>JAKIJQ010000182.1:0-323834 GCA_023373905.1 Rhizoglyphus robini
GCCCCAGCGAGAGTATCTAGAATCTCGTTAAAAAAACTCGTTAAAAGTCAGATCCCAACCCCACGATAATAATTCATCAATGCTATCACAATCTCGGAAATCGAGTTTTTCGAGTCTCTATGATCACGTCTACAACTTCTACTTACCACCAGAACTCTACTGTCTATTACTATGCATTTACCCTCTTTCGAATCACTTAACACTCTCGTCGAGCAAGTAAACTTTTCATTTCTCAATTCTCTTTTATTCGCACACAACTTCAAATTCATTTCAGTTGAACATTTCATGTTTGAACATGAAATCTCGACTTAGACTTTGTCTGTTTGTTATTGTGTGTTTGAGCATCGTTTTGAGTGATTCAGCCAATGCTGTGACTAACAATACAAATGTGTCACCCAGTGCATCACTTTATGCCACTTCCAACTTAACCACAACTTCTTCATTTGTTCCAGTACAACCACCCAATCCACAGGAAGACAAAAACAATCCCGAACTAGCCAAACGACGTGAATTTGTGGTTGAAATGATGAAACACGCCTGGGATGGCTATGTGAAATGTGCCTGGGGAAAGTGGGGCTTTAGTCCAATTGCCTGTAAGGGCAGAAGCACTGCGGATTTACATGGCACTTTAGCATCGTACATTTGGGAAGCAATGCCCACTCTTTGGATAATGGGACTGCGTGATGAGTTCAATCGAGCCCGAAAGTGGATCGAACAGGAAGACATTGCTGTGGATATGAAGGTGGACCGTTCAAGAAGCTTGGACACTTTTGTGGGTTCAATGCTTTCGTGCTACGCACTCACCGGCGGTGACGCATTTTTTCTGGACAGGGCACTCAACTATACGATACTTTATTGGGAAGGTAAGTTGTCAATGTGAGAATATTTGATTGCATATTCATAATTTTCATTCATTCATAATCAGTTGAAAAAAAGGAAAACAAGTCTAAACATCATGGCTGGTCAACTACACAGCTCGAGATGTACTATCTCACACATTTGACCGGCAATCAATCCTATCGACAGTATGCACAAAATGTTGAACAGGCAATGGAAAAGTTTTACAAAACGCTAAGCTCTAAAATTAAAAATATTAATGGAAATTATCTGTTGATAAAAGGTTAGTCACTATTAGTCAAACCTTGAATTTCAATTTTTTAATAGCCAAACAATATGTTCAGTCAAACTACAGCGATAACCGAAAGCGAGATGCACTACAGATTTATAGTGATATTGAACAACTTCAAAAGGAGGCTATTCTCAAGCAAATCAAATTGGGTTTGTGGTACATTGAGAATCACTACCAGCCAGAACAAATAACATCGCGCACTGAACGACTTTTCCATGCTGATCTGTGCAACATTGGTGCGATACTTTCATTGGGCGCCATGTTAATGCCACTGGCACAGTACAATGTGACTAGTTGGCGTAGGTTGAGTGTGGATCAGGTGAAGGCGGTGTCCGCGTACTGGCAGTTGGCCAACAACTTTACCGACACGTGCTACTGGGCATCGAAGCTCACGAGTGACTATATGATTCCGTTTCATGGAATTATTGGCATTTTAATACCTGGCGATACACCTGTAGCATATACGGAGGCATTTTACGTTGTGAAAACAGACGCCGACAGCATTCAAGAGAGCATCAAAAGATATGATAATAGTTATAGCGAACCGACATTCAATTTGGACTCTTATCAAGTGTTGGAAAGTTATTTCACTCTGAGCCGGTTGACCGGTGAACGCAAGTATCGTGACAGTGCCTGGCAAATGGCCAACAAGCTCAATCAATATGCACGTTATCCAAATGGATATATCAGTGCTCCTAAAAATAAAACGAGAAAGGCAACTTGGGACGATGATTATCAGCCTCCACTGTTCTACAGCACTCTCTCGTATCTCTATCTCATGTTCACACCGGACAGCTATTTACCACTCGAAAAATGGGTACTAAATTCCGCCGGTCATCCGCTGCCCGTCTGTGGATCGAGCAATCCTGCGTATCCAAATGTTAAATGCTAAATGTTAGAACTTATGTGCACAATTGAACAATAAATTGAATTAAGTTTAAAAATAAATTGCACACCAAAAGAAGAAATTTTACTTTGTAGTTACGGTGACGATGATATGGGAAATTTTATTAATAAAAGTAAAAGTACATTAAACTAGTTGAGAATTGGTTAGATGGTGAGATAAAGAGAGGGTAAAGGCAGTTGAATAATCAAGTGGTTAAGAGTTGAAAAACTAGAATTCATCGTTTATCTCATCTTTGGGATCTAACAAAGTAAGTTCGACTGATTGATTTACATTTTTGATTGCAATTTTGTATATTTTAGAGGGTTAAATCAAGTGCATCGTTGTTTGTCTGTTTGTCGGCTTATTTTGTTTATACTTTGATTTTGATGGTTGTTGATTATGTCATAAGAGGAAAATAAATCAATAACCCAATCATTGACCTTTCAGTTTAGTGCAGATGTACCTGAAATGAGGTACTTTTAACGAAGGTTTATGTTCCATAAAAATTATTTCTTAAAATTTTAAATTGACCAAAAGGTGTTATCAGGGCTATCAATTGCCCACACGAGATCAAGATTATGTTTATGATTCCAAGTTCGAAGATAAAAAAGATTAAGAATTTTTAAATTACGACAATTTATTTGCAATTGGAATTCAATTGAGTTTAAATAAACACGAAAGTGAAAGTGCATAAGGAATTTAATAAATCCAGTTGAACCGTTCAAATCGAGTCTTCAAAATTTTCAAATAGTTTATCGCGGGTTGGGATCTAACTTTTCAAATTCAATCGAACTTAAGTTGGATATTTGTTTGCATTTTTAGAGTTCAAATTGAGTGCATGATTTGGAATACTTAATATAAACATTTTGTTTACTATCATAAACTGTAGGTTCACGATCTTTTAACCATCTACAAAAACAAGCAACATTGATTGTTTAGTGCAAATGTACCTGAAATGGTTAAAGATAATGATAAAATTTTAAATTGAATCTATTGTTAAACTTAATGCAATTTATTGTATGCGTTTAATTATGCACAAATGCATTTACTAACATTTCACATTTGGAAATGCAGGATTGCCTGCTCCACAGATGGGCAACGGATGGCCGGCAGCATTGAAAACCCACTTGTCCAGTGGTAAATAGCTGTCCGGTGTGAACATGAGATAGAGATACGAGAGTGTGGTGTAGAACAGTGGAGGCTGTATGTCTTCGTCCCTACTTTTCAAATTATCCGCAACTCCACTCACATATCCATTTGGCACACGTGTGTATTGATTGAGTTTGTTGGCCATTTGCCAGGCATTGTCGGCATACTTGCCTTCACCGGTCATACGGCTCAGAGTGAAATAACTTTCCAACAGTTGATAAGAGTCCAAATCAAAAATTGGCACCAAATAATCATGCTCAGCATCACATTTGCTTATGGTTTGTTCGATAGTTAAAGCGTCTATTTTCACGATGTAATATGGCGCATCTATAAAACCATCCTCGTGATCGTGATATACATGAAACGGAATCATATAGTCACTAGTAAGCTTATTTGCCCAGTAGCACATGTCGGTAAAGTTGTTGGCCAACTGCCAGTACGCGGACACCTTCTTCAATTGGTCCACGCTCAACAGTCGCTAGCTAGTCGCATTGTACGGTACCAGTGGCTTTAGCATAGCGCCCAATGAAAGAGTGGCACCAATGTTGCACATTTCAGTTGGACACAATCGTTCATTAATCGATATTTGACCTGGTTGATAGTGATTTTGAATGTACCACAAACCAGATTTGGTTTTATTGAGAGTACCCTGCTTTTGCAGTTTATCAATACCGCTATAAATCTGCAGCATTCTTGTTCGGTTGTCGTTGTAGTTAGACTGAATATATTGTTTGGCTATTAATATTAAAAAAAACAAAAAAAAGAGATAATTACAATGGTTGACGGAACAGTAATTGTGACTGACCTTTTATCAACAGATAATTTCCCCCAAAAAAATTTCCGCGATTACTGATTTGCTTTTCCATTTCCTGTTCAACTTGTTGTGCATACTGTCGGTAGGACTGATTGCCGGTCAAATGTGTGAGATAGTACAGCTCGAGTTGCGTATTTGGCCAATCACGATAATTAAATTGATCACGCATTTTTTGACCTGAGAATGGATAAAAACGAATGGCATCTTCATATTATTAACAAAGCTGTTTATCACTTACGTTCCATATAAAGCATCGTATAGTTGAGTGCCTTGTCCAGAAAGAAAGTGTCTCCGCCGGTCAGTGCGTAGCACGACAACATTGATCCCACAAAAGTGTGAAAATTGATATATTTGTCCAACTGCATATAGACATAAATGTCTACCTGTTCAATCCACTTTCTTGCATGGTTGAACTCATCACGCAGTCCCATTATCCAAAGAGTGGGCATTGCATCCCAAATGTCTGTTGCAACTGTCCAATCGTTTCCACCTTTACATTGAAGCGGTTGAAAATTGCTCTTTTCCCAGGCACATTTCACATAACCTTTCCATGCATGTTTCATCATTTCAACCACATATTCACGTCGCTTGGCTAGTTCGTGGTTGTTTTTGTCATCTTGCGGGTTGGGTGGAAGTACTGGAGCAAATGAAGAAGTTGATGTCAAGTTGGATGTGGATTGAACAGTTAATGGACTGGTTGACACATTAGTGTTGTTGGTCACAGCACTGACTGCATCACTCAAAACGATACTCAAGCATACAAAACCAAACAGACAATCACAGAGGTTATGTCGATTTTTCATGCTTGAGCATGAATTCAGTAGAAATGAATTTGAAGTTGTGTGCGGATGAAGGTGAAATGAGAAATGAAATGATGAGTTTACTTGCTCAACGAGAGTGAGTGAAAGAGGGTAAATATAGAAGAGTGATAGGGTAGCAGGGCTAAAGACGTGATCTACGCAAAACTACTCGAAAAACTAGATTTTCGAGATTATGTAACATTCATGAAAAGTTTATCACGGGTTGGGATCTTATTTTTGCGAGTTAAGTTAAGTGCAATCAAGTGCATCTTGTGTGAATAGATTTATTTTGTTTACTAAATTGACAAAAGCCATCAAAACATTGTTCTTTTCAAAAGACTTTTGTGTTGTGCACTTGTACATTGATCTCACTGTACAATTTAATCGCCAATTAAAATTTGATTTCGATTATTGAATTTTTTTTGGTTCACATTGAACAGTCAAAGTCAAGGAGTGCTTCAACTGCGACTCATAAATTTGATTTTATTATTTTAATTGGCTTACGAATTTGCAGAATATTTTATACATTAATAAAAAAGCTCAATTGAAATTGTGCGAGCTTTGTGAATAGAATTCTTGAAGGCATCTCCGTGTCATCAAATTTTAATTGTGTTTCTCAATCAATTGAGCGTATGGTCGAGATTGGTTGTCATTTTTACTTAAATTACTTTAAATTATTTCGTCAAAAATTAAACATTTGATCATATTCAAAATTCATATTTCATTCCTCAATTTCGTTAGAATCGAAAAATTTATTGAAAGATTATTACAAACCACAAGGTTACATAGATTATATTATTATTAAGATATTAATAATATAAGGTATAAAAGTAACATTAAATTTTAAATTGTAACTGTAAATATTCACTAAGTCTTGTTGATTTTTTTCTTCTTCAAATTGGCATCTGTAATGGGAATGAACGGGTTAATTATTTGTTTCTATGATGTATTTACGTTACCTTTTGTATTAGAAATAATAAATTAAATATTAATATCTTGAAAGTAAATGACCGGGTAGAGAAAGTATTCTCCAGGATCGGTGGTCGGCTGTCCAGTGAATCGAGTGGCTAGGGCAATTGCAGCATCAATGGCATTGAATGCCTGCATTGATTCCCGGGTGGGACTGAGTCGTCCAAGAAGTATGTAGTTCGAAGTAGTGGCATAGTCTTGACGAAGGAGCTTCCATTGGTTACCGATGGCGATGAGATCACCCGCCACTAGGGGGATAAATTTCCGGCTGTTTTTGCGGCAGCCGGAGAAATGGGAGGTTACCTTTTTAGGAGGCATGCACAAACGCGCTCTGTGCTTTCGCGTGGTAGTGAGTGTGCTACCACTACCACAAATGTATGTGTGACTGCAGCTGCTTGTGCAACTCGACTGATTTGATGAAGATGATGACAATTTGTGATTGTGATTTTGGGGGTTCGGTGCTTATTGACTAACCCGAGGGTTGCGAAACCGGTGGTGGTTGTGGAATTTGGATTGGGACACCATGGAACCCAAAATGGAGACTGGATTTGGTGATTTTGGGATTCGGTGCTTATTGACTAACCCGAGGGTGGCGAAACCGGTGGTGGTGATGGAATTTGGATTGGGACACAATGGAACCCAAAATGGAGACTGGATTTGGTGATTTTGGGATTCGGTGCTTATTGACTAACCCGAGGGTTGCGAAACCGGTGGTGGTGGTGGAATTTGGATTGGGACACAATGGAACCCAAAATGGAGACTGGATTTGGTGATTTTGGGACTTGAGGGTTATTGACTATCCCGAGGGTGGTGAAACCAGTGGTGATGATGGAATTTGGATTGGAAAACCATGGAACCCAAAATGGAGATTCGACTTTATATCCCAAATGGTGGTCCGGGATTATCCCACAAATGGTGGTTCGGGCTCATATCCCAAATGAAGATTCGGGTTTATCCACAAATGGTGGTTCGGGCTCATATCCCAAATGAAGATTCGGGTTTATCCACAAATGGTGGTTCGGGCTCATATCCCAAATGGAGATTCGGGTTTATCCAACAAATGGTGTTTCGGGATTATACCACAAATGGTGGTTCGGGCTCTTATCCCAAATGGAGATTCGGGTTTATCCACAATTTGTGGCTCGGGATAATCCCACAATTGGTGGTTCGGGTTTATCGATTGAGCTGCCGATTCTAATCCACCAATTGGGTTTCTTGATCTTATTTCACAAATGGAGAAATGGTGGGAGAGAGAATTCTTCAGTTTGGCTTACGGACTCTATCCAACTAATTCTAACAACTTCAATCATTAACCCGTTCATCGTGCCAACTTTACCAGACTCTAGAGGGAGTTCTACAATACATAGCGACCTAGCATTTTGCCAGGTGACTCAGTAGGGTCGGCGCACGACCGCTAGGTACCTGAGCTAGGTCTAGGATAAACTTCGAGGGATTGCATAAAATGACCATTTTTAATGTCTAGATCGATTCTACTCGCCTTCCTGAGCATTTTGATGTATAACTTGCCTAGGTACCCAAGTTGGAACCCTAGGATCCTTTGATCAAGTACCAGAAAATGACATTTTGGAACAGATCTGATATTAAAAACGGATTCTACGTGAAAAATCATGCAGAAATGACCCCTCATTTGTCAAAATCTATTCAAGGGAAGCAAAAACACACTTTTTCACCAAATGTCAATCTGGGGCCCGGGATGTCTGTCCGTCTGTCCTAGGTCCATTTTATTTTTGTGGATTATATAGTCAAGTGATATATCAAAATGCTCGGGGTGTAGAATTGATTTTATCTGTGATGTTTTTGTGTGCTATTTAAGCTATTTACTTGACTTTGGTCCTGGGCCTAGGATCCGGTTCTATGAAAACAATATTTGAAACCAGACAATTAGTCTACTGCATTCTACTCGTTATTCTGAAAAAAATGGTACCGGTTTCATGAAAATAAATGCACGGGAACATGCTTAAAATCTGAATTAAGTCTGACCCTAGAATGGACAGACAGACATCCCGGGCCCCTAATAAACATTTTGTGAAAATGTGTGTTTTTGCTTCCCTTGCATGGATTTTGACAAATGAGGGGTCATTTTTGAATGATTTTTCACGTAGAATCCGTTTTTAATATCAGATCTGTTCCAAAATGGCATTTTCTGGTACTTGATCCAAGGATCCTAAGGTTCCAAATTGGGTACCTAGGCAAGTTATACATCAAAATGCTCAGGAAGACGTGTAGAATCGATCTAGACACTAAAAATGGCCATTTTATGCAATTCCTCGAAGTAGATCCTAGGCCTAGCTCAGGTACCTAGCGGTCGTGCGCTGGCCCTAGAGGATCACCTGGCAAAATCCCAGGTCGCTATGTGTTGTAGAACTCCCTCTGGGCTCTGGTAAAGTTGGCACGATGAACGGGTTAAGAAACCCATTTGGAAATAGGTTCCATCAACCCATTATGCGATATAAACCAGCAACCCAATTGGGGGATAACCCCGAATCTCCATTTGGGATATGAGCCCGAACCACCATTTGTGGGATAATCCCGAACCACCAATTGTCTGATAATCCCGAATCTCCATTTGGGATGTGAGCCCGAACCACCAATTGTGAGATAAACCCGAATCTCCATTTGGGATATGAGCCCGAACCACCATTTGTGGAATAATCCCGAACCACCAATTGTGGGATAATCCAGAGCCACCAATTGTGGATAAACCCGAATCTCCATTTGGGATATGAGCCCGAACCACCATTTGTGGAATAATCCCGAACCACCATTTGTGGGATAATCCCGAACCACCAATTGTGGGATAATCCAGAGCCACCAATTGTGGATAAACCCGAATCTCCATTTGGGATATGAGCCCGAACCACCATTTGTGGAATAATCCCGAACCACCATTTGTGGGATAATCCCGAACCACCAATTGTGGGATAATCCAGAGCCACCAATTGTGGATAAACCCGAATCTCCATTTGGGATATGAGCCCGAATCACCATTTGTGGGATAAACCCGAACCACCATTTGTGGGATAATCCCGAACCACCAATTGTGGGATAATCCAGAGCCACCAATTGTGGATAATCCCGAATCTCCATTTGGGATATGAGTTCCATTGTGTCCCAATCCAAATTCCATCACCACCACCGGTTTCGCCACCCTCGGGTTAGTCAATAAGCACCGAATCCCAAAATCACCAAATCCAGTCTCCATTTTGGGTTCCATGGTGTCCCAATCCAAATTCCACAACCACCACCGGTTTCGCAACCCTCGGGTTAGTCAATAAGCACCGAACCCCCAAAATCACAATCACAAATTGTCATCATCTTCATCAAATCAGTCGAGTTGCACAAGCAGCTGCAGTCACACATACATTTGTGGTAGTGGTAGCACACACACTACCACGCGGAAGCACAGAGCGCGTTTGTGCATGCCTCCTAAAAAGTTAACCTCCCATTTCTCCGGCTGCCGCAAAAACAGCCGGAAATTTATCCCCCTACCCGCCACAAAATACTTGACCGGCTCATTGTACCAGATGGGTTGAAGCCCATTGTTGAACTGCGAGATCGCATCACGAAATTAAATCGCATTAGCGCTCACATCTTTGATTTTTCCGCTGAAACCATTGTACAAACTGCAATTACTAACAATCTTCTTAACTGTCTCGATAATGTAACTGTAATGTTACTGTCTTATAGTGATCGGGCGATAGTCGGGCTTGGTTTGTAGATAATTTCTTGGGTATGAGGGAAGTAGTTTCAATCGTTCGGAATATCCTGAACCCCTAGACATAGACTCAGACCCTGGCGATTCGAATCGTTCATTCTACTAATTCTCCGTCTATTCTCTTTTTTCAGAATGAGCACATTACATTTATTAGTATAAGTATAAGATTAATTATGAAAGTACAGTATACTTGTAAGGATAATATAAACTTAAAGTTAAAGATCTCGGATTACACAAGACCACACAATCACATCATATAGTAACAACCCACAATAAGGCCTTGTCCACCGGCGCACCTTCCAGTTGACGATAAATGTCCTCCAACTGGGGATCCAGCAGATCAATAGTACCGAGCAGGGCGTGCTCACGAGAGGAAAAGTCGGCCCGCAACACCTTCCAGCCAGTAGAGGAAATTACGACTTGTCCCGGGTGGAAAGTGTGCTCTTCACCATCTACCATCGAGCCAACATCAAAGTTTGCCATTTGGCCCTGCAACACTGGAGCCTTAAACAAAAGAATGTTCGAGTTGATGTCAACCATCAGCGGTCCTTCCAGTGAGTAACTTTGCTGAGAGAGTTGAGTACGGAGAGCGGTCGAGACATCTTTGTCGAATTTGATATTAAACCAACCGTGGTTTGTAGCTTCAAAACCTTGACCGCTCATCACGTCCAGCTGAAACGAAGACATCGGGCGCTGAAAGGTAAACACAAAATTAATATAAATACAAAAAGGCGTTAACTCAAAAAATATTTACCGGTTCGACAAAAACAGCGTTCCCAACAGGAGCAGCTAAATTAATTAAAACAAAAATTACACCTTAATCCCAGTTATTTTATTTACGAATAGAAGTACTAACCCGTAATCGCTTGTCCCGCGGCACCTTCTTCGGCGGTTTGACCTTCACCTCTTTTAGGGCAGTCCATTTTCAACAGACAGGAAACCACCAGCACACAAAAAACCGGTAGAAGAACTTTGAAGTAAAATTAGTCGAAAAGGGCACACAGATGACGATTACAAAGAACAGTGAAAAAGAACTAATAAAAGCGAAAACGGGAAAATATATGTTCAACTGTAGAGAAAGACAAGTGATGATAAACCTGGTGAATGTTATTGTTGGACTGCTTTGGGATTCGATTCGAAATCATATTGTTCAAATTGGCCCTGGAACTAAATGTTTTCTAATCAAATGATAATCATTTTGGTGCTCGAACCGATCTGATTAAAAGTGATCATGTTTGAAGTAATTTAGGAATATAATGTTCCAGAGAATTGTCATGAAAGTACGATGAAGATGCTCTGATTGGTTAATTCATCATGTGTTTTTGGCATCTTACGGTCAAGTTCCATGTATTGATGGATATTGAATCAGTTGTGGCTTTTGGTTCGAAAGATTCAAATGATCATCACGAAAGTCTGAAAGAATGTATAATTTAATAAATCATTTCCCATGCATTATTAACCAAAATTCAAATAAAATAGATTAAAAGTGGTAATATATTTTATTAATATAAAGTATTAAATTGATAAATCGGGGAACAGGTAAAACTCTCTGGGAGCAGTAGTCGGAGCACTTTCGTTGGCTCTTGCAGCAACATTTGCCTCCACCACGGCATTGTGGTTGACCATTAAATTTTTGATGATGGTTGAATGTTTTCCACACGAACTCGATGTACCAACTGTGTGCTGTCACCATTTTGCTCCAACTCTGGCAAACCAATCTGGTGTCATTCAAGTTATCTCCGATGTTGGTAGGCAAGTACAATCGCTATATTCATCGTCAAATTCTCACCCAAATCTCTGAACCACTCATCGAAGCAATCAATTGTCTCTGACTACTCTCAAACATTTATCTCTCCTTTTCCCCAACACTCACTTTGATGAAGTCCAACTAGACCTGCCTATTTTCACCCAACTGGATCGATTCGATTTCCTTTCTGACGACCGAACCAATATACTCGAGAATTCAATTCGGGCTTTTGCCCTCAACAACACTCAACATCGATTCGGTCTCAAGTTTTGGATGAACTGGTTTGACGATCACCCGAATCAGTACTACCAAATGGGACGTCAATTCTGTTTACAATTTGAACTCTACAATGATTTCTTCATTCTACAGCTCACTGATCTTGAGAAAATTGTGTTTAATTTTTTTCGCTTACCATTCTCCAACTCAACATTGAACATGTCCACTTGGCGGATGTCTCCATTCGTGTTCTATTCACCAACTTATCCGAATTGACCCAACTGGTCGAACTAGTACTCTTTGTTTCGTTTGAGGTTTTTGAAAACCAAAAAGAAGAAAACCAGCACGATCCAGTTCTAGTTCACTCAATGAGCATCATCAAAATGAATCAACAAGTGAGTGTTTACAGTTGCAATTTGACATTTATTGTCCCTTTTACTTTTTATTATTTACTTATATCTTGTGATTTGTAATAATCTTTCAATAAATCTTTCTATTCTAATAAAATTGAGGAATGAAATTTGAATATGTACAAATGTTTAATTTTGCAAAAATAATTTTCTTTAAACACAATGAATTTATTTAACAATACAAAATCATATTCAGAATCGACGTCGAGGCTTTAAATTTGTAAATCAAAATATAGTTCGCCAAAATAAATATAGCCGCTGATCACCAGCGAACGTTGGCGCTCAACATTTAGATCATTCTGTATTCTTGTCCGTAGAATATATCATTTATCGGTGAATGTATCATCTGGATTAAAAAATTTTCCACTAAAAAAGAGTCAAAATGTTTGGTTAATGTGATTAACTTAATGATTGGTTAACAAATGTAATGTACAGCATGAACAGACTGAACTGACTGGCAGGCAGTGAGTGAGGAAAATCGAATTGTTTTGTTTGTTCGACTGTGTGACTGTGCGAATGACTTTCACTTTCGTGTTTGTTGTATTTCGATTAGTCATTTTCGCAATCTCTTTTTGTTTTTCGCCCGTCATTTCGGTTATTATTATACATTCCCGTGTGACTCTTACCTACATCTGGATCATCACACCATGGCCTCACACGTCAACTCTCTGCCACCCGAACTACTGTGCGCTATCTTTTGTTGGCTATCCGTTCATGATCTACTCCGGGCTGGTCGTGTTTGCTCTAAATGGCACAAAGTTCGTCAAACTGCTGGCTACAAAGTACGCAAGTTGACACTCGTGATTGGTGGAGTGGTGTCGGAAGGCTATCCCGATTTTACCATCGGACGTCGAGGTTATGGTTATGGCATTCTCAACTCGGACGGCAGTGTCATGTACCCTCGCATCGAATATCCCACCAGGGACTTTATCCACTACAAATCGCTTGACCTAAATGGGCTGATTCCTCTGACTGTCCTCTTCCCCAATGTGTCTACCCTAAACGTAGCGCTCCACATGAGTTCAATGTACCAACTGTTTGCTATCACCATTTTGCTCCGTCTCTGGAAATCCAATTTGGTGTCCTTCAAGTTCAGCCCAGTTTTTGAACGTCACAGAACCTTGAACGCTGAAATTGACCTCACATTCGTTCTTGACAATGAAATTCCCACCCAATTCTCAAGACCACTTTTCGACTCAATCAATTCTCTACCCACTCTCAAGCATTTATCTCTTCTCTTCAGTAACAACCATTTTGGGCGAGTCCAACTCGAACTGCCTATTATCGCCCAATTGGATCGATTCGACTTCCATTCAAAGGATCGAACCAATGTTCTGTTGGATTCATTTCGTGACTATGGCATCAACAATGCTCGCCTTCGAATCCGCTTCGAATTTGGCCTGAATTTGAATTCTCAACACTTGAATCAGTTCTACCGATTGGGAGCACAGTTGTGCTCACAATTTGAACTCTACAATGATTTCTTCATTTTACATCAAATGACGGATCTAGAAAACATTTGTGCCAATTTCACCTCTCTCACAACATTGCACCTCCACATTCTAGAAATCGACTTTGCTCACATGCATAACATTCAAAGTCTATTCACCAACTTGGCCAAATTGACCCAACTGGTCCATTTGGAACTGTCGATTGCGTTTGAAGTTGGTGAAGACGAAGACGGTGAAGAAGGTCCCGAAGATCAAGTTCCTCTTGCACGTCTACCTTCTGTCAAATCTCTACGCCTGTTTGCTCATACTCACAGTCACAACAACCTGGCCCTTCTCAACCTTCCACGGACTATGCCCAATCTGCAGGTCATTGATGTGCTCATTAGAGGACTGAACATTGTCGGTTATAATCGTAGTTATCACTGTGATCTGTGTGGCATTCGTGATGAGCTGGTCCCTGAACAGGTGAAGACTTGTCTGTCTCAGGTGATGTTGCCACTGGCCCAATGCACTCGTCTGCACAGTATTACGTTCAATAGCAATTTTGTAAGCATCAACTTGAACAATTTCACCCTCGATGTGTTGAGTCGCCCTTTGATCTTCGAGTGATGCTTTAATGCTCTCAACATATATCTATTTATCTTTCATTGCATGTAACATTAGCACACAATTTGATATATAACTTTATCCTATTAATAAAATTATTACTTTTTGCTATTTTTTATTGTATTCTTTGTATTGGGTTGAGAAGTTTGATACATTTTGACGATGTGATGGTTCTCGTTTGAGATTTTGTCCAGTTCGAACTGGTTTGAAGGTGTGAAACACTTTTTGGGTTGGTTGCACTCGGACATTGGACATGTTGGTGGCCAACTTGACATTCCGTGAATAAATGTCCGTTTTGAATAATTTTGAACAAAATATGTTGGTGGCCATTGTTCACCAATGATGAGTGGTTAACTTGGTGAATGTTTTGATCTCCAATTTGATTAGTTTTGCATATGATTGAGAATTAGTGAGTTAGACAACGTACAACGGCAACTAATGTAATATCAAAAAAACCCTTAATTGAATTTACATTATGTTCACACTAATAATTAGAAAGTTGACAGTTCGTTGACAGTTCGAACAACAACTCGTGCACAACCTCGAGATAGACTTTCAGATCGTGTGGAAATGTTTCTCACTCATGTGATCGTTGAGTTTGTCTTAAGCAAACATTTGCGAACAATCCTTCACGAGACAATGAACACTTTGGAGTAATGTACTGTTTGTCTTGTTTGCTTATTTGGTTTTGTTGTGCTTCAACAGTTGGCTGTTTCACAGACTGACCGATGAGCTCTGGTTTTGAGTTGTTTGTTTGAGTTGTTTTTGAGTTCAGTTTACTCAACGCAATCATCTTTTGTGTATTCTCCTCCAACTCAATACTCGACCTCATTGTCCCAGCCAAATTGTACATTCAAAAAAAGTATTTGTCATTCATGCAATTTTTCTCATCCAGTTATATTCATATCGTAAATTAGCGAAATCACATGCTCGTTTCCCATTCTTTATGATAAAGTTTATATAAGAAAAGATGCTGAAACAAGAGAGATCGATTTAATAAAAACAGTAGATAAAATCAGTTTAAATTTCACACCTTACCCCACCTGTACATTGTTTAGGTACAATCTCCTCTTCAGGAACACTCATTTTGGCGAAGGCCAGCTTAATCTGCCCATTCTCGTCCAATTGGACCGATTTGATTTTCGTTCTGACGATCGAATCGACATACTCGAGAACTCATTTCGCGCCAATGCCGTCAACAATCCTCGACTTCGCATCAGTCTCAAGTTATGGATTAATTGGCTCGGCGAGCACTTGAATCAGTACTATCAAATGGGACGACAATTCTGCTCACAATTTGAAAAGATCTTCTATTATGTCTACAGCTCACTCATCTCGAAAACTTGTGTACTCATTTCACCTCGCTCACTACTCTCAAACTCAACATTCAACAATTCGACTTGGCTAACATGTCCATTCGAAACCTATTTACGAACTTGTCCGAATTGACCCAACTGGCCATTCTAGGACTCACCATTTCGTTTGAGGTCTTTGAAGACGAAGAAGATCACGAAGATCCAATTCCACTTGCACGTCTTCCTTCACTCAAAGCTCTTCGTCTTTTTGCCCGAACTCGCAACCACGACAATCTCGCCCTCCTCAACATTCCTTGAACTATGCCAAATCTCCAGGCCATTGAGGTGCTCGTTAAGGGACCTAACATTTTAGGTTACAATCGAAATTATCATTGCGATGGCTGTGGCATTCATGATGAGTTGATCACTGAAGAGATGAAGACTTGTCTGTCCCAGGTGATGTTGCCACTGAGTGACTGCACTCCACTCCACAGCATTAGGTTCAAAAGCCAGTTTGAACTCATCCACCTGAACAATCTCACTCTCTTGAGACGTCCATTGATTTTAGAGTGATGATTTAATGCTCTCAACTCAATCTATTTATCTTTCATTACATGTAACATTAGCACACAATTTAATATATGACTTTATCCTATTAATAAAATGATTATCGATACTTTGTAATTTTGTTATTATTTATTGGAAAAGTTGGATAAATTTTTACCAATAATGAAATGTCAAGCAAGTCGATATTTAAAGTTCGTTCGAGATTTTCCAGTTCAAATGATTTGTACTGGAAAGAACGAAACACTTTTGGTTGGTTGCGCTCGAACCACAACCCCACGATGTATTTACCAACATTTAATGACAAAATTGGTCTAACCAATTTGCATGGCAGGGTCGTGCTACATTTGTTCACCGTTCATTCATTCAAAATACAAAAAAGCAAAATAATTTTGCATCATTTGATGAAAGTTCAATTTCAAAAATCGGTTCATCATCATATTTGCTTATGATTTGTTCAACGATAGTTGGAGGGTTTATTCTCAACAGGAATTATGTTTAAGCACCAAATCAACCGTTACCGTACTCATCTGCTGGCCGAATATGAGAAGGAATCATTTAGTCGGTGTATGGGATGACTAGAAATGGCGAAATGTGAATAGACAAATTAAATCATTTGATAGACACAAAATACAATACAAAAGTCAGTAAAATCAATTTGAGTTAACCAGACAGTTTATTGAGTGTGAGTGCCACTTGCACAGTGTGACTTACTGTCACCGTACGAAACTGACATTGAGAGACACATGTGTTGAGTGACTTTCTTTTCTGTTTGTTGTTGTTTCGATTTGACACTTTCACGATCTCTCCTTTTCGTGCCATTTCACCCGACATTTCGGTAATTATCCATCACCGTGTGCCTGTACCTCCATTACACCATGGCCCTACACGTCAACTCTCTGCCACTCGAACTCCTGTGCGCAATCTTTTGCTGTCTCTCCCTACGTGATCTGTTCCTTGTTGGCCGTGTCTGCTCGAAATGGCACAAAGTACGTCAAATTGCTGGCTGCAAAGTACGCAAGTTGACACTCGTCATTGGTGGCCAGGTGTCGGAAGACTATCCGAACTTTACCTTCGGATACCGAGATGATCGCATCCTCAACGACGATGGCACTGTCATGTACCCTCGCATCGTGTATCCCACCTGGAACTTTGTCCACTTTAAATGGCTCGACCTGAACGCCCTGATTAGCCTGACTGTGATCTTGCCGAATGTGTCCTCACTCGAGGTTGCCATTCACATGAGCTCGATGTACCAGCTGTGTGGTGTTACCATTCTGCTACGACTTTGGCAAACCAAATTGGTGACATTCAAGTTGCACCCAGTGTTGGATGATCCTAGACAGCACATGAGACGTCTACATCGCCAAATTCCCACCCAAATCTCAGGACCACTGATCGAAGCCATCAATTCTCTGCCAGCACTGAAGCAACTGTCTCTCCTCTTCCCCAACACTCGTTTTGGTGAAGCCCAACTCGCTCTGCCAACTCTCGCTCATTTGGACCAGTTCAATTTCCGTTCGTCGAATAGTACCGATGTTCTGTTTGGTTCATTTCGTGACTATGCCGTCAACAATGGTCGAGTTCGAATCCGCCTCCAGTTTGGCCATAACTGGGGTGCTGCCCACCTGAATCAGTACTACCGACTGGGCCAGCAAATGTGCTCACAAGTTGAACTACTCGACAATGAACTCATCATGGATCGGCTCATTGAACTAGACAACCTTTGTTCGCAATTCACCTCGCTCACCACTCTTCATCTCAACCTTGAATATATCAACTTGGCGGAGATTCCCATTCGAAATTTATTCTCTAATTTGGCCAAATTGACTCAACTGGTCCATTTGGGCCTGTTCAATTCGTTTGAGATTCCTGAAGGCGAAGAAGACGTCCAACAGCGCCATCCAATTGCCCTTGCACAACTTCCTTCAGTGAAGTCATTTTTATTGCATGGCCGTAATATTAGCAGCCACGACAATCTCTCCCTTCTGAATCTTCCCTTCACAATGCCCAATTTGCAGTTGATTCATGTGTATATCAACGCGCGCCATTATCACTGTGATTTGTGTGGCATTCACAATGAGTTTGTCATTGTTGAACAACAGCCACAGAGGGAACAGCTCAAGACTTGCCTATCCCACATGATGCTGCCTCTGGCCCAGTGCACTCGTCTGCACACCATTTCGTTTTCTACCAATTTTGAAAATATCAGATTGTACGATCTCACTCTCGGCCAGTTGAGTCGTCCTTTGATTTTTGAGTGAGGCTTTGTATCTCTCTAACTTATCTCTTTATCTTTATTCATATTTCATTATGTTAACATTAGCACACACACACACACTTTAATCTGTAACATTATTATCTTAATATAATAAAATAATTCTCGATATATTTTGTTGTTCTTTATTGGCAAAAGTTGCATTCAATTTGTGAATGTTGAAATTCTCATTGAGTGAGGTGATGGTGGCATCAGTTGTGATGATCATTTTGGTTGATTTTCATATTTGTATTTCAAATTATTAAATTACATTTTGGAGATTGTGAATGTCACTTTTACATTTGAATATTTTTTAAATTCATTCTTTCGTAAGCTTGTTTTTGTAAATTATAATAATCTTTTAATAAATGTAGTAAATTTTAATGTGAAACGACTACTTGTACTTTATCTTATATCAATTCTTATGTAATTGTGCAAGCTAATTTGGATTACAGTGTTAAGGTTTAATGTGCAAATGTTTAATGTGCACAAATAAACAATAACAAATTAAACACCGAATTCATCTAACATTTTAAAAAATCACCGTCATAATTTAATTTCCGACCTTTCAATTTGTCAATCAAAACATAGTTCAAGAAAGAATAGAATGCTGATCAAAATCACCATCACAAAATCATCGCTTGCACAAAACATTTACGTCATTTTGTATTATCATTGTCAGTAAAATATAATTTACCAGATGAACTGCCCGGGCTTCGCTCCGGCAATACCCAAATTCGACGAACTCAAATTCAAATCAAAGAAACTTTTTCTAGAACCTTCTATGGATGTATCCTCTTAAAATGGATGTTTTCTAGAACCTTCTATAAAATGTATCCTCCTAAAAGAGATATTTTCTAGAACCTTCTATGGATGTATTTCCTCAAAAGACATTTTCTAGAACATTCGGTAAACAAATGATTGGAAATGTAAGGAATTGCTAATTGCGAAATGCACATGCGCCACTACAATAGCAGCAATGCATTAGAATCCTAAGAATCCGGAATATCTCTAGTTCCACATAATATTTTGACTTGGGACCAAGACTAAAACCTTTCCTGGCCCAAGTAGGTAATGCATTCTGAGTTTCATCAGCAAAATTATGATCCAGTATTATTCATTTCCATAGCGAACACACATTAAAATTCCCATGTGTATAGATCAATTAATGTATCATCTTGATTAGAGCAAAAATTTTTAAAAATAAAGAATTAAAAATGTCTCATTAGGCGTGAACGGGTTAATACTGACTGGCAGCGGCAGCGGCAGCAGCAGCGGGCAGCGAGAGGAAATTCGAATTTGTTTTGTGTGTGTGTGTGCTGCTGTGTGACTGTGCAAGTGACTTTCACTCTCTATTTGTTTGCGTTTCGATCTGTCACCTTTCACGATCTCTCCTTTTCGTCCCATTTCACCCGCCTTATCGGTTATTGCCCATCAGCTTGTGACTGTCACCCGCATCTCTATCTCTACACCATGGCCCAACACGTCAACTCTCTGCCACTCGAACTACTGTGTGCCATCTTTTGTTGCCTCTCGGTACGTGATCTTGCCCTTGTTGGCCGTGTCTGCTCAAAGTGGCACAAAGTTTGTCAAATCGCTGGCTGCAAAGTACGCAAATTGACACTTGTCATTGGTGGCAAGGTGTCCGAAGATTATCCGAACTTTACCATCGGATACCGAGGTGGTAGCATTCGCAACTCGGACGGCACTTTCATGTTCCCTCGCATCGTGTATCCCACCTGGAACTTTGTTCACTTTAAATGGCTCGACCTGAACGCCCTGATTAGCCTGACTCTGATCTTGCCGAATGTGTCCTCACTCAAGGTTGCCATTCACATGAGCTCGATGTACCAGCTGTGTGCAGTCACCATTCTGCTTCGACTTTGGCAATCCAAATTGGTGTCTTTCAAGTTGGGCACCGTCTTCGACCATCGTAGACTGTACCATCGATTTATTCATCGTCAAATCCCCACTCTAATCTCTGGACCACTCATCGAAGCAATCAATTCGCTGTCATCACTCGAGCATCTGTCTCTCCTCTTCCCCTACACTAATTTTGGTGAAGGCCAAGTCGATCTGTCCATTCTCGCCCAACTGGAGCAATTCGATTTCCGTTCTGAACATCAAATCAATGTTCTGTTTGAATCGATACGTGACTATGCCGTTAACAACCAGAGACTTCGCATCCGCCTCGAGGACTTTACCCCTATTTGGCATGCTGAAGACCTGCAGCAGTACTACCAAATTGGACCACAAATGTGCTCACAAGTTGAACTGAACAATCGAATTCACATTGCCCAACTTACTGATCTCGTGCAATTTTGTGTTCACTTCACCTCGCTCACCGCTCTCCATCTCAACATGAAGTTTGGTCTCAACTTGGTGGACATTCCAATTCGTAGTCTTTTCACCCAACTGTCCCGTCTGACCCAACTGGTCCATTTGGGACTGGGCATTGCGTTTGAAGTTGGTGAAGACGAAGGCGGAGAAGAAGGTCCCGAAGATCAAGTCCCTCTTGCACGTCTACCATCTGTCAAATCTCTACGCCTGTTTGCTCATACTCGCAGTCACAACAACCTGGCCCTTCTCAACCTTCCACGGACTATGCCCAATCTGCAGGTCATTTATGTGCTCATTAGAGGACTGGACATTGTCGGTTATAATCATAGTTATCACTGTGATCTGTGTGGCATTCGTGATGAGCTGGTCCCTGAACAGGTGAAGACTTGTCTGTCCCAGGTGATGTTGCCACTGGCCCAATGCACTCGTCTGCACAGCATTACGTTCAATAGCAATTTTGTAAGCCTCAACTTGAACAATTTCACCCTCGATGTGTTGAGTCGCCCTTTGACCTTCGAGTGATGCTTTAATGCACTCAACATATATCTATTTATCTTTCATTATACACTTTTTATTACACACTTATTTTTATCCTATTAATAAAATTCTTCTCGATTTACTTTGTTATTTTGTTATGATTCTTTATTCACTTTTTTTCGAGCGCTCGTCCAGTTCGGCTGTCTGCTACTTTTGCGTTTGTCTCATTTTGATGTTTCATTGTTTTTACTTCCATTTGGGTTTTCACTGAGACCAAAACCCATTGTTAATATTGCGGTAAAATGTAGAATTTATTACGATTATAAGATTTCACCCAATCGACTCAAAAACATTGTCCAGTTGGATCGGTTGGGGGTGCCACCAACAAATGTTGCGTTACTTGGTCATGCTCAGCTTCTATAAAATCTACACAGTTCACTAACCAAATTTGTTTTGTTCATTTCAAATCAGTGATTTGTGCGTTTGAAGAACATCAAAATTTGCCATCTGTGAATTTAAATTAAACTATTAAAATAAACTTGAAAATAAAACTGTCTGGTATGTCAGGTATGTCTGGTATGATATATAGCGGAAAATATCATATCCTTATTTAATACTTTTTTGAATCACTTATTTCATATTTTTTTAAAATCACCTACATTGTCTTTAATAGCAAAAGGAGCTAAGTTGGAGAATAGTGTTGAGAAACTTATGTTTCATGAAACAAATTTATTTGTCATCATATCAATTATTATGTGTTTTCAATTACAATGTTCAAATGTTTAATGTTGCACAAATAATACAAAAATTAGGCCATTTTGTATTTGTGTCCGTAGAATATCATTCTATGTAACTAGTTTAATTAGAAAAAAATGTTCAATTAAAAAAAAGTCCGGCAAGCCGGGCAGAAAGCGAGACTTAGTGTAGTTTAAAAAATAAAAATAAAAAAAAGTTGTCCGAACTGGGAATCGATCCTACAAATCTGCGCACACACATACATACATACACGATGGCAAAACCATTAGCTTGACTTGTTCTTTGAACTAAGTCTCGCTAAAAAAGGAATCTAAATGTCCCATCAGGTTTGGTTAAGAAATGAAACGTACTGTCCGATCAGGTACTGACTGGCAGGCAGAGAGGGAGAGAAAATCGAATTTGTTTTGTGTGTGTGTGTACATTCTGTTGTGTGACTGTGCGAGTGACTTTCACTTTCTATTTGTTTGCGTTTCGATCTGTCACCTTTCACGATCTCTCCTTTTCGTCCCATTTCACCCGCCTTATCGGTTATTGCCCATCAGCTTGTGACTGTCACCCGCATCTCTATCTCTACACCATGGCCCAACACGTCAACTCTCTGCCACTCGAACTACTGTGTGCCATCTTTTGTTGCCTCTCGGTACGTGATCTTGCCCTTGTTGGCCGTGTCTGCTCGAAGTGGCACAAAGTTCGTCAAATAGCTGGCTGCAAAGTACGCAGATTGACACTCGTCATTGGTGGCAAGGTGTCCGACGACTATCCGAACTTTACCGTTGGATACCGAGATGGTCATCTTCTCAACTCGGACGGCTCTGTCATGTACCCTCGCATCGTGTATCCCACCTGGAACTTTGTTCACTTTAAATGGCTCGACCTGAACGCCCTGATTAGCCTGACTCTGATCTTGCCGAATGTGTCCTCACTCGAGGTTGCCATCCACATGGGCTCGATGTACCAGTTATGTGCAGTCACCATTCTCCTTCGACTCTGGCAAACCAAATTGGTCACATTCAAGTTGGTCACCGTCTTTGATGTTCGTAGACCGTACTCTCAAGATATTCATCGTAAAATTCCCACTCTAATCTCTGGATCTCTCATCGAAGCAATCAATTCGCTGTCAACACTCGAGCATCTGTCTCTCCTCTTCACCAACAGTCATTTTGGTGAGGCCCAAGTCGATCTGTCCATTCTCGGCCAACTGGATCGATTCGATTTCCGTTCTGAAGATCGAACCGATGTTCTGTTTGAATCGATAAGTCACTATGCCGTCAACAACCCGAGACTTCGAATCCGCCTCAGGGTCTTTCGTTGGATTTGGTATCCTGAAAACCTGCATCTGTACTACCAAATTGGACCACAAATTTGTTCACAATTTGAGCTGATCGACAATCAAATTTACATTCCCCAACTTACTGATGTCGAACGTTTTTGTGCTCACTTCACCTCGCTCACCGCTCTCCATTTCAACATGCAGCATGCTCTCAACTTGGTGAACATTCCACTTCGTAGTCTTTTCACCGCTCTGTCCCGTTTGACTCAACTGCTCCGTCTGGGACTGTTCATTTCGTTTTCTGAAATTGAAGAAGAAGATGAATATCCAATTGCTCTTGCACGTCTTCCTTCAATCAGATCTCTTCGACTGTATGTGCGAACTCGCAACCACACCGATCTCGCCCTTGTCAACATCCCACACACTATGCCCAATCTGCAGGTGTTTGATGTGCTGGTAAGAAGTCAGATTGTTCCTTTGTACCATCTTAGCTATCGCTGTGATCGCTGTGGCATTCACGGTGGACTGGACAGTGAAGAGGCGAGGACTTGTCACTCCCAACTGATGTTGCCACTGGCCAACTGCACTCGGCTCCACAGCATCATGTTCCAAAGCCATTTTGAACGCATTCGCTTGAATCTCACTCTTCAAGAACTGAGTCGACCATTGATTTTTGAGTAATCTCAACCTATCTCTGTATCTCTCTTTTATGTAACATTAGCACACACACACACACACACACTTTAATGTATTTCTATCCTATTAATAATAAAATACTTCTCGATTTACTTTGTTATTATTTTGTTATGATTTTTTATAGGGGAAAAGTTGGATACATTGTGACGATGAAATGTGAAACAAGTCCAGATAATGCCTCTCGTTCGTTTGAAACCAAATTAAAATTTGCACAAATAATACAACATTTAGATCATTTTGTGTTTGTGTCAGTAGATTCATCAATCTATGTAACTAGTAGATTAGGAAAAAATGTTCAAATTTAAAAATCAAAAATTTCTTATTAGACGTGAATTGGTTAAGACATGCAACGTACTCTACTGACTGGCAGGCAGGCAGGGAGAGAAAGTGAGCGCAAAATCGAATTTGTTTTGTGTGTGTGTACATTCTGTTGTGTGACTGTGCGAGTGACTTTTCCTTTCTGTTTGTTTGTTGTTTCGATTAGTCACTTTTCCCGATCTCTTCTTTTCGCCTCCTTTTACCCGTGTTTTCTGTTAATATCCATTCCCGTGTGACTCTACACCACCATCTCCATCGGCACACCATGGCCATGCACATCAACTTTCTCCCACCCGAACTACTGTGCGCCATCTTTTGCCTTCTACCCATTCGTGATCTTCTCCAAACTGGTCGTGTCTGCACCAAATGGCACAAAGCTCGTCAAACTGCTGGCTGCAAAGTGCGCAAATTGACACTCGCCATTGGTGGAGTGGTGTCCCAAGACTATCCCGACTTTTTCATTCGACCTCGACGTTATAGGACCTTCTTCGAGGAAGGCACTTTCATGTTGCCTCGTACAGAATATCCCAACTGGGACTTTGTCCACTTCAAATGGCTCGATCTGTTCGCCCTGATTGACCTCACTCTGACCTTCCCGAATGTTACCAGCCTCGATGTTGCTTTGTACACTAGCTCGATGTACCAACTCTGTGCTGTCACCATTCTCCTTCGACTTTGGCAGTCCAATTTGGTGTCCTTCAAGTTGGCCACAGTCTTCGATGATCGCGGACAGTACATCGAACATCATCTTCGTCAAATCCCCATCCACATCTACGAACCACTTTTCGAAGCAATCAATTCGCTATCTTCACTCAAGCATCTGTCTCTCATTTTCAACAACACTTATTTCTTTCATGTCCAACTCGACCTGCCCATACTCGCTCAACTAAATCAATTCGATTTCCATTCAGACGATCTAACCGATGTACTCAGGAATTCATTTCGAGCCGCCAACAATCCTCGACTTCGAATCCGTCTCGATCTTGACTGGACTGACGAACAGTTCGCTGAGTACCGTCGAATGGGACAACAATTTGAACTGATCAGTAGTGATCCTCGTATTTCGGAACTAGCTAATCTAGACAACTTTTGTTCTAGTTTTACCTCTCTCACCGCAGTCCATCTCGACACTGTACTTGTCGAATTGGCTGACATCTCAATCCGAAATCTATTCACCAATTTGGCCAAATTGACTCAACTTGTCCACCTTGGTCTTTCCGTTTCATTTGAGCTGTTTGTTGAGGACGAACAAGAAGAAGAAGATGATGACCACCACAACAACGATCCGCTTCCTCTCGCTCGTCTGCCTTCAGTGAAATCACTTCGTCTGTATGCCGTCACACGCCGTCACGACAATCTTGCCCTTCTCAACCTGCCCGTGACTATGCCCAATTTGGAGGCCATCTGTGTGCGAATTGACGGGCCCAACACTGTGTTTGCCAGAGACAGACGCAATCACAACTATCACTGTGACCTGTGTGACCTTCGTGATGTGTTGATGATGATGGTGCCCGAACGGGTGGAAAGTTGTCTCTGTCAGGTGATGTTGCCACTGCGTGAGTGCACTGGTCTGCGAAGTATTCTATTCAGTAGCTTGTATGAACACTTGTACTTTGAACTCACTCTCGAGGACTTGGGTCGACCTTGGATTTTCGATTATGATGATTGATGCTGCTCTACTTGATTCTCTCTTTATGTAACATTGGCACACACACACTTTAATGTAATAACTTTATTATCTCATAATACAATAATAAAATGATTGTTACCACTGAAACTTTGTATTTTTTATGTATTTTAAATTTGTTAATGGACTTTTTATTAAGAACAAAACTTTGTTTTCGTTTCGAATGTGTCGCAGACTGCTCAACGATTGTCCGAGTTTGTCGAGTGAGATGTGTCAGAGTTGTGCCAATCAGTGCGTGCTCCACCGGACTCGAATCTTCATTTGCACCATCGTTTGCAGTCAATTGCACGATGTCAGTAAGCCGAGTCTGCCAACCTCCTCCTTCTCTTCCTCAATCTTCATCATCATTCCTCCATTGTTGTTTGCTTCATCGAATTGCTGTTGAGTGTTGTGATTCAATCGACCTTCTTCATCCACCAACTTCTTAGACAAATAGATTAAGACAATATTCTGGACACAAAACCTAAAATGAAACACTAAACATTGTTATTGAACAAATTGATATCGTTTCTTTGTAGATAACTTCCGAGACTTTCATGATGATCATCATCATTTGTGTCATTTGAGTCAAAAGCCAGAACTGATTCATTAACCATCAATACATGGAACTGAACCGATAGATGACAAAAACACTTGGTGAATGAACAATTCAGTGCATCTTCCTCGTACCTCCATGACAATGGACAATCCCTTTGAACTCCATTGTACTCCAACTAACTTCGAACATGATCACCTTTAATCAGATCAGTTCGAGCACCAAAATGATTATTCTCATTTGATTAGAAAACTTTTAGTTCCATGGCCAATTTGAACAATATGATTTCGAATCTTATCCCAAAGCAGTCCAACAATAACATTCTCCAGGTATATCATCAGTTGTCCTTCTCCACAATGGAACATATATTTTCCCGCTTTTATTAGTTCTTTTTAATGTTCTTCGTAATCCTTATCGTTGTGCGGCACAACTTGTGCCCTCTTCGACTTTTACTTCGAAGTTCTTTTACCGTTTTTTGTGCTGGTGATTTCCTGTCTGTTGAAAATGTCCTTTCAGTTTGTATTATTCCTCTGAAACCTAGCCTAAAATAGACCGTGAAGGAGCAGCCCGTAAGTTATTTGTAAATAAAATACCTGAGATTTACTTGTTTGTTTTTAAATCAATTTAGATGCCCAAGTTGGAAAGGTCAATCCAGCACCAGCAGTTAGTATTATGAGTTCACATTTTTTGTTTTTGGTATATTAATTTCTGTTTGTTTTTCAGCATCGTCTATCTAACGTGTACTTAAATGTGCTCAATGGTCCTCGCCCTTTTTTGGGTCGAACGGTTCGGGATGATGGGCGCTTTAGTGGGTGCTTCACCATTACCATTGATGGTGGTCTGCCTGTGGAGTTACGTGACCGGATGTTACAAGCTCAGCTACACAATCGATTTGATGGCAAAATCGTGTCGGTCACTCCAATGGCTGTTCGATTCCCGAATTCTCCGGTCGACTTCACTCGTGTACCGATTCAATGGAACACTCCGGAGAAGATTTTCGAAGTCAGTGAAGTCGTTGCTCGGAATAAAGAATGGTTTCTTTTGCGTCGCCCTTTCGCAACTCAAGAGAATTACATTCTACTTGGAAAGGAACCAGGAGTGGGAGCGGGCGCTGGCTAATCTTGATGCGGCCGTCAACGCCAATAATGCTATTGAGGACGCGAGCGGTCGAGCTCGTTCGAATGACCCTGTTACTTTTTACATTTACCCTCAAATTAGCTAAACGCTACATTGTATTACACTTGTGATGTGATCTATGGCAGTCTCAACAGTACCGTCCACTTTACAATTACATTTTGTACACTCAGATTGTTTACTTTTATTGTATTACATTGATCCAAAATAATAAATAATAATATTAAACATCGATGTCGATGGCCACCCTGATCGATGCGTTCCGAATGTGATCCAAACGGGTGACACCAAAGATCCTTCTCAGAAAGCGCATCTCACCGATCGAGATCCTTCTTGGTCAACATTCTCATACTCTTCAATCAGCTCGAAATAGTCCACCGGATCAGCCTGTGCTTTGTTAGGGGCCAAATGTCTTGGAGGAATGTGCACAATAGCGCCTGATCAACTTGTGAAGACATAGTCGCACAGAGGCTATTTGCATTTGAACTGCTTGGCGCCCCGATGGATTCTTTGGTGCAACTTCATTGAACTCGATTTTGTTGTCTCAAAGTCACAGTCAGACTCTTCACATAACATCAAAGTCTTCTTGAGTGTTGAGGTGAACGTTCACAACACGAGTGCATTCTCCCCTCAATTCGCATCCCCGAAAGGCACATTGAAAGTGACCCAGATGGTGCACTGAACAAAACAAACCATCGTGAATGACACTGTCCACAGATGATTATTACGCGCTGTAATTCAAATTCAAATTCAAATTCAAATTCAAATCAAATGGAGCACTCAACTCATTAATCCATCGATAAATCCTAATCATCATCAACGTTATAGTAATATTACTCAAACTTGTCAACTACCTTGACCACTAAATGCAGTCACTTCATTAGCCAACAGTCTGTCTGTCTGGTCTTTCCATTCTAGAAGATGAAGATATCAACCAGTCAATGTTGAGAACATAATAATAAACAAAATCAACCAATCAGAATCGAGTTATAATTTTATTAATTAATAAACAGTTTTATGGCTGGAGACGTCATTGGTCGAAATAACGAATGGTTTCTTTTGCGTCGCCCTTTCGCAACTCAAGAGAACTATCTTCTACTTGGAAAGGTCGCACAGAACCAGGAGTGGGAACGTGCACTGGCTAATCTTGATGCGGCCGTCAACGCGAATAATGCATTGAGGATGCGAGCGGTCGAGCTCGTTCGAATGACCCTGTTACTTTTTACATATACCCACAAATCAGCTAAACGGTACATTACGGTATTACACTTATGATGTGATCTATGGCAGTCTCAACCGTAACGTCCACTTTACATTTTGTACACTCAGACTGTTCTCTTTAGTATAAATTTTATTGTATTACATTGATCCAAAATAATCAATATAATAAATAATAATATTAAACATCGATGTTGATGGCCTCCCTGATCGATGCGTTCCAAAAATGTGATCCAAACGGGTGACACCAAAGATCCTTCTCAGAAAGCGCATCTCACCGATCGAGATCCTTCTTGGTCAACACTCTCATTCTCCTCAATCAGCTCGAAATAGTCCACCGGATCGGCCTTTGAGTAATGTGCACAACAGCGCCGGATCGACATGTGAAGACATAGTCTCACAGAGGCCATTTGCATTTGCACGGCTTGGCGCCCCGATGGATTCTTTGGTGCAACTTCATTGAACTCGATTTTGTTGTCTCAAAGTCAGACTCTTTACATAGCATCATAGTCTTCTTGTGTCGAGTGTTGTAGTGAGCGTTCACAACACGACCGATTTAATACTAACCCATTCCCGGACCGAATCACTATCGTTCCAGTCGAACCCGACCAGTTAGTCCTCCACCACAACATGCGACAGCACCATGACTTGCTTCTGTTTGTGAAGATCCAACTGGATGCAAGTACCAATGGTCGCACCGCCACAGTAATCAAGGCCATTCCTTCTGAGCCAACTGCACACTGGACACGGGTTTCGGTTGTATCCCAGCTCGGAAAAACGAGTTGTTGAAATAATGTTAATCAATTGTCTTACAACGTTGTTGGACAATGTTTATTTTGACACAATAACGATTGTTATAACATTGGTTCTTGACCATGCATGAACAATGGTGTTTGAACAAGTGCTTAACTATTGTTAAGATATTGTTACTGAACAATATGCTTCCAATGAAAGATTGTTCACTCATAATTGTTAAAACATTGTTACAACGTTGTTTTTAGTCAATAAGCTTTACTGTAGGGTACCCGGTTTGCATTCTAGTACTAATTAATTCGCTAATCATATATATTAAAGATAATTATTATTTAAATTGTAATACATTATGAAAACATACGATTATCAAAAAAATTAAAAAAATAAATAAATAGTAAATAATAATAATAAATCAGATTAAAAATTAGGACTTGATTTAGTCTGACATCTTTGAAAACATATTCATAGGAGAGTCTTGTTTGTTGGTAGTAATCGAAGCATTTGTTGAATCTTGAGACAAAAGTTCAGCTGAGTCGGTGGTTGCCTTTTTAGAAGACAGAGTTTCAAAATCTTCTTTATTGTATCCTTCCCAATGCAAAATATCATTTTGCGTGGCGGTTCCATTGTTTAGGCTAGACACCTTCCAACCAATGTCTTTTCGGACATTTATTAAACCAGGATCACCTTGGTATCGTAGATTTATCGTTGCTAATAAAACATTAGAGAAAGTTAACATTTACATAAATATTTGCAATGACAGACATACCTATGAGGTCGGTCAGTTTCTCTTCAGGTAGGGATTTTTGTACAAGTCGCCTTTTCCTACTTTTAGTTGATTTGCCTGTCATAGATGCACCAATAATTTCGTCATAGGTAAAAACAGCCGTCAAAATTCTTTGAGCAAACGCCGTGGGAGTTGAGGATGAATCGGCGGTAATAAAACGAGTACGGTTAACATAAATGTTGGACTTTGGACCCAATCTAGTTGGACCATTTGATTCAAATTGGGCAGATTTGTTTTGATTCTAAAAATAAGTATAATTAGTAGGATAATTAAAATTGAATTGAATGTTACGTACATTTTCACAAAGTTGCATCAAAACACTCAACTTTTCTTCCATATCAGGCAGAATATTTAGCTTTTTGTTCATTTCAGCCACATCAGTAGCAATTTGTTCACATGAATTACACGCCTGTTGGAATTCAGCATTCAAATTAGCCGCATTTTTAGATTCTTCTAATTCTTCAATTAGAATACGTAATGATGAAATTTCTCTATCCTTCTCAATGCTCATTTCCTTTAGTTTGTTGAATTCGGCAAAAAGCTCGTCAAAATCGTTCGTTAATTTTGCTAATTTATCCACCAATGCAACATTTTCATCAGCTATTTTCTGTTTGTTCAATTGGTCAACTTTCTTCTTAGACGATTTACGACACGGAATTTCTTTCATTTGTTTTTTAACAAATGAGTCGTGCTGAGATCTGCATTCTTTCATAGAACCTAAATTTCATATTTAAAATTAATTTGAAAATAAAATATCATATTTACCTTTAAATAGAAAATTTGCTCGTTCAAGGATTGAATTTTTCTGTTCACGAGCATTGACAAGTTGACCAACCTTAACTTCATTTCCAGAAAGAGATTCCAACAATTCAAATCGTAAAACACGATACTGCTGTTGATCTTCAAATAGCACAACAGCGTAGTCGTGTGCCATTGTAATTACTTGTTAATGAAAATAGTAAAAACAAACAAAAATGACTTATACAGATGTAGAACAGGCAGATGGGCAGCTTACGAAACAAAACGTAGATAAAAGATCGTTTAGATTAGAATTAGGGGCAAAAAATGAAATTAAGTGCCCGATTTCACAAGGCAGCACGATCGTGTCGACAAGGCAAGCATGTGGACAAAAGTGAGGAGCTGCAACTGAAATTCACTGTGGCCACAGCTAAAAGGCGCATTTGCAAGCGCGCGCGCTGGGGACTGTCCACAAATGACATATGTACAAATAAGTTGTAAATAATATTTACATGTGTTCGACGGTGTTCACAGATGTCGTTTTGTTATTGACAGAATTGCTATCACATTAGTAATTACTATTAACTAATGATTAGTTTGTACACAAACTTGCAAACTTTAGTTTGAATTTTGTTATATTTGAACAATTCTAATGGAGAATTCTCGCAGCACTGACTATCGTAATCGGTAAGAAAACTAATTAATGACTTTTGCAATTAACACAATTTACAATTAATTAACAGTGTGAAATCGGCTATTTTACGAGCAAATGAGTTGACTGATAATCCTAGACTTGGCTTTTCGAATCAGAGCTATATCTCACCAACCGCCAGTTCTTCGGTCGTGAGCTCAGTTCAAACTAACCAATCGAATCAAATCAATAATGAATATTATTTCCCGAATGACATTTCCATGACGTCTGTTGAAAATGAGTTCGATAAATCAAGCTTACCATCAAACTGTCCACTTGACGCCACTGAAATTATTAACAACCTTTTAATTAACTATCAAATTACGACAAAGACTTCTGATTCATCAATGGAGAAACTATTAAAGATGGTTAATTATTGTGGGCGCCTTAAAGGACTTGAGAACGACATCTTCCCACAAACTTATTACGAGCTTACTAAAAATATATCTGTGAGTCCAGCTGGCATGTGTTTCATATGCAAAAACGTGAAATGTAACAAGCTAACAAAACCAATTTATCGTGAGAGCTCCAAAAGCTATCCATTGATTAAGTGTTCCCACTGTAGCGAAACGATCGATCCAGTTGAGGAAACCAATGGACCTCGTGGTTATTTTGTGAAGCTTGACCCAGTTCGACGAATCAGAAGTATGCTCGAAAATGAATTAATCAGGAACAGAATTAAGTTTTGCGACGAGGAAGAATTTACCCAAAATGATGGTTTTGGCAAGTTTAACTCTGGTAGGATTTATAGAAAAGTTATGCAAACAGGTGATCTCAGTCTGACTTTTTTTGCTGACGGCGTCAAAGTGTTCGGATCATCATCAAACGACTTCTGGCCAGCTTTGCTCTCCCTAAATGAGCTTCATTCTTCTCTTCGAAAAGACTTTGTTATTCCAGCTGCAATCTACTTTGGCCGAAAAAAGCCTAGTGGTGAACATATGATCGAATGTGTAAATGACGATCTCACAATGCTGGCTACTAATGGAGTCAATTGGTCACCGGACGCCTTGAACTCGCTTGAAGTACATTCGAACAATACAAAAGTAATCTTTGAAATACTTTAATTGATTGATTTAGTGTTTTATTTTATATTATAGGTAAAAACAATATTCGGTGTGTTCGACTCACAAGCAAAACCGGCTTTTTTGAATATGCAATACCCGTCTGGCTTCAAATCATGCCCAAAGTGCTACTGTTCTGCAGAAAAAAAAGTAAACAACATAATCTTTGGTTATTCTGACCAATTGCAATTGCGACATACTGACCACTATCCAAGTTTACTACAGAAAATGCAGAAAAAACATTTGTTTGAGCACTGCGGCATTTATGGCCAACCTGCATTATCTTCTATACCTAATTACGACCCAATTAAATCAACCACGATTGATTTTATGCACTGCATAGATCTTGGGACAACCAATCGAATAGTATCGCTTTGGTTTAAATCGAGTAGCTATAAATCTGAATTCTACATTGTGGGCAAATCCAGAGAAGAACTTCACAAATTGATGAAAGCTCTAAAGCCGCCCGATAACTTGCCTCGAACTATTCGACCGCTATCTGATTTGGTAAACTATAAAGCAAGTGAGTGGAACTCATTTCTGCTGTATCTATTTCCAATCGTTATGAAACGTTTTTTGTTGGAAAAGTATTATAACCACTTTTTCTTGCTTTCTTTCTCAATGACAACGCTTCTCAAATCAAGAATTTCTTTTTCTGAACTTGAGTTAACCAATCGCGTGCTCAAAAAATTTGTATCTGAACTGGAGGACTTGTATGGGCAGACCCAGCTAACCCATAATGCCCATCTATTGCTTCACCTCACCGAAGTGATTCGAGACATTGGTTCATTGTCTGATGTGAATGGGTACATATTCGAAAATATGAATGGTCTATTGCGTGATTTTGTTCATGGCAGTAATAATGTTGGGAAACAAATTGCAAAGAAAAGCGAATTGCAATTCGCAAGCAAATTGACTTTAACTCAAGTTGACGATCATTCAATTAGTGTATCTACTCCCACAAGTAAGCCAATATTGAGGTACAAGACTAGCATAAACCCAAGATTTGTGATCCAAATTGAAAGCCACTTTAAGTGCAACGTGAGATTCCAATTTGCTACCCTCAACTATAAAAATGTAACATTTACTTCTCAAGCGTATAAACGCGAAACAAAAAGTTGCAATTCTGTGGTAAAATTGAAAAATGGAAAGTTTTTCTCTATCTTCTGTTTCTTTGAAGTAGATGGTAATATATTTGCGATTGGAGAAGAAAAAGTGTCACTCAATAATTTGTCCATCGAATTTGTAGACGATATTGGAAAGAACGACCTTATTTTATCGCATATTCACATTGTTAAAACTATATCGTCGTCTGTAATTGTCAGTGTAAAGGATTTTGATCAGAAATGTTTATTTATAGAATGTAATTCTAATGAATATTGTGTTATAATAAACAACGGATATGCCTTTTAAACTTGTATATCTTTTATTTAATAATTTTAAATTTAGCCTAATAGGATATTTATTCTTGATTGATCAATTAGAACGAACATATCGTCAAAATAATATTGGACATATATGCTTTCATCGATCGAAACACATTCGGATCTGAACATTGTAATAATATTGTTCAAAACTTGTTATCCTACAATTGTCTGTCTGACAAGTGTATAACAATTCAAATTTTCAATTGTTATACACTTGTAGAGTCAACAAGCATTTAACAACATTATACAATTGTACATATCTTGTAGAACACTTGTCAACTAACAATTGTTGGCTCAACAACTGTCCGACAAGATGCCCTTTCCGAGCTGGGATGGTCCAGTGAAGGTGATGAGATTCGGGTCGATTTGAAGATTAGATTCAAAGGGTGACTACGTGCCATTGGGACTGACTCGGCGAGAGAGTGGACTTGTGCAGACAAAACACTCGAACACACACACACACACACACACAAATAGTTGCAATAACAAGTGACCATTTTGTGGTTTGACTACTTTGATGCGTGCAAACAGTGCTACTAATTTGCGATCAAATCAATTTATTATTTAACAAATGACAGACAGTGGCAAAAGGCAAACACATTACACAGCTGTCAACTTACAACTCTTGAACCACCTCGAGAAAATCGCTCGATTTCGCTCCTTTCGGGACAAGACTTGGATTGCGATCCGATTGAGGACACTGAAGAGTACGAGTGATCACTTTGGACGGTTTGTTGCTCGAGCCACTGGGGCGACCCGGGCCGGATGATGGTCGAGGTCGTTTTACTCCGCCTGAAGTGCCCTCTCCTGCAGAATCGTAGTTGTCACTCTAGTCTTCACTCTCGTCTTCAGCATCACTTGCCACTGCATCCAAGTCCTCGTATTCTTCCTCATTTTCGTCCTCCTCATCATCACTATTCAGTTGATAATCTTCATCATCGGATTCATCATCACCATCAAGAGTGGGATCATAATCAGCATCGGAATCGGAAACTTCCTCCTCATCCACATCCAGCACAGCTCGTTTGGTCCGTGTGGTTCGTTTAGCAGATTTTGGTTTCACTGGTCCAGTAGGCGGTGATCGTCGGATTGTATCCACTCGTGTCTTGTGACCAGATCGAGACAATTCAACCTTCTTCTTGGCGCCAATTTGTAATACTCACTCAGAACATAATAATAAACGGCTTCTATTTAATTGGGAAGTATATTTAATAAATTGGCAGTAACCAGCACCAGAACCAACCAATCAGAATCGAGTTATAATTTTATTAATTAATAAACAGTTTTATGAATACAATATGTAAAAGAGAGATACAGTAACACAAGATTGACAATTCTCAATCTCTCCTTGTGCAACATTCGATTGAAATATGGCAGTTTGCTCATAACGGAGCGCTTCATCAGTCGGTAGCAGTACAGTTCCTGCTCAGGGCGGACAAATAGGGACTCACCATTGGGGTCGAATGGCTGACAGACAGTGCAGCGGGTCGAGCCGAACTCAGTAATGTCGATCCATTCAACCGATGGAAAGACATGCGAGGAAAGGGACTCAAAGTCACGGTGAGAGCGCTTCTCAATTCTGAGCTCGAGTATCTTGACTTGTGGAAGGGAGAGTCGTCGAGCCTCTTCACCTTCAACAGCTCCACCAGCCATAGTGAACGTATCTTGGAACAGATGGTGGAAGGGAAGGTGCAGATTGAGATTGGTCAACTGTTGGAGCGAGGCCAAGTTGGTGACCAGCTCGGTGAAGGTAATTGGCAAAGACCACCGCAGTCCCAACATTGTCAGTGAAGAGAAGCGCAAACAAAGGTCGTTCAACTGGTCCACTGATCGAAGGCGCCGATAATAGTACAGGTGACGAACTTTGCTGGCGTATTGCAAGTGGCGATTGAGCACTTGAGGAACATCTATCTCATAGTAATCAGCATCATTTCCCAGTCCAAGGTAGGCCAAATTGTCACTTGCGAATCGATGAACATTGTCCCAAAGTTGATTGTGCCGGTCGTACTGAGAGATGAACAGTTGGGCTACTTTGAGACGGCCAATGAAGGAGTACGATTCGACCGGAAAGGAGATTCGCTGCCTAAGTGGATGAACAACATCGGCATTCGCAATGTTGAGTGTTAGCTGTTGCAGAGAGGATTGTCGATTGATGCTGTCAAGTAGGGCGCCAACAGGGTGCTGCTCGGGCTGGTCCTCGTATCTCTTGTCGATGTCCCAATTGCAGACATACAATTTCGCTGTGACCAGTGACCAGGATGATCCAACAAGGTCAACCACCGTGCGGAGATCTGCCTCGTAGCAGCGTGGATGAATCACCACGAGAGTGTGCACAAACGGAAACAGTTCCACCAGGTATTCCACCAATTGGCCAGAGAGACGAGCCCTGTTGAGACGAGCCATTTCGGTCAAATCCGCCGCATTGTCGTCACCACCGAAAGAAGAGCTGTACAGGATATCAAAGAAACCTTCTGACTCACGATCGTCCAATAGATAGTCGTCGAACGAACTTGGCACCAAGTTGGGCAACATAAGGAGAGATTCGCGTTCTGAGTGTGGCATATCGAAAGACCATCTTTGATTGCTTCCGAGGGACGCCTTAAAGTTGTTATTATAGGGAATGTGAAAACTTAATCGGTCACCACCAACCATCAGCACCAGGATACGACGTCGTTTGCAGGCACTCGGCAGTATAGCTGCCCATTCAGGACAGACTTGATCGAGGAGAAGCAGTTCGTGCAGGGGAATGCGGTCAAAGATAGGCAGAAGGCAATCCTCGGGTAGAGCCTTAATGTTGACGGTTGTGGCTGGTGATGGTGATGATGACTGTTGAGACGACTGGTCGAAACGGAGAAGAGACGAACGACTGTTGACAAGAAAGCGAACCACCGCTGAACCAAACTGTGAGAGGGCGGCCATGTAGAGACTCATTCTGGGGAGTATGGAACGGGATAATTTGCGAAAAAAAGATGATCAAAAGTCGTTCGGGCGAATCGAGAAATAGAAACGAAAGAGAGACAACAGCAGAACACAAATCGAACACACATCAGTGAGTGACAACATACAAAGTACACGTTCTCTTTAAAGAGAAATTTCTCTGTCATGTGTTGTGTGCGAGGGAAAAGTTCTCAGGCGCGAATCATTAACATCATAAAATAAATATTACAGAAATATGTCATGATAATCTCTTATTTTTTTAATCTTATTATTGAATTATATTATTTTTACATTTAATTTAATAAGAAAATCAAATCAGAATAATCAGAATATTCAAAAACGTTTTCTCTCAATACTATCGATACAAGAAAAATGAAAACTTAAGCAATTAAAAATAAAGCAAATTTTCAAAATAGTTAACTATTGGACAATCACAAGAATTTACAAGAATCCTAGATAACGTTTATTTTTATTGTCATAGTAGAGTAGATTTACAAGAAAAATGAGAAATATTGTGAATATAAATGTGACAATTAAAAATAAGGGAAACATAGTTGAGAGAAAGGTTGATGGCTCACTGGAGTCGACGTTGCAGCAGATCGTTGTCCACCTGGACAAATTCATTCGCATCGCGATTGTCCTCAATGTTGAGACGATGTTGCTGTTTGAGTGTTTCGGGTAATTTGAAGTGACAGACGCGAACATGACGAACTACATTGTAACGTTGATCTGTTGAGTATCGACAATTGGGCCACGAGCACGAGAATGGCTTAATGCCGAGATGGATGCGCTCGTGCATGGCGAGATGAGAATCCCTTGGAAATGTCTTGCCACAATCTCGATACTTGCACGCGTGTCTGTTCGTTCCAGCAGCAGTAGATTGAGCCTTTTGCCGTTTGTTTGAGGATTGAGAGCGACTGATAGATTTGCGTTTGTGACCAGACGAAGTTGATGGCTCTTTTCGGCACTCAGCAGCATTACGTTCCAAAATCCATTGGTCGAGCGAGACAGTCTTCACTTTGGGATCATCGAGGTGGAGAGAAGAAACAAGATCGCGGTCAGCACGACCACCACCGAAACGACTTCTCAGTTCAGTCACCTTTGAGCGCACAACACCAAATTGGTGATCTACTTGGGAGATGAGTTGACGCTTCAGTTGTTCACAGTCTACTTCGAGACGTTCCTCAAATCGATCCAGGAACGAGCTCAAACGATGAGTGAGACGAGACATGGTGAAAGGAGACAGACAAAATAAATCAAACAAACAGAAATAGAAAACAGAAGAGAACGCACTCGCGTGTGTGTGCAAACCGACTCAAACAACAACAACAATCGGTGATGCCAACTTAGCATTAGCCAAGTCACACAGTGACAGTCGTGGTGACATGAACAAGCAGAGTTGGTACGATGCTCGTGAGAGAGCTCACACAGTCGATTCATTCTGTCTCGCACTTTATTAATAGTTTGCGTCAAGAATTTAAAGTAAAAAAAGTGTGCAAATGTAAATTTGAATTACACTCCTTACATACGGGATTGTATTTCTATTTTAAATGTTAAACATTACAAAAACATGAATGACATTGAGTCAATTTAGAAATAAGTGACCGAATCTCTCACTCGAGTCGACGTTCCAGCAGTTGGTCATCCACTCGAACATAGTCCTCCGGGTTACGATTGTCCATAATGTTGAGTCGTGCCTGTTCCTTCTGGAGTTCGGGCAACTTGAAATGCTGGGTACGAACATGTCGAACAACATGAGCCTTTCTCACTGCAGAGTAACGACAATCGGGCCAAGTGCACGAGAATGGCTTGGTGCCCAAATGAATACGTTCGTGCCGGGACAAATCAACAGGTTTTCGAAATGATTTGCCACATCCTGGTGACTTGCATTGATGCTTCTTCGATCCATCAGTAGTGACACTTTTCTGTCGTTTGTTGTTGGCTGATCGAGGTGTACTTGAGGATTTGCGTTTACGATTGCCAGTTGAAGTGGACGGATCTCGAGCATTGTCACTCGACTCAATGCACAGATCGAGTGCAACAGTCTCCACTGGTGGGTCGCCAATCCAGGGATCGATGTTGTCAGTGCCTGAACGAGTACCACCAAATCGACTTCGTAGTTGTGTCACCTTCGTTCGGAGAACACCAAAATGTTGATCTACTTGAGCCACCAGTTGACGCTTCAGTTGTTCACAGTCCACTTCGAGACGTTCCTCGAATCGATCCAGGAACGAGTGCAATCGAATGAGATGAGGCATGGTGAAACACGAGAAAGTAGAAACAAACCACAACTCATCAGTCACAACTAACTTTCCACTCAAAAGTCTTTTCTGTAGACAAACTATTTTCACATGTTTGGGTGGATATAGTTGCACTTGCAGTTGGTATTTTTGCAGGACAAAACTGTCTGCTTTGTTGATTTGTTGGTTTCAATTTCTCCTTCTCTCCTCTCGTGTTTCACCATGCCTCTTCTCACTCGATTGCACTCGTTCCTGGATCGATTCGAGCAACGTCTCGAGGTGGACTATGAACAGCTGAAGCGTCAACTGCTCGCTCAGGTGGATGGACGATTCGGAGAACTTCGTGAAAAGATAGCTCAACTTCGAAACCAATTTGGTTGTGGTGCTCAGTCTGTTTCTGCTCGTTTTGTGAATTGTGAATTACAAATTTTTTATTGTACGAATGAACATCACTTAAATGGTTTGTTTGCAAAATCCAACACCAATTAAACTCTATTTTTGACCAACTGTTTCCATCCATGCAGAAGTCATCAAAAGGTGATTTGTGAAATTAAATTTATGATTTGTTAATTTTCACTCATAATAAAGAGAAATGTATATGTCTTTCTAAATAGTTTTTTACTTTTATTTACTTTACTTTAATTTGTGAACATAATATTAAAAGAATAAATTTGTGTGTCATGATATCGAGTATTGTGTTATACAACGTTTGGTTATGAAAACTGAGTAAATAAATGTAATTTGTGCGAACAAAATCAAATCACCATAATCAGTCTTCATTTGATGGTCGACTTTTCAAACAGTTCTGCAACCAAATTGATTCGTTTACTTTTGACCAGTTGCTTCCATCCTTCGGTTTTCATGACTTCTTTTGCACGTTTCACAATGTATTCGATACATTTTGACTTGAGCTGTATAAGGATCCTAAAGATATTAGATATTAGATATTAGATATTAGATATTAGATATTAGATATTAGATATTAGATATTAGATATTAGATATTAGATATTAGATAATTAGGATAATTAGATTACCTACCTGAAAGAACATTCACTTTTACTATGCTCGATCAATCTTTATGCGAAACGAATGTTGTCTCGAGGATCGTTCATCTTTGTGCTCTGTCACATTCCTTTCAACATTTATCAAATCAATCTCTTTAGCTCAAAACTCGAGTCCTCAGTAGTGCTTTTGTTGACTGCGGGAATTTGTCTCCAATTCATTAATGCACTGAGTGGGACACATATGTTTGCCAGAATCAGAGTCATTCAATACACGGCTCTTCAAATCTACTTTATTACAACAGAAACTAACCAAACGAAATGATAGACAGAAAATTCGGTTCGATCGATATTACGAGACACTTCATTCGGACAAAAAGTTTGGCATTTCCGCTGGTCCAGTTTCGGGTGCAATCACGAGTAGATCACTTTAGGAATTCATCTCATTCTATGTTGCATACAATTTTATGGCTAATAGTTTTATTAGAGATAGTGGTCTGCATTAATTGAGTCGATTTGAAATTTGAAATTCTGATAAATAAATCTTTAATTATTCAACTTTTGATATACAGGTGCCATTAGCAATTTGTTTGTACAAGTGCACCATCAAATCGAGTCTAATCTCGACCAGTCTTTTCCATCCTTCTGTCACGATTACCTGATCCGAATGTTTGGTGATGTACTGAAGACAGTCACCTTTGAGTTGAGTGGCATTGTGCATGTCTGCTAACAGTAAAATTCGGGACACCGATTCAATGCTCAGGGTTTTGCTCAATTTGTCCGCAGCAATGTATTGTAACAGATCCAATTGGTATTTGTCAGCAGCCACAAACAAATCCTCTGCATACAACTCCAAGTCCCTGTTCGGTCACCTTGCCCGTGTAGATGTATCGAATCATCTGCTCAAACACGTTCACCTCCATGTCAGCAATCTCAAATCGACTCTCTGTCCTCTCCTTATAGTCACCACTGAACATTACACCAAAAACTGGACATCTACACAAAAGAATATTCTTGTGGAGAGCAAATTCATTTATACCGAAAGTATTATTCAACTTATCTTCCACGAAAACCAACATCACTTCAGTAAAATCAGTTTATTATAAAAACATTACAATATAAACTGCATTACAACTGTTCAACAGAATCAAAAATGTCACCATCCTCAATAAGAAGAGTGCCATCACGGGTGCTCGGATACTGTACCAGTCTGATCGTGTGTACATTCGGGAATTGGGTCAAGGCTTGACGAGCCATTCGCTTGCACTCGTGAACAGTTGGCCACAATTCTGGGCGTTGCTCAAGTAGAGCCAATTGGTAGCCACAGTCCACACAGGCAAGACTATTGTGCTCGACATCGAGTACCTGAACATTGGGAAAGAGTTGAGCCAACCAGAGAGATTCAATGTCCAGATGAGAGGCGTCGGCTCTGTACTTGAGCATTTTGATAGTGAGTACACGTACTGAATTGACTGGGGACAGTTGGCGGTGACCACGAGGAAAACCATAGCACAGCATCAACTCGAGATGGACCAAATGTTGGAGCTACACAAAACAAAACAAATCAAACTGTATTATTAGTGACACGCACACAAAGTGATCCTTACCGGAGCCAAATTGGGTGAAATAGTGTGCAGTACATCTCCAGTCAACATAATTCGAAGGTGCTGAATCGAGGTGAAACGAGCACATAATCCCGCGAACATGTCGAGAGAGCCTTCGTGGAATTCCGCGATAAGAGTGGAAAAAAAATTGGCCATTGTAAATCGAGACGCCATTTGGGGTGTGAATTGAACCAATTCATGCAAACCAACACACGAATTGACGGTAATTCGGTTGGCCAAGGCAGGATTGGTGTGCTGTCGTAACGAAGGGAGGATCCAGTTCGTAGAAAACCGATCGCTGAAAGTGAAGGTGTGCAACTGACCAAAGATGCGCAGTTCGGGCTCGAAATTCAACCTGGGGAAGTCACAGTCCAAATTGAGGTGGCGTAATGTCTGTATTCGGTCGATCGATTCGAACATATTCCTCACGAATGGAACGATAATTTCTACAGTAGGAGTGTTCCGTATTATCGTAGGGAATCGAATGGACAGATTCAGGGACACCAAACTGTCCTGCCAGTGGTTGAGCATGTTGCTGATCTGTGCAATGTGGAACGAAATATTAGATTTGGACAGCATAATAATATATAGCATTACCTGAGTGAATAGTTCGGGCAACAAGTTAACGGTCACGTTTCGGTCACACCCAATCGTGAGACTGGTTATGTTCGGCAGGGAATCGAGTAAGCCATCGGCAAAAGCGGTGAGTATGTTCGGTGAGGCAATCGCAGACGGCATCAGCACCACATTTCGATTGTTCACTTCTGGGCGAACCAGCCAAGGAGAGCCATCATCACGACGGACACGGTAGATCAGGGCTCGTCCATCACCATACAAATAGTCATCTGGCTCGAATCGTTTATCCACCAAATCCGCCTGGACAATCTTGAGAGAGCGATGACGAGCGAGTACGGTGGGAAGGAGAGCACGCCAACGACCACAAACCAGACCAATCACCGCGAGCAGATCAGACAGTGGCAAGTGCATAAAAATGGCAATCAGACACAGATCCGGGAATGGATCCAGGGAAGGAGCAGACATGGCTTGCGAGAAAAGTATGACCAAAAGTAAGAGAAATAGAAACTAAACTAGAAGTAGAAAATGCAGCAACACAGCAGACGTGTACAAGAACGACACAAAAAAACGAATGTTATTATTGAGAGGGACAATTTATGTCACTAGATCGCGCCACTGTAAGTTGTGAGTGACTCAATGACACAGTGTGAGTTTTCACTCGCCAATGAGGAAAACTTTTCTGCTGCTGTCTAGCAAAGTGTCTCGAGTGCGACTGTTTGTTGTTGTGTTGCCGTGTGAGAGGTAATGCAGCATGTCACACCATCGATAGTTGAGAGTGAGAGCAGTTCTCACGTGTTTACATGAACGCAAACACGCTCTCTCCCCTCTGTGTTTTGTGTTTTCTTTCTCTGCTCTCGTGTGAAACAACGTTTTGTTCTACTTTCTCCTTCAAGAATATTCTTCTTCTTCGGATCCAGGTGATTATCATCATGTCTTCCGCATCCACTACAACACAACCCCACTCGAGTGTATCCCTGTTGTCGGATGTGTTTGCAGGCGAGAACGAGGACACAAAGCGGAGTCTCTGTGCTGAAGTTGGCCGACTGGCGGACACTGAGTTCGACTCGCTCATTCTGAAGCTCACTCGCAAATTAATCACCAACCAGGGCTTGATCATCAACTCGCAATCTTCATCATCATCATCGTCGTCGTCGTCTGCTGCTGCTGCACCAAAATGTCATCTCAATGTTGATGAGTTACGACGATTGCTCGAAGAGGAAAAGGAGGCGACTAAAGAGTCATTTCGAGGCGATCTGCAGCGATGTGTCGAACCAGTGGTAGGTTCGCTGTTCAAAAGACTAACCAACAAGTCGATGGACTTGGAACTCGCACGACTCGATTCTGTGAATGGTGGTGAGTGTGCACCAGTGGCCAATCAAACCGAATCATCATTAAAAGCGCACGTTGCCTCTCTCACCAAGCAACCACCACCAACTTCATCACCTTCTGGTGGATCATCTCGTCTCGAATCGGTGCCACTGCCGCCAGTCTGCAACTGCCCGAATCCTCATCCTCATGTCAAGTCTAAAGTATTGCATCGACAGGTGAAACAGGGTGAGTGCTTGCCCAAAGTGGTAATAATATTAATAATTGACTTTGTGTGATTACGTGTAGAGGTGAAAGAAGAAAATGAAGATGACGCTAAAGACTTGATGATCATCAATGGCACGGACATCAACAATCAACTGGTGGAAGCCAAGGAAATGAAGGAGGAGCAAGATGAGGAAGACAAAGTGAGCACAGGTATGTTTTCACTATTGCAAGGTTCAACTTTGCTGAATTTATGTGTGTGTGTGTTTGTTTGTTGCCAACAGGCCGACCTTCGTCTAACGTGAGCATCGAAACTGTTCAATACGAAGACTACATTCAACAAAAGAATAATGGTGGTGATGAGGAAATGTGCAATAAAGGAGGAATGAGTCAGAAGGAAGAAGAAGAAGAGTTGGAGGATTCTGTTGGGGAGATTGAGAATGGAGAAATGATGATGGACATTGATGAAGAGGAGGTGGAGGAGGATGGAAATGGGACGGTTAATGGAACGGTGGACGGAAATCAAGGCCGTGAAGAAGACGAAGACACCGAAATTGACGATAACAATGGTGAAGGTTATGATGACAACCAAAGTGATGAAGAGGAGGACAACGATGATGATGAACCTGTCCGACAGGCTGCGAGAAATGTGCAACCTGGCCCAGCTGATCTATTGTCACCTTCGACCAGCACTGGAATTGGATCAAATCGAACTGCACTGAACCAACAGACAACGGTGCCCACTCAGCACAACAAACGAAAACAACCTCAATCGAAGCGATCTGCGAAAAGATCGAAGATAACAATCGAGGAGGATGAAGGAGAGGATGGTGAAGACGGTGACGACTCTGCCAATGAGGATCGTGAAGAAGCAAAGGTCATTGTGCTCCATTTGAATTGCACCGAGTCGAAATGCAATGTCAAGTTGGATTCAATCGATCACTTGAAGGATCACTTGAGCACTGTTCATCGACTTGCTCCTCTTCAATGCTTTGCACAGAATTGCAATGCACGATTCGATGAACCGTAAGTGATTACACAAATTCTTCATTAAATTGACCTAGTTTTATTTTTCAGAGCACAAATTCGTGATCACATCCAACAGCACCATTCTCGCAATACTCGATTCCTGTGTTCAGTATGCCCCAAAGAATATGATTCACACAAGCAAGCTCACAATCACTGGTACCAGATTCATTTGAATGGTCAGTTCGAGTGCAATCTCGTGAGTGACTGTGCCGAGAAGACTGACACTCGTATCAAGATGACAAATCATCAACACGAGAAACATTACTCCCGACACAACTGCTCTCACCCTGGTTGTACTGCATCATTTTACTCTAATAGTCACCTGAAACTACACCAACTGACTCATCTCGCCACTAATCAATTTCACTGCAATTGGCCTCACTGCATCAAGCAATGCAAACTACGTTCAAATCTGGTCAAACACATTCGAATGCAACACTTTGGTTTGCCTAAGTCAATGAAAGCACAGAAGGAGAAGAACATTGTGGACCTGCGAGACCCGAACGAATATGTTCGAGTGGTGGTGGACGAGTGATGGTGGAGAGTTGATTCGACTTTGTATTTACTTGTATCGTTTGTCAGAGCTTTCATTTCATTGCATTTTTTCCTTTTTTCCCTCATTAATATTTCCCAATTTGTTTCTCACAATGTTCTGTGTCTGAGTATTACCACAAATCTAAATTTTACTAGTAAATTTCACTTTAAACAATAAACTATTTTCACAACTCTAATTTGATCTTTTCGAATCGAATCTTTGTCCCTCAGTATATCACATTTTTCTCCTTACACAACTGTTTCACATTTTCTATTTTTCTTTTGTGTGTAATTCGTCATCTTATTCACCAATCGTCTCTACTCTAAATCCGTTCCTATCTTTGTGTACTCTCTTCAAGTTCGAGTGCAAACCAACGTATCATCACTAAAATGACCATCACCACCTCGTTTATGACATTCAAACAGCAGCTTCTACTTGTGATGATGTTGGTGTGCGCCCTTCAAGTGACCATCACATCTGCGTCTCTATTTAAACTAAACAGTCCCCAGCCAAGTGATGATGCCAAGATTGACAAGTTCCGCAAGTTTGCCACCAAGAAGCGCAGCATATTATCCATCTCCCGCAACTATGATCACGATGACATAGTCTCAGTTGAACAGTGCGACTCACTCATCATACGACTAGAGACAAGTCTTCATTACATTTCTCAAACTCGAGTCAGCATGATCGAATACATCAAAGTCATACTACCTGAGACTACCAAGTCTGATTATGAGAAGAATGAAATAATAGTACAGCACAATGCTGCTCAGAAGCAATTGGCACAGCCTTCGAGTGTACTTGCTCAGTACTTGGCCGCTTATCTTCACTCGAAACCGGCTACTGTGGAAGGGGTCAAGACATTTGTCAAGATCAAACAAGATGGGAAACGAACAAACGAGGAGAGGCGTAAACTTGCCAAATACATTGTCCCACTCGGAATGTACATGTTCAAGTATGATAAAGGTGAGTGCTTTTGGTTGACACTGTCTTAACTAACCTTTGACCTCTAACCTGAATTACATCCCTCCGACACAGCCATCGATTACATCACGAGACAGTACCAGAAGGAGTGTCTCAACTATGATGGCATTGTGCAACAGAACAAGTGGTACTACATCACTTCGTGGAAGAACATTCTCAACCGCATCAATGGAGAAGCGAGTCAAGATTGGACCATATGGGAAACGTTCATTGCCACTGCTTGTCCATCACCGGATCCGGAAGAAGCCCAATCAGACGATCCACAAACAAACAACCTACAAACGCCATTAGATTTGGCGAACTTTGACCAAATAGTTTCAGTACCCGCACGGGTAAAGCCACTTTTGTCATATCTTCCAATGATCAAGGATTGTTCCAAGAATTCCGATTTGATCAACGAACTATTGGTGCGTTTCAATCGGTACAAGAAGATGAGCCCAACTGATAGAAAGGCGCATGATAGGGATTTTTGGTTTGGATACCAAAAGAAGCTCATTGTACAGCAGACCATCATCAGAGTGATGCGTGAAAGTAAGTGTTTATGAATGCATCTTTATATATCCAAAAGTATCTTCATATTTCCACTCTTTATTTTGTTTACAGAATTGGGGAAGACTTCTGAAGTGGAACAAAGTGACGAGGAGTCCGATGATGATGATGAGCAAATATCAAAACGGCCATGGTATAGAAGAGCAGCGCACTGGGCGGTTAAATACAAATTGAAAGCTTTTGGAGTTGCTCTCGCAGTCGGTGTTCTATCTATTGTCGCATATTTATCTGGTGGTGCGTCAAACCTCTCAACACCATTCCCGAATATCACTTTGCCACCATCATTAGGAGTAACAGATCACAGGATTCTTTCAATCGATCCAGTCTGGTTGATTGTGGGTGTGATGATCCTTGTGGCGATTGTGCTTGTGGGCACTGTGCTCTGTCTGATTTGTCATCGTTGGAATCGTCTTCGAAAGTCGAGTAGTGACAATGATGAGAGCGACAAAACCTCCAAAACCGCTGAAAGTAAAAGGTCATCATTATCACCCGTTCGTATACGATCTAGTCTGTTCACAACATCCGCTTTTACACCCAGTGACATTCTGGGAACAAGTCATCGTCTCTTACGAACCAACACCCACGGATCGAGTCAACCAGTCAAGTCTCCCATGGGAAGTTCCAACTCCAACCCTTCGACACCAGCATCCAAGCCCTCAAAGTCACCAATTCCGAAAATTCCTACAGGAGTCAGGAGATCTCTAGAACTAAAAGCATCACCCACCTCTCCTTCAACTGGTAAAGTCATTACCAAACCAGATGGTGATCCAAAAGGTGTCCACAAGAAGAAAAAGTAGCTTCCAATCTTATCACACCTGAAATCTTTATTTACTATTTAGTAGTACATTTCACTTGAGCCAATAAACCAATTTCACAAGTCTAATTTGATCTTTTCGAATCGAATCTTTCCCTCAGTATATCACATGTTTTCCTTTCCCAACTGTTCCATATTTTCTATTTTTTTGTGTGCTTCGTCATCTCGTTCACCAATCGTCTCTACTCTACATCCGTTCCTATCTTCGTGCACTCTCTTCAATCTCAAGTGCAAACCCTCGTGCTACCACCAAGATGACCATCACCATCTCGTTTATGACATTCAAACAGCAACTTCTACTCGTGATGTTCGTGTGCGCCCTTCAAGTGATCACCACATCTGCGTCTCTATCTCAACCAAGTGATGCGGATGCCAAGATTGACAAGTTCCGCAAGTTTGCCAAAGAGCAGCGAGAAATGCTATCAATCTTTAGCACGGATAATCGTGAAATACTCTCACTTGAACAGCGCTACACTATCACTGCACGACTATTGCGAAGTGTCGAGCACATCACTCCATTGCGAATCAACTTCGGTTATTTCAAAGACATAATACCCGAGATTGATTCGATATATGCCAATTCGAAAGAAAGAGAAATTGTGGACTTTATCGATCACATTATTGAGCAATTGGCCCAGCCTTCAAGTGTACTTTCACAGTACTTGACGGCTTATCTTCACTCGAACCCGGCTACTGTGGAAGGGATCGATTCTTTTATCAAGATCAAACAAGATATTGAACGGACAAACGAGGGAAAAAGTGAACTGGCCAACTATATTGTGCCACTTGGAGAGTACATGCACAAGTATGATGAAGGTGAGTGCGATGAAGTTTTGAGACAATTCTAATCAGAATTTTACCCATTACAGCCATCGATTACATCACGAGACAGTACCAGGAGCACTGTCTCAGTCCGGACGGCATTGTACAGCAGAACAAGTTGTACTATCTCAAGGTTTGGTGGAGCAGTGTGAAGCGCATCAATGTTGAATACAGTCAAGACGACATGACCCAGTGGGAGGCGTTTATGGCCACTGCATGTCCACTTCCGAAAGAAGAGTTTCAATTGCTCAATCTCGCAGAAAAGCCATTAAAATTGCAAAACTTTGACGTTCCAGTGCCGGAAAAGGTGAAACCACTTGTGCCGCATCTTACAATGATCAAGGATTGTGGCAAGAATTTCGATTTGATTCACCAACTGGTGGTGAGCTTCAATCTGTACAGGAAGATGAGCCCAAGTGATAGGAGTGCACACGACAGTGACCTTGAGATTGGTTACCAAAAGAAGTTCATTGTGCAGCAGACCATCATTCGAGTGATGCGTAAAGTCCCCTTCAAGGAGTCAACTTCAAAATTGCACTGGTTTGGAAGAGCAGTGAACTGGGCGGAAAATAACCCGTGGAAAACTGCAGGAATTAGTTATCTACTCGGTTTTCTAACTTCACGCTTATTGTTATCTTGTGGTACGCCTGAGCTCTCAACACCATTCCCGAACAACACTTTGCCACCACTACCAGGAGTAACTGATCGCCGCATTCTTCCCATCGAGCCAGTTTGGTTGATTGTGGGCGTGATGATCATTGTGGCGATTGTGCTTGTGACCACTGTCCTCTGTCTAATTTGTTATTGTAAGAATCGTCACCGAAAGTCTAGTAATGAAGATGGTGAGAGCGACAAACCCTCCAAAATCGCTAAAAGTAAAACCAAGAAAGAAAGAAAAAATTTGATTGCTAAAAGATCAATCAGACGATCACCCGTGAGCTCGACTCGACTTCTGATTGGCACACCCACAAGTACTAAACCTTCATCATCATCATCACCCGTTCGATCTAGTCTGTACACCACATCCGCCTTTACACCCAGTGACATTCTGGGAACAATTCATCGTCCCTCCCGAACCAACACCCACGGATCGAGTCAACCAGCCAAGTCTCCCAAGAAAAAGTAGCTTCCAATCTTATCACACCTGAAATCTTTATTTACTATTTAGTTGTACATTTCACTTTAATCAATAAACCATTTCACAACTCTAAATTGATCTTTTCGAATCGAATCTTTCTTCTTCTGTATATCACATGTTCTCCTTACACAACTGTTTCACATTTTCTATTTTTCCTTTGTGTATTTCGTCATATCGTGTTCCAATCGTCTCTACTCTACATCCGTTACTATCTTTGTGTACTCTCTTCAAGTTCAAGTGCAAACCAACGTGCTATCACCAACATGACCATCACCACCTTGTTTATGACATTCAAACAGCAACTTCTACTTGTGATGTTCGTGTGCGCCCTTCAAGTGATCACCACAACTGCGTCTCTATCTCAATCAAACCAACCAAGTGATGCGGATGCCAAGATTGACAAGTTCCGCAAGTTTGCCACCGAGCAGCGAGAGATGCTATCAATCTATCGCACGGATAATTGTGACGAGATACTCACACTTGAACAGCGCGACTCTATCACCATACGACTAGAGACAAGCCTCCAGGACATATCTTTCGTCAACACGATCGACTATATCAAAGAAATAATACCCGACAAAATTGAGCCTGATTCGCAAGATGTCGTAGAAGTAAAAAGAAAGCAAATCTTAATGGCTAATGTGCAATTGATGGAGTCTTCGAGTGTACTTTCTCAGTACTTGAAGGCATATCTTGAATCGAACCCGGGTGCGGTCAAGTCTTTTGTCAAGATCACACAAGATAAGACCAATCAGAGGAACCAGGGAAGAAGTGAACTGGCAAACTTTCTTGTGCCATTCGGGTTGTACATGTTCAAGTATGATCAAGGTGAGTGAAATGTGAACTTTGACCTTTTATCCTATTGTATCCTAACCTTTGACCTGCATTGCACCCTTCCACACAGCCATCGATTACATCACGAGACAGTACCAGAAGGAGTGTCTCAACGATGAGGGCATTGTGTTACAGAACAAGTGGTACTACACCAAATCGTGGAAGAAAATTCTCAACCGCATCAATGGAGAAGAGAATAAAGATTGGACCATGTGGGAAAAGTTCATGGATACTGCTTGTCCATTGCCGGATCTGGAAGGAGGGGCGGCCTATTCAGACGTTCACCGAACGCCATTAGATTTGGTGGACTTTGACCAAGCAGTTTCAATGCCCAAACAAGTGGCACCATTCGTGCCATATCTTCCAATGATCAAGGATTGTACCAAGAATTCTGATTTGATCAGAAAACTGGTGGAGAGCTTCAATCGGTACAAGAAGATGAGCCAAACTGATAGGACGGCACACGATGGGGATCTCTGGACTGGATACCAAAAGAAGCTCATTGTACAGCAGACCATCATCAGAGTGATGCGTGAAAGTAAGTGTGTGTGTATAATGAATACATTCATATTTCCATTCATTGTCTCCTTTACAGAATTGACGAAAGCTTCAAAAGTTAAAGTCCCCTTCAAGAAGTCAACTTCAAAATGGCGATGGTTTGGTAGAGCAGTGAACTGGGCTGCAGAAAACCCGTGGTGGGCTGGATTGATTTTCGGAATGAATGCTCTATCTCTTATTGGCTCATATATATGGTTCTCTGGTGGTACGCCTGACCCCTCAACACCATTCTCGAACAGCACTTTGTCACTATCACCAGGAGTAACTGATCGCCGCATTCTTCCAATCGAGCCAGTCTGGTTGATTGTGGGTGTGATGATCATTGTGGCGATTGTGCTTGTGGGCACTGTGCTCTGTTTGATTTGTCATCGTAGGAATCGTCTTCGAAAGCCGAGTAGTGACAATGATGAGAGCGACAAAACCTCCAAAACCGCTGAAAGTAAAGCCAAGAAAGGAAGAAAGGATCCGATTGCTAAAAGATCACTCGTGAGCTCGACCCGTCTTCTGATTGGTACACCCACAAGTACTAAACCTTCGTCATCATCATCACCCGTTCTTCTACGATCTAGTCTGTACACCACATCTGCCTTTACACCCAGTGACATTCTGGGAACAATTCATCGTCCCTCCCGAACCAACACCCACGGATCGAGTCAACCAGCCAAGTCTCCCATGGGAAAGCCCAACTCCAACCCTTCGACACCAGCATCTAAGCCCTCAAAGTCACCAATTCCGAAAATTCCCACAGGTGTCCGCAGATCTCTAGAGAGAAAAAGTCTCCAGCCCACCTCACCTTCGACCGTCCCTAAAGGTACCACCAAACCCGATGATCCAAAAGGAGTCCACAAGAAGAAAAAGTAGCATCATCCATCCAACTCACCAACTTGAAATCCATCATTTAGCATATATATTCATTATTCAATTTAACCAATATCAATAAAAAAAATTTAAATAATTCCTCGAATATGTTTCATTGTCAAATACGTTAATGTCTATGACAAACCTATATAATAAGAATAAATAATGACATTTTAGTCGGATGTTTCCGTGGTCAACGTTTTGATGGAATTTCTGTAATTTAAATTTCATAATGTACATATCACTTGGCCTCGATTGTCAAAAGATCAATTCATAGATGACGTACAACATGACTCGCAAAACCCTATCTTGTTGTGAGCGTATGTTCTGCGCATTTTCTCTTTGTTTTTCTCTTGCTCGTTCTCATAACCAACGATTTTGATCTCGTCTATTTTTGTATTATTTTCTGTATGGTTGGTTGCAACCATCTTTGGACATCCAACATCATGTCCAAACTGACCCCAATCTGTTTGTTCCTACTCTCAATAATTTGCATTCTAATGGCTAATTTGTCATCTGTGCAATCTGATCGAAACGAAACAGAATCGTCTGTCAAGTTTGTACATCGAATTCGGAAACGAATTGTGGGTGGTTGGTACACTGAGGAGCACAAGCAAACTGTGTTCAGACTTCAATTGAGTTTAAGTTACAACACTTGTACTGGAACATTCATAGCACCCAATGCTATACTCACTGCGGCACATTGTTGGTAAGTTTGGTGATTTTGAGTTGTTGTTGGTTTGAGAAAATTATGATGATTATTTTGTTTTAGTGAAAATGTCAAATCTAGTGTTGTGTATATCTTTCCACCACCAAATTACGATCGAATTAATGTGTCCGTGCTCAAGTATCACATGCATCCTGAGCACAAATCAGCCTCAATCTCAAACGACGACATTGCCATCATTGAATTGACCGAGCACGTCAAGTCGGTCATTCCTGTCACCTTGGACTACAGCGAAGTGGACTGTGGTGCCACTGTGTGGCTGTATGGCTATGGTCGAACCCAAGCTGATCAGGTTGATGGAACTTTTCAGCTGAAACAATATCCCGCACAGGTGATCGAGTGCAGTTTGTTTGTACGATACTTTCGTCGGTTATTATATCTTGAGCTTGATGATGATTTGATTTACACTGCTGGAACAAATGGATCCATTTGCCATGGTGACTCGGGAGGACCGATACTGCTCCAAAATGGTGCTCTTGTTGGAGTCCTTTCTGGCGGAAACATAAATTGTTCAGCAGGTCAAGTGAATTATGCTGTGCGAATCTCCTATCACAAGCACTTTATCCAAAGCGTGTTGAAGCAAATTGGCAATACTGCCTTCAAGCACTTCAATTTACTACTGATTTTCTTTATTTTGATCATATTCTATTTTGCATTCTATTTTATTTTCTAACATTTGTCTCTCTGTGAGATTTTAACCTTTAAAATCAAATGTCAAATCTATCATTTTAAATCAATAAAATTTAATATCACTCAAGTTGTCGAGTTACTTTGTGTTTGTGTTATATTGATCATCACGACAAGCTCATAAGCCATTAAACGATATATCTTCTCAGTGTTCCATAATCACATTCACAAATGACGTCATTACTCGAGTACGTGTAAATGTAATGAATATTCACAGGTACTCGATTATTTGAGAATTTCGATAACGCTCAAATTATCGACAGTATCAATTTTTTAAATTTTGATTTGTTACGAATCATATAACTCATAAACAAATTCTTTAACGGTCATCTGCGTTTTTTGTTGTTGTTTCCGTAATTCAAATAAATGTTTTGATTAATAATGCATGATTTTCAATTTTGATCTAATTTAATTAAAATTTTAATTAATCAAATGCAGTATCTCAGATTATGATGATGACTTGCAGAACATGGAAAACTTATGAGAGATTTTTTGAAATCATTTTGAAAGTGTTTGATTTTTTGGGGGTTCATGGTAAAAGGAGGGTTTTAACAAATTTTGTATTCACAATGTTGACAAATATTCACAAAAGAATCAAAATGCACTTGTGTGATCTATGTAAATGTACCAAATTTGACAGAATCAGCACCAAAACGCCTGTCCATCTAAATTTACTACAAATCCAAACTTATCGTACTATTTTCTCAAATCACACGCGGCCTGATGTCTTCAATGAAAATTTGCATAAAGTTGCATTGAATCGTACCATTGATGATGAGGTTTGTACAGCAACTTGTCCAATTTTCTGTTGAGTTAATTTCACAAGCAGAAAGAAATGGCACAAGTTGCGGTGCTAACCAAAACATTGATGGCTCGATATCGCAGTTCTATGCACATCTTCATGGAAGAAACCAGACAATTTGAGTTGAGTTGTATATGACAAAATGCAATTCAATGTATACTACATTTATATATCTGTAAATGCAAAAGTTTACTGTCAATCAAGGAGAGCAAGAGCAATCAAGAAACAGAGAAATATTCTCAAAACGTGATGTATTTCATGTAATTCGCAAGCGTATGCAACCATATATATCATGTAACAACAAACACGATTTGGCAGACTGAAAGATTGATTTAATTTTTTTGGTTTAATCAGTTGGGCACATCACTTGGATGGTGCAATCGAATCGAATTGCTTTCGACATTTGATAACAAACACACAAACAAAGTCATTTATCATACATTTGGGTTGATTTTGGCCTGTTTTGGTGATGATTGTGGAAAGATATCGAGATGGTGTAGTAATGTGTGTTGTGTGTGTACAATGATTGAATGTTGTGACATTTTGGTTTGCATTTTGCGCAGTTTGATTGAGTTAAGGAAAATTTTATTGAATAGAATTTCATATACGAATAATAACATAATTTACAGAATGCTTTTAAAGAATGTAATTTGGATTCGTATTTAGAAGCTCTATATCATTATATCGTGGTAACTTCTTTGGATCAAAATATCGTTTAATACACGAACTACTGAGCAGAATTTTAATTCCGATAAGGGAGAGGATGATAAATGATACGAGTCCTAAGGGAATGAACCATTTGGAGTTGAAACAAAAGAAGTGGGCGTAGGGAGTTGTGGGTCTGGTTGATTTTGTCAAATTGTCACCACTCTTGATGCTATCCAACACTTTTCCACTTGTAGATTCCGTTAAATTTGTACAACATTGGTTCGATACTTCGTGTGGATTGGATTCAACGAGAGAAACCATCACCATAAGAGTGCAAACCACAAGACAAATCATTAGCTTCATGATTTCAGCTCACTTACTTCTAGAAGTTTGGTCAAGTGATATAACGTTTGCTAGTCGGAGAATGATTCGACTTTTGTAGAGCAAAAGCGAAACAAAAATAAAAATAAAATTCGATAAGCATACATTTGATAACCCATTTCATGGTTGGACCTAGTTTGGCAATTGCACCACAAACACATATACACATCTACATTGGCATTCAAATTGAGTGTAGAAGTGATGAGTTACATGATCAGAAGAAGAAGCAGCAGCAGCTAATGTTTACACTTAGCCACCAATCAATTGATCATTCGATATCAAACCACCAACAACACATACATCAACAAGTCTACCCAATATAAGAGTGCGCGTTTGATGATAAGAGAAAAGAGAGTGTTTGTTGATTGAAGAGGAAAGAAATTGCTGGTAAGGATGAGGAACAATGTACGAGTAAGGGATACAAGACTCAACTGAACAGCAGCTTTATTGCTTTGTCTGTACACGTGCTGTGTTTGCAAATTCACAACCAGAATTTTTTTGGTGTGGACTCGCCAAATTTCCCCAAATTTTAATCATAAAACTAGTGACCCAAGACTAGCTCAAGGGTTGATTTTGATTGACTTATGGCCAGGGGTAGGGGTTACACAAAGGTAAAAAGTTGAAATTTTCATGTATAGCTATACGTGGTGGGTGCGTATTTGCCAACATATTGTTTGATTAATAACAAACAATTGATTTTAGGAACAAACTAATTATTCCTTTGTAATAAATACGAAATATACATTAATAATTGTAATTTCAACACATCTAAGAGGAACATTTAAAACAAAAATCTAATATGAACTTGCGAACATTGATGAAAGTAAAGCAATCTGAACTTGGTACTGATGGAAAATTCATCATTAATTTTGTAATTTGCAACTTTAATAAGTTTTATTTCTTTGTTCAGGTCAAATTTTGTTTAGAAAGATGTCTAACATTTAGATAAATGTAGTAATGTAAAAATCAAATACTTGAAAAATAATTTAAGTAAGAAATTAAATTATTTGATAAAAAATAATCACCATGAGTAGCTATACGTAGGTTTAAGTTTTTCAACTTTTGACCTTTGCGTAACCTGTACCTCTGGCCATAAGTCAACCAAAACCAACCCAAGAGCTAGTCTTGGGTCACTAATTTTATGATAAAAATTTGGGACAATTTGGTAGGTTCACACCAAAAAATGCCTGGTTGTCAGTACAATTTCGACAATTCTGCACTCGATTCAGTTCATTGACCAAACTAATTCTAAACATGGACCATACAATGCCGATGAGCATGTTGGATCTGTGTTTGTCCCACCTTCACCAATTGGATCATCTCGATTTGCAGCTTGACTTTGTTCCTCAAGCTGAAGAATAAAATGAAGAATTGGAAGTTGAACAGCAGCAAATTGCTCATGTCAACTCAGTTCGTCTGCTCACCATTCGCTTCTTCACCAGATCTCACCTCGACACCGAGAGGCTGTTCATTCCCGAAATTTCCTCCCGTTACCAAGTACTTCACCTGGAGCATCATATTCGGCAATGTCCCCACTGTGAAATTAGGCTTGTCAATCGAATTGAAGAGGAACTAGCCGGCCGTTTGGCAGAATGTTCTCGTCTTAGTAGGCAGCCATTTCGACGCTGTGCCAATCTGCTTGCCATCCAACTTGATTCACGAACTCTGATTACAGATGTCAATGATCTGTGAATGTTGTTGTCTCTTGTTGAACACATTTCAAAATTCCAATCTGTACACTCTCAATATCAAATATATTCAGTTCCAACTCGTCCATTGTTTTGTACATTACAACCTAACGTACAGAAAGTTTTTCAAAAGTCATTTGAAGGTTGAGGTGGTTTCAAATGGTGTAAAGGAGGATTTCTGAAAACATTCTATTTCATTTGGAGAAATATTATATCTACAATTTAAAACCAAAAATGTAAAAATTCATTAGAAATTAAAAGTTTTGTTGACTGATGAGAAGTCGTTGAAGCATTATCATTGGTAGCAGTATCACAAAATCCACTAATCAACAACACCAAATTAATCACCCATGGGTTTATCGACTGAAGTCGAACAATTCAAATCGATTCTTCAATTTGGTTCAAATCCACAAAGTCGCGTTGTCTTCTGTTGTATCGGTGCCAAGTTGGCAAAGTCAATCTTCACTGATCACTTTTCCTCGTTCTTGATATCCATTCACAACTCTTATACACTCAATCCCTTTGAATGAAATGAACGAAATTGGTGTAATCAGATTGCTCACAAACCTGCTTGAGTAGGGCAACTTTTGAATGTTCCAAGGTTTCACCATTTGGTCATTCAAAATGAAGTGCGCAATTTGGTTTGATTGACTTTCAATGAGAAGAGGAGACAGTGTCAGTAGATTTAGTTTGAGTGCTAGTGGAGGAAATTCTCGATTCAATCCATTTGTAGTACAAAGTTCACGTAAAAGCTTTAATGCAAATGTAGGGACCATTGTACAGGATGGTTTCTTGACTCATCGATGTCATTATCAATGAATTTTAGCATATAAGATCAAAGAGTTAATGAGCTCAAAATTCAAATTCAAATTTTAACTATTTGATAAGATTTGGACGAAAGGCAAGTTTATTATTGATCAATCAAAGTACAAATCGAGAAACATTCGTGAAAGGGGCATTCATGGCCTTTGGGGGGCTCACGGTATAAGAGAGGTGCTAACAAATTTGTATCTACAATGTTAAAAAATGTTCACAAAAAATTCAAATGCACTTGTGGAAGCAAACCAGATATGATCGAATCAGCCCCAAAACTCACATCTATCCAAATGAATGTCCAAAACAATGAACTTCTCGCGCCAATTTCTCGAATTACACGCGGCCTGTCTTCCATGAAAATCTGTAAATGCAAAAGTTTGCTGTCAATCAAGGAGAGCAAGAGCAATCAAGAAAACAGAGAAATATTCTCAAAACGTGATGTATTTCATGTAATTCGCAAGCGTATGCAACCATATCATGTAACAACAAACACGATTTGGCTGACTGAAAGATAGATTTCATTTTTTGGTTTAATCAGTTGGGTACATCACTTGGATGGTGCAATCGAATCGAATTGCTTTCGACATTTGATAACAAAAAGCACAAACAAAGTCATTATTCATACATTTGGGTTGCTTTTGGTCTGTTTTGGGGGATGATTGTGGAAAGATATCGAGGTGGTGTAGTCATGTGTGTTTGTGTGTTCAATGATTGAATGTTGTGACATTTGGTTTGCATTTTGCGCAGTTTGATTGAGTTAAAGAAAATTTTATTGGACAATACACGAATAATAACAATTTACAGAATGCATCAAAGAATGTAAAATGGATTCATATTTAGGAGCTCTACATCTTTACATTGTTGAGACTTCTTTGGATCAAAATATCTTTGGAAATACGAACTATTGACCAGAATTTCAATTCCGATAAGGGAGAGGATGATGAAAGATACGAGTCCTAAGAGAATGGGCCATTTTGGGTGGTCGAAAAAGTGGGCGTAGTTGGTCGTGGGTCTGGTTGGCTTTGTTGAATTGCCATCGCCACTCTTGATTCCATCCAAAACTTTCCCATTTGTAAATTCGGTCAAATTTCCACAACATTGACCCAGTACTTCGTGTGGATTGGATTCAACGAGAGAAACCATCACCAGAAGAGTGCAAACCACAAGACAAATCATTAACTTCATGGCTTCAGCTTACTTACTTCTTGGTCAACATTTAAGTGATATATCGTTTGCTAGTCAGAGACTTTTGTAGAGCCAAAAAACGAAACAAAAATAAAAATAAATTTCGATAAGCAAATATTTGATAACCCATTTCATCGTTGGACCTAATTTGGCAATTGCACCACAAACACATCTCACACATCTACATTGGCATTCAAATTTAGTGTGGAAGTTATGAGTTGCCTAATCAGAAGAAGAAGCAGCAGCTAATGTTTACACCAAACCAACCACCAATCAATTGAATCGATCATTCGATATCAAACCACCAACAACACATGCATCAATAAGTCTACCCGATATAAGAGTGCGCGTTTGATGATTAGAAAAGAGAGTGTTTGTTGGTTGAAGAAGAGAGAAAAGGCTGAAAAGGACGAGGAACAATGTACGAGTAAAGGAAATGAGATTGCTGTCTCAAAGATTGACAAATCAAATCATGATAAATATGCATGAACAAATTTTATTGATTGACTTACTATGAAGGTTGTACAATTTATCTAATTTGCATATGGGTTAACTTGTTTTGTTCATTATTGAATAGCAAATAAACCAAACATTAGTGAAATATTGAGAGATATCAAAACTAAATCGAAACTAAAATCAACAAAATCAAAGTCAGTTTGGTTAAGCATAATGCTTTAAAGCGTATTCGATAACTCCATTTCATTGTTTTATTCTTGCTTTCTCATTGGTTCAATACTTCGTGTGGACTGGATTCTACGAGGGAAACCATCGCCAGAGCAGTGCAAAACGCAAGACAAATTATTAACTTCATGTCTCTTTAACTCACTTACTTTCTTGATCAAATTTTAGATGACATATATGTCGTTTGCTAGTCGGAGAATGATTCGACTTTTCTAGAGCAAAATGAAACAAAAATAAAAATCGAAATCAATTTGATAAGCATTCGATAACCCATTTCATCGTCGGACCTAATTTGGCAATTGCACCACAAACACACATCTACCATGGTACATCTACATTGGCATTCAAAATGAGTGTACAAGTGATGTGTTGCATAACAAGAAGAAGAAAAGAAAGAAGCAACAGCAGCAGAAGTTAATGTTTACACTAAACCAAATCAATTAAATCGATCATTCGATAACCAAACCACCAAAACACATACAAATCAACAAGTCTACCGACGAATTAGTGTGCGCGTTTGATGATAAGAGAAAAGAGTGTGTGTGTCTTTGATTGAATAGGAGAGAAATGGCTGATAAGGATGCAGAACAATGTACGAGTAAGGGTCCCTTTTGTGAAAAGTGAAGTATTGAACCAATGTTGTGGCAATTTGACTGAATTTACTAGCGTGAAAGTGTTGGATGGTATCAAAAGTGGTGATGGAAATTTGACAAAACCCACAAGACCCACAACCCCCTTGGCCTACTTCTACTATAACAATTCCCACTTGCTCATACGCCTAAGACTCGTATAATTAATCTGCCTCTCCCTGCTCAGTAGTTCGTATATTAAAAGATATTTTGATCCAAAAAACTTTCCACAATCTGATGATATAGTGCTCCTAAGTTTGAATCCAAATTACATTCTTTAATGTATTCTGCATATAAAATGCTATTCATGTAAATGGATTGTTCAATAAAGTTTTCCTTAACTCAACCAAACTGCGTTCACAATTCAAACCAACACAACACACATTCACTCACCATTACACTACATCTCGACCATATCTTCTCCACAATCATCACACAAACAGACCAAAGCTCAACTCGAATGTATATGATTAATGGCTTTGTTTGTGTGTTTGTTATCAAATGTCGAATGCAAATCGATTCGATTGCACACAATCCATGTGATGTGCCCAACTTAGTATTAAACCAAACAAAAAAATCAAATCAATCTATAGCCAAATCATCAATGTTTGTTGTTGCATTCATGGTATATGATTGCGATTCACAATACCTCCAACCGTAGTTTATTTTGTACATAAACATTACAATGCCTCAAATAATTGAGTCAAATTGTGAAATACATCATGTCTTGTTATTACAAGTATACTGAACTCAAAAAAGTCAAAACAATCAGGTTTAGTTTTGCACAATGTGATTGGAATCAAGTTTATTAATGAAAAGCAAAATTGCAATGCGATTAATGACAAAATGAAATTGTTAATTGTACTGTTGAGGATGTAATGACATTGTAAATCTCGAGTCAATATGAGTGAGTTAGGAAATAATCGATTAATTTGAGTATTTAACAATAGAAATAAAAGAATGAAAAAGGTTAATTTCTATACAAATGTTATAATTAAATGTCATATAATGAATTAGATAAAGCGTTGGTATGCAAAAAATTGTAGATTTCGAGAACAGAACAAAAGAGAGCAAGTGAAGACTTGAAGACCAATCAATTCAGGCGATCATTCCCGACGAACAAACTCATGTGCACGCAAATTGGCAAATCTGTCCCGCAAGTACAGTTCAATATCTCCCAGCTGGTCAGCACAGTAGTACCCAATGGTCAATTGCTCAACACTGGACAGAGCGATCGAAAGTGTACGCATGAATCGATCACTACAATTTGCTTCGCGATTGTCGCCAACAATTCGGTGAACAGTGAGACGGCAAATGCGAATACTCTCGAGAGTAGCCAATTGACGATCTTGTGCTGCTCGGTCCATGTCGGACACATTCACGGCCACCCAGTCGAGCTCCAGTTCCGTCAAATGAACCAATCGGGAAAGATTTCGAATAGTTGTCGAATTCAAGGCAAAGATCTAATATGAAATATATAATTTAAGCTCAAAATCAAAATCAAATCAAAATCAACTTACAGTTTGATTGGCCACGGTATGCTTAAGATGCAGCACACGGAGACTTGACGCCTGCACACTCAAATAGTCGACCACTTGTGCAAGACTCGAATTGATCAACAGCGCCAGATGAGTGAGTTGGTTCAACCAGCCACCATCACTGACACGATGCCATTCAAGCACCATAGCACCTTGGGCCTCGACAGATTGATTCCAAAATCGGGTACAGTTTTTGTCGTCCATATAACGAGACAAATAGTTGACCCACTGCCAGTAGGGCTGAACTAAACGGCGGTTACAACAGGACAAATGCTCCAAATTGGTCAAATGCGGGAATAAGGGAAAGAAGCTCTCATAGAATGAGTCCAAATCGAGTCGTTCGAGGTGAGTCAGTGAGGTGATCATAAGTGGAAGCAGTTGTTGTTGCACAAACAGAACATTGGCCACAAGTGATCGGTTCATGTTGAAGGACAGAGTGGTGAGCTGATCCGCTGGCCACAGATTGAACACAAAAGCAGGATCACTCACAGTCCAAAAGGCGATCACCAATTGTTCGAGAACAGGGAAAAGTCGAAGTAGAAGTTCTCGAAAGTGTCCAACCGCCTCAGGATCACGAGTACGTTTCAGTTTCAAATAGGCAAAAGTGTCCAAATCGAGCTCACCAAAGAACCGGCGAGTCAGGTCCTCACGAAAAGTGGCCGTTTGTGGGTAGTCCATCAAGATCAATGACTTTTGCTTGTTGAAGTTGATACCTTCAATCACTAATTTCCATCGTTTGCAGACAATTCGAATGTGAACCAACTTCTGTATATCCAGTCGAGACAAAATAGATTCTACCAACTCGTTTGGTAGTCGATTTATCGATCCGCGGGTCAGTTTGCGTCGGCGAAGTGCTTCACTAACTCGTTGCATTCCTGTCAGTCCAGGATGGCCACAAGAACTGGACATTTTGAGAGTCAATTTGGGCGAGAAAACAGACAAAAAGTCAAAATTTTCTGACCAAAACGAGTAAGGCGAAAATCAAAACAAACAAAATACACTTGTGTAATAGCCAGCTCATATACGTGAGCCACACGTACCAATACAAAAATCCGTTCATATAAGACGTGACACTTTACAAAACATAATAACGTATTCGGTACAAATAGATAAAAACTTTCAATAAATCAATATTCTTTTCCAAAATTCCCATTTGAATTATTTAACATTCAAACAGTTTTCCACTTGACATTTGTCGTATTATTTTATTTATGTAATATATTAAATTAATACCATGGTATTTCTACATTTCATTTAAAGAATATTCTTTAGTAAAAAATCATGAATTTAGTAACAAAAATTTGGTTTTGCCTTTACTCCTGTGAGTTTACTGATTCCGTTTGTTTATAATTTAAGCTTCTTCTCATCATATTTATCATGGTGATACTGAATTTAAATATTTTTGTGTTCAATAAAATTGTTTCAAATTAAAACACTGCTCTAAGAGCACTCTGTCAGACCTCTATTTGAATTGTCCCTTACAGATGACAGCTTACACAAAGTGCATTTAATCTGCATTTTAAAAAGAAACAAACAAATCAATTAGCTAATCTCAAAGACTCCCATAAACTGATCTCTCTTCATAATAACATTGTTGTTGTTTACTATTTAAAATGAATTTTTCAGTGCCTCCCAATTGTCAAATTGAGTGTTGACCACATTTTTGTTGTTGTTGCCTATGAATGCCATTGAAAGTTGTACAATTTATGCAATCGAGATTGAACAACTTGATAAGAAACTCATTTTAAAGGTTATCAAGTGCATTTTGGTGGAATTCGTAATGGTGAATTCTGTTTACAAAATATGTCTTGAACAAGCGAAACGACGTACATTTGGGGTAAACATGGTGAAGGATGCCTGGACTGGCTATGTCCAATGCGCCTGCCCAGCTGGGAAGGTTGCGATTTAAGCCAATGCATGTGATGCATTTCCAGTGGGATCTATTCCTATTCTTATTTCAGTGCAGTAATGTGTTGCAGTTGAACATTATTAATATCTTTTATGAACAGAATTCACTAATAACTAAGATGCACTTGATAACCTTTAAAGTGAGTTTCATATCAAATAGTCCAATCTACCAATTGCATAAATTGTACAACATTCATAGTATATCATTCAATATATATTGTTCATCCATGAATTATTCAAAAGTTCGCTTGTTTTGCAAAAGAGGGTTCAAGCAGGTTTGTGATCAGGAACGTGATCAATCTGGTTAAACAACTTTCGTCACTTCATTCAAGGTGTTGAGGGTGAGTGAGTTGTGAGTGAATATATAAAGGGTGAGGGAAAGTGAAAAGTGACGATTGACTTTGCCAACTTGGCACAGACACTCAAAGTGACTTTGGCTTGTTTGTGAGTTGTAGACAAAATGAATATTCGATTTGAAATGTTAAACTTTGTGATTGGTTTGGTGCTGGTGATTGATTGCATTTGTGAAATGATTGCTAATGAAGTCAATGTTTCAACCAGCACATCGGCTCAAGTTACATTCAACTTAAATTCTTTGCCTTCGTTTGCCACGGTGCTTCCTCTCAGCCCAGAAGACGATAAAAAAGATCCAGAACTAGCGAAAAAACGCGAATTTGTGCTGAACATGGCCAAAGAAGCGTGGAGCGCCTACTCGAAATATGCCTGGGGTGGAGAATTGTTGACTTTTCATTATGATGATGAACGAAAAGCGTCCTATTTGAACACTACCGGAGATGAACCACTATTTACGATTCAATGTCAACTCTATGGATCATGGGACTGCGGGAGGAATTCGACAGAGCACGAAAATGGCTTGAACAATTTGAGCAATTTCCCATACAAGAACGCAAACAAGGAATAAGCTCCTTCATTGGGGCTATGTTGACCTGTTACTCTCTTACAGGAGATTTGTTTTACTTTGACAAAGCAAAACAATTTGCCGATCACATGATCAAGTCAAGTAAGTGATACATGCACGTCTTCTGTTGACGTAACTTTTTAAACGACGCAGAGATAAATAAAGTAAATATTTATGCCGAATGTCACAATTCTCGTCTGGAATTACGCTATTTGAGCGATCTGACCGGTGATACCAAGTATTGGAACCATATGAACAATGCCAGGGCGCACGAGAACAATTGGCCATGCAACTCAAAACATATTAATGATACTCGGCAGACTATTCGAGCAATTGAATTCTCCTGGGGTAGCTTTATTACTGCTAAAGGTAAGGATCGAATCCAATGAATAGTTATAACAATCTTACTTGATTATAGTGAAAGCTTATGTACAATCGAACAAAAATGGCCTACAAGAGGGACAGGAATATTATTCGATTATTGACTCACTGATCAAGAGCGAGTACATTGAGTCATCGAGTTCATGCACTACTTTTGGCGAACCTAGAGAGGTTTCCGATAAACAAATATATTCCAAATGGTGCAACTATGGAGCAATGCTCTCTTTGGGTGCCGTTGCAATGCCAAAAGCGCTTTACAATGCATCGAGCTGGAGAAAAATTAATGCTGGGGTGAAGACAGAGGCACTGAAGAAGATTGTCCAACACTGGCAGATGGCTGATGGATTCACTCAATTGTGTCATTCAAGTATTGCTGAAAAAGTTTATGGCAAATATGGTTTTCCAATTGAGTACTTTCGTGTATACACTTCTATAGAAGGCAATTGCAAAATAAGAGTAGATCATACACTGGCAAGAGAACCAGAAATTGAACTTTTCGTAGTTGCGGAGAGCTATTTTGTCCAGTGGAGACTTACTGGCAAACAAAAGTACCGCGACTATGCCTGGGAGTTGGCCAATACCATTTATCGCGAATCTAGACTATATAACCAGTCAAAGCTTGGGTTTCGTGAAGGATACTTCAGTTTAATTGATAGGCCAAGCCCACACTATGTCAACCATCAATCCAACACGGCGGGACAACCTTCATTTCTGCTGAGTAATACTCTCAAGTATCTGTATCTAATCTTTGCGCCCGATCACTACTACTCACTGGATCAATGGGTCTTTAACGAATTTGGCCATCCGCTTCCAATCTGTGCTCAGAATCCGGCCTATCCAGCGGATCGGTGTTTTTAAGTTTTTAATGTTTTTAAGTGCATGCTAATAAACTGAACAACAGAATGGCCAATCCAAATGTAAATCCAATAGTAAAGTGCTCGTGAACATATGTGTTGTTCATTTTATTTTTTCACAATTGAGCGTGCATAATGTTAACAATAAATCAAATTGAAGAATTCATTTAAAATTCCAAATCATTTCAGGTGGATTTGTAATACAAAGCATACATTAATCAAAAGAGGTCAATGTTCAAGTTGAATGTCAAACAAAGTGATTAGTGATTCTAACAAGTAAGAGATACAAACTTAAAACTTTTGATTGACGAGTGAGTGAGTGAATTAGAATTTTTGTTTAAGTATGTTAAAGATCGACTTAACACAATTCAATTAACATTCAACTGCAGTTCAGTACTGAATTAGCAGCACATATTTATTTGTTTACGAACACACCACATTTGGATAGGCAGGATTGCCCGATCCACAGATTGGCAAAGGATGTCCATAATAATCAAACACCCATTTGTCCAGTGGTATGAAAGTGTCCGGTGTAAAGGTGAGATAGATATAGAGTAGATTGGTGTAGAACAAATGTGACTGTGCAAAGGTATGTAGTGCTCCATTTGGTTTGCCAACCAGTCCATTGATGTATCCTCTATCGGGCACACGTGTCAACCGATAGAGCTGGTTGACCATCTCCCAGGCATAGTCCAACTTTTCTTGAAGCCACTTTTGTGCACTGTTGAACTCGTCCTGTAGTCCCATTATCCAAAGAGTGGGCATTGCATTCCATAGATCTTGTGGATTTCTGTAGAAAAGTGCATCACACAGTGCTGGTCGATAGCCGGACTCTCCCATGGCACATTTAGCATAACCGGCCCAATTCTCTTTCACCATGTTCACCACAAATGCACGTCTTTTGGCTTGTTCGGCATTGTTTTTGTCATCTTGCGGGCTGAGTGGAAGTAGTGGGGCAAATGAAGGTGAAGCTGTTGAGGTTAGAATGGAAGTGGCTGGTGCTGATGCAGAAGTTGAAATTGCATCACTCAAAGTGAGACTCAAGCACACAAAGCCAAACAGCAAATCATAAAGTTTAAGTTGATCTTTCATGTTCAAACATGAATTTAACTGAAATGAATTTGAAGTTGTGTGCGGATAAAGGTGAAATGAGAAATGAAAGGACAAGTTTATTTGCTCAACGAGACTGGTGAGCGATTCGAAAGAAGGAGAAATGTAGAGTAGTGAGAATTAGAGTACAGGTGGTTAAAGATCTACGTAACGAAACTCGAAAAACTAGATTCCCGAGATGTTGTAACATTTGTGAATAGTTTATCACTGGTTTGCATCTAATATATGAAATGATTGTTTGTTGTATGTTTCTATTTCATAATCGAATACCAAATATTGAGCAAGCATCTTATCATTTGAACGTAAACGCTCACAACATCAAAGAGATTATACTCAAAGTCAATTTTGACTACTTTATTTTTGAATTGAATTCTTTTCAAATAAAGGAAAGTTATTTCACGTTTTGACAGATGACCGGTGAAGAGAGATAAGGTTATTACCCAAAAGCGTTCTTGAACACGGGTTGTTTATTTTGCTGTATAATTTCTTTCAATGAAATGACTTTTTTGTTTTTAATTAAAGATCCATTTCAAAATTTATTTACAATTATTTCAGTTTCATCTGCAAAAAAACTTGCAATAACTTGTAAAATTTATGTAATGTAAATGTCAATGTTTGGGTTGATTTTCATGCAAATCAAACAAACTTCCTTTGTAAATAAAATGCACATCAAATGATTCACTAGATTGCATCAAATTTTGATATCTCACAAAAGATCCCAACCCGCGATAAACTCTATTCATGAATTTTAATCATTTCGTTTCGTCAGTCTCGTTTCGTATATCACGTTTTTAACCCTACTATCCTATATTGCACTGCCCACTACTCTACATTTACCCTCTTTCACTCACTCACCACTCTCGTTGAGCAAGTAAACTTATCATTTCATTTCTCAATTCACTTTCATCCGCACAACTTTTTCAACCGCTCTCTCGTATCTCTATCTCATGTTCACATCGGACAACTATTTACCACTGGACAAATGGGGTCTCAATACCGTCGGCCACCCGTTACCTATCTGTGGATCGGGCAATCCTGCACATCCAAATGTGAAATGTTAGAGAACACATGTGTTGTTCATTTGGTTCACTATCGAAATGTACAATTGAGTGAACAATAAAATTTTGTACTTTTTCTTCTTTTATGTTTACATTTATGTACTGTCCATTCAGTTTATTGTAAATTGAAATTGTATTCAATAATTATTATGATAACAAAATTTTATAAAATCAAATTTAAGAATTCAATTTCATTCGCAATTAATTTAGGTACATCTGCACTAGACATATCAGGTCAATGCATTGGTTTGCTTGTCAAACAAATTCAACAGACTCATTTGTAGCGCACAAAATTGAATGAAATGAAATTCTCACTAAAAATTCAGATCCCGATCTGCGATAAACTATTTTATGAACATTACATCAAAGAAATCAATAGTTTGTCTAGTCTCGTTACGTAGATCACGTCTTAAACTCTACTACCCTCAATTGCACTGCCCACTACTCTACATTTACCCTCTTTCGATGATTCGATGATCACTCACCACTCGTAAACCTTTCAGTTCTCATTTCACCTTCATCCACAATCCGTGCACACACAACTTCAAAGTCATTTCTATTCTGATAATTCATGCTCAAGTATGAAAGATCAACTCAAACTTTATGATTGGCTATTTGTGTGCTTTGTGTGCTTGTGCATTGCTGAAAGTAATTCAGATGCATTGTCAAGCACTGTTCAAGCCACTTCCAAGTTGAGCTCAAAATCACTGCCTTCATTTGCCCCACTGCCTCCACTAAACCCACAAGATGACAAAAACGACACCGAACTAGCCAAACGACGTGAATACATTGTGCAAATGATGAAAGTAGCCTGGAATGGATATGTAAAATGTTCTTGGGGTTTTAATGATTTTTATACATATTCTTGCCGTCATCACCCTGAAATGGATAAAGGTTATATTTGGAATGCGATGCCTGCTCTCTGGCTAATGGGACTGCATGATGAGTTCAACCGGGCACGAAAGTGGATCAAAGAAGATTTGAACTATTCCAACTGCTTTTGGGATCACCAGTTCATTCATGACAATTTGGTGCCAGCAATGCTTTCGTGCTACTCACTCACTGGTGACACTCTCTTTCTGGAGAGTGCGCTCAAATGCACAGAGTACATGTTACGTGAGTAAAATTGTGCCCCCCCATTTGATTAATCAATTATTATTCTTGTTGTTGTCTGATTTTATTATATAGCTGTGATGAACGATCGGGGCATTCGACAAGAGGACTTTCGATACATGTACCTGACACATCTTGAGTTTCCCTACTTGACCGATTTGACTGGCAACGAGACATTTCGAAATTTTGTGACCGAGTGGGAGAGAGAAATGACGAAACACTATGGTGGCTGGAATACGCGCTTGTTTGATTGGAATACATTCATAAAAATGCGAAATTCAAACGGAAACTATTTTTTGCTAAAAGGTTTGATCAATTTGGAGAAAAATACTAATAGGCCTTTCATTTGCATTTTTTCGGATGAATTTATGAAATCGTTAATCATTAATTTTTTAAATTGCATGTTTGACATTTTAACATTTAGCATTTACATTTAGCTTACAAGTTGATAGTGCATCTTTGCATCTTACAATAAGAAATAATATCTTTTTTCTTTTCTCTCTATTCCTGCCTAATTCCCTCCAAAATTCATTAAGTCAAGCGATTTCTACAATCGAACCAAACGGACAAAGAAAGGATAACGGAGACATATAGAGAAATTGAGTCAATGAAAAGAAACTCATACATCGACACAACTGCATCCGGTTTGACCTTCTTTGGCAGCAGGCCAGACTTCCGTAGTCGAGACAAGGACTCGCGCATTCACAGAGAAATTAAAACTGCCACTTGCAACATTGGCGCAAGCCTTTCACTGGCCGCAATGTTGCTGCCAAGTGCAAAGTATGGCAAATCGAGCTGGCGTGAGTTGACCAGCCTGGACGAACTCAAGCAGGTGATCAAATACTGGGACTGGGCCAGGAATGTGACCCAAACTTGCTACTGGCTGCTGCACTATTCCACCAATTATCCGGGCATTCCCAATGTGCCGGGATACTTTCATCTCGACATTACTCAAGAGCAGGTGAAAGACGCCGTTGTCAAAGAGGATTTTTTTAACACTATATGGCCCACTCCATCCTTTCCCACATTTAACATTGATGAATATCAAATACTCGAAAGCTATTTCACCCTGTCACGATTGACTCACGAGCCAAAGTATCGTGATTATGCCTGGCAAATGGCAAAGAAGCTCAATGAGGTTGCTTACTTTCCAAATGGTTACATTAAAATGGATACAACTAATAACACTAAGATGTTTGTTGAGGATTTCTTTCCTGACGCTTTGCAGCCTATCTTATTCTACAATACACTGACATATCTCTATCTCATGTTCACGCCGGACACTTTTCTGCCACTCGACAAGTGGGTACTGAATGCCTATGGACATCCGCTTCCCATTTGTGGACAGAATCCTGCTTATCCAAATGTAAAATGCCATTGAATGAATTGGACAAACAGACAAAAACTTTGGTTTTTATAAATATTCAAATAAAAGTTGAACTTTGAATCTAACAACAAATACCGATTTCGTACAAACATTTGATAACCTTGATAACCTCTTTGATTACTTTTCATTCTCAAAAGTAAACCTAAATGTTGGAAAGGACACAAGTGACGGTTTGCGGGTTTCGGCCGAATGTAGAACCGAGACCCATAAATGCTGAAAGCCTGTCCTAATAGCTACTTACCTGCAAAAAAAGTTCGGCTCCATATGGTCGTTTGGTCGAGTTATAGGGTACCAAACAGAATCCAACTCAGTTACTGCAATGAAAATAGTGTGCATTTTTCCCACTAGGTGGCTACCGTCCGCTCGCTTATAAACAATTGTCAGCTGATTTTGCCTGTTATTTTTGTTTGTTTTTATTTTTGACTAGCTGTAGCTGGCCTATGAATATGTTTTACCATTTCTTGTTTTTTTAGTGTTTGTGTATCATTTCTTATATTGTGAGTGATATCAGATCATATCTTCATCAAATCGACGGTTAGTAGCAGCTCCCTGCTTCAAGTCTCTAGGAATGCTCTAATACGAACATTGCCTGCTACGACACCACGATAACTGTTCACAACCCAATCTGAGAAGCTTCTCCAACAAATTCTCTGTTTCCTATCATCCCCATGTGTGTTTCAAGCCCTTTTAGAAGTCGATGTATATCCTCCAATCAATCCTCAATTCATCAAACGGTTAGGCTACATTACGTTTATTATTATATAATATGAAAATAGTTAACAGGTAAGTTGTATTGGTGTAGATTGTTTATGAATAATAAATTAATATAATTAACCTGTTGTAATCGAATTATATACTACATATAAATACTACTACTATATGCTACTTTATATTTTTAAAATAGTTAATCCACTTGGCTTTAGCGCACCAGTTACCTAACATGTTCACTAGTGATTTAAAATTGTGTTCCCCTGCTAGCAATCTCTGGTGGAACTGTTCACCTTGTTCTTCACTTAAATCATCCGCTTCTTCTGGGATCAAATCCAAATCTGCGTGAAGATGGTGAATTTTCAGAGTGTAGGGGACTTTTAAAATTTGAAATTTCTTAATTAAGTTATCGACAATATCTTGACGACTCTTTGTGCTCTTTGCACTTGTCAACACAAACTCGCTGACCTCTTTCAAAGCATTCCACGCATTTCTTTCTGAAACGTTTTTAAAATACCGTGGGAAATCATTGTCCTTCATTAATCGTTTAATTTCGGGTCCGTTTAGATCGATTTTAGGCTTTCCGTGATGCTTACAAGTGCAATTCTTTTTATTGCATTGTTTTCCTGTGCATGTCTTGATGTTGCACTTTTTGGTTTTGGGTTTACTGTCCTGGTTTTTTCTAGTGTCGAATTTACTACGAACGTATTCTTGAGCTTTATCGTTAATGCAATTTAGGAATTTAGAAAATATGCCTAATCGGATATGGAGGGGTGGGAGAAGGATTTTCCTAGGATCTCGTACGATTGAATCGTATTTAATACTGAAATTGTTCTGGTAGGTTACACCCTTTTTTGGTGCCTTCCATTCTGTACGATTCTCCCAGTTACGGTTTTCGTCGGCATAGTAGTCAAAGTGTTTTTGATTTCTCTTATATTTGCATCTATAGCAGGGATATAATGGGCTACCGAGTTGCATTCCGCAAAGAATTGATGTCATTTTGAGATCACAGCTGATCAACCATTCGTGATTATCATAATCTATTTTATTGAAGACGACCTTCATGTCTTCGTAACACTCGCGGAATTCAGTCGAATAGAATAGTGGCACCTGGGCGTACAGATTTCCATTGCTCAAGAGGCAAACTTTGAAGCTTGTCTTGTTGGAATCTAAGAATAATCGAAATTTGTGGTAGTGATATATTTGTACACCCAGTGCTTCCAAAAGACCTTCAATATCCAAACAATACACGTATGTTTTCTTTCGTGTAATTGTTTCTATTTGCTTAGATTCTTCGTTTATTCGTTTGTACTTTATGTTTACGGTTTCCAATTTAAAAAAGTCTACAAATTCTAAATATGGAGTTTTGAAATCTTTGACTAGAACTCCTGGCTCAATTGCATTACATTGTTTGAGCATTGAGACAAAATCTGCAAATAAACCATTTGGGGCATTTGGATATTTTGAAAATAGTCTCCACAATCTGAGAGCACTAACTAGCTTTTGCTGTTTTGGCTTTTCTAATCGAAATTGCACATTCAAATCGGCTGGGTCGGATTTAGTGCTTAATAATGATTCAGGATTCAGCTCACTTCCTTCAGATATATCATTTATTTGGTTATTTTCTGTCTCATTTTTGTTAGAGTCGTTTCCTTCGTATAATTCTTCCTCTGATTCTGATTCACTAACATCAACAGCCGGCTCAAAATTCATTTCAATGTCTTCAATTCTTGTTTCTAATTCTAGTTGTTCTGTATTTTCATCTTGTGAAAGTAATGTGCTGCACGTCTCATCATCCTCATTCAAATTATCGATTGTGTCATTAGTTTGTTCGGTTTCTACATTTGTCAAAACCTGTGAAGGTGAATCAACTTCCATGGGCTCAACAGTTTCATCACCGTTTTCATCTTCACTTGAACTTATAGTTTTGATTAGTTTTTTTCCAGGTTTAATGCAGTTTGTCACGTGTAAGACATTAGGGTATTTAATTTTGTTTTTTTGTTTTTCTGTTGTAGTTGGTATTGAGAAGACAGAAATAGCAAGCATTGTCTTTTCCTGGTGCATGTTCTTGTTCTGGCTTATGCCAAATTACTGGAACAGTAACTCTTAGTTTAGCCTTTTTTCCTGTCTCAAGAATGCTGTTATTGCATAACGAGCAAATTTTGTGCGGGGCGTATTGTTGGTCATGGATCATTTCACGATTATATGAGATACTATATCTAGAACGAATCAAGTTGGTGATTGTGCGTCGATCTGTATCTTTCGGTATAAATTCGCCGCATACATTGCATAGCTTTTTGGAGTTTGCTAATGCAAGGACGAGTTTGGTGTAGGATATCTGAAGTGGTTGTTTCCGTGGACTTAAAGGAAAAATCTGATATTTGACTATGACTATCATCAAACGAATCTCCAATTGTAGAGAGAGTGTCCTGAAAAGATTCGTCAATATTTTGTGAAATTCGGTGATAAGATTCTGAGTTTTCTCTTTGATAGAATAAGATATATGCTGATTTGCAACCTACTTCATTGTTGGTAATTGGACTGACATTTATGTCATCGAATTTATGCCAGGAAATATTATTTGCTAAATTTCGACAAAATGATATGTAATGACCTTCTACCATTGAATCGCCAATGTGTTCAACAATTCCATAGAGATTGTAAGAAACATTTGAATTTTCGAAACAACTAATTGATAAACCCTCAATAGGATAGTTAACAAAGTTTGTAATTTTTTTGAGTGAAACCATTCTCGACCAATTCAAATCTGTATAAAAATGTACACAAAATTACATGTTTTAATGTTTTTGTTGAACTATACCTATTTAAATGTATTATGAGGATCTGTGGGAGCTTAATCAGCGTGATACACTTTGTCCCGTTAATTTGTTTGCAACATTTGGAGCATTTCCATTGGAAATTTTCCTTGGCTGTATAATTATTTATGCAATTGACGAGTGTACTAGAAGCCATTGTCGGAATTGCTAGCGAGAGACAATTGAATGGTTCGTATGATCTTGTAGTGCTATTACACTCAGTGCAAGTTGTTGTTGATAATTGTAACCCGTGGAATAAATTGGTAACGATGGATTTATTCTGTATCTTATGATACATCCAAAACAAGTCTGCTCCTTCTTCGATAGAAATAGCGGAGTAGATGTTTGGTACATTGATGATACTAGGAAGCAGACTTGAATTAAGATCGGTATGGAGTAATTCTAGAAATTTTATTAAAAATTCGTGAGCATCTCCTTGACTTCCTTTAGGAAAATCTGGTACGTTCTGGAATACGAAATTAACGATAGAATTTGGTGAAATTCGTCGTTGGTTTGATGGGAATTTCATGTTTGTAAATAATTTAATTAGTTCGGATAAAAACTCTCCTTTTGAAACATCAACAGCGTTCGGATTTTTGGTCAGATATTCAGAGATGACATCAGATAACGCACTAGTTTGCTGCATACATTGTAATATGGAATTAATAAAACAGGTGTTACCAAGGTTATTTAAACCCGTTAGGCCAGGTGATGAAATTATACTTCCACGGCCATAAGTGATTATGGACCGGGATTCAGCCATTTTGGAACTGGATAATCACAAATTTTAGCGATGTGATATCGGTGAAAACAAATCGAAAAGGACAAATCGAAATAAAAACCGAAATTGTTATAGAAATCGAAGTCGATCTTGTTATCGAAATAGAATAGAAACTGATATCGTTATCAATATCGAGCCTCATTGATCATGATAACGTTATCACAAAACTTTTACTTTCATTCGTGCATTTTGTTCAAAATTTGTGGCGAGGTAAACGCAAATGGTTAAATTATAAATTCAATTCAATTGTTTAATCGTGTAATTGTGAGTCTTTTCCACTATATTTACATTTTAGACAAATTCTGATAACAAGAATTGGATAAGAACCAACGAATCATTTGGGGATATGATCCACTAAACCATTTGGGATATGAGCCTGAACCACCATTTGGGGAGATGAGCCCGAATCTCCATTTTGGGAACGATATAATAGTCATGTTAACCATTTTCGTCATCCATCACCATAAAATTAGTTAAGTTGCTCTCGTTCCTTTGATACAAAGAAAAACAACATCAGCTGACAATTGTTTATAAGCGAGCGGACGGTAGCCACCTAGTGGGAAAAATGCACACTATTTTCATTGCAGTAACTGAGTTGGATTCTGTTTGGTACCCTATAACTCGACCAAACGACCATATGGAGCCGAACTTTTTTTTGCAGGTAAGTAGCTATTAGGACAGGCTTTCAGCATTTATGGGTCTCGGTTCTACATTCGGCCGAAACCCGCAAACCGTCACTTGTGAGGAAAGGAAAGGATTTGTGTGCCCCTTGAACTGACATTCGAATGTCGAATGTTCGAGCAACGTCTCAGAGTTCGAGCAACGTCTCAGAACAGAGAACTTTATTTGTGCTCATATATCGCTGCACTTGCTCTGTCCTATGTTGTACTGATTTTGTTCTTGTTCTCTAATAAAGAACTCTTACTTTCTCTTGTGCCTCCTTGTTTGCTCTTGTGGCTGAGTTAACCGCTAGTACTCCCCAAGACCTACTTGTGTCCTGCTCTCCGTGGTCGAGTCAGCCGCTTGGATTCCCCGAGACCTGGTTGTATCTTCGTGGACGAGTCACCCGCTTTGACTTCCAGAAGACGTTTGCTCTAACACATTTGATAACCTTGATAACCTCTTTAATCACTTTACATTCTCAAAAGTAAACGTAAATGTACCTCATTTTTGGGTACATCTGCACTAAGCTAAAAGGTCAATGTTTGGGTTATTGATTTATTTGTGTTTTTTCCTCTTATTACTTAATCAAAATCAAAGTAAACAAAATGCCGTCAAACAAACAGACGACGATGCACTTGATTTAACCCTCTAAAAATTGCAATCAAATGTAAATTAATCAGTCAAACTTAGATCCTAAATTTGAGATAAGCAGATATTCATGAGCTACACCAAAAAAATCTAGTTTTTCAAGTCAAGTAATTACGTAACCCCTTGATTATTCAACTGCCTTCTCTTTCTCGCTAACTAACCAATTTTCAATTCGTTTAAAACTTTTCATTTCATTTCTCATTTCACCTTCATCGTCATCGTACCTTCAAAGTCAAATTTCATTTTAGCTTTATTCGACAAAATGAATCAACTTTTACTTATACTTTTTCTGTCGTTTCAACCTTTGATCTTTACAAGTGATGTTCAATTGACCCCTACTACAACTGGTTCGCCTTTAACCCAAAATGTACCTGAAACTACCTTGAATCCAATTCTGCTCAACAATGCAAACCCAAGTGAGCCATCAACCGCCTACTTTAGTCTCGTTAGCAGCGAAGGTCAAGTTGAGGTCAAAGCTGAATCTTCTGCACCGAATCCATACGACCTAACCACCGCCGAAATGACCTCCCGTCAGGAGCTGATCATCAAAATGGCCAAAGACGCGTGGAAGGCCTACTCGGAGCAGGCCTGGGGCTATGAGGATTTGCAGAAGAAGCAACAGGAACAGCGCAAAACTGGTGAAACGATTCTCTTTTCGATGTCCACCCTCTGGTTGATGGGACTGTGGGATGAGTTCCAGAAGGGAAAAGATTGGATTGTGAATGATATGAAAATTAACAAGAAGGAGAGAGAGATTGAGGACATTAGTCCACTGTTGGCCACGTATGCACTGACGGGAGATGAACTGTTCAAGGAGAAGGCGAAAAAGGTGGCAAATTTGTTCAAGGATAATGGTGAGTTGGGTTTGTGGGTGATTTGAAATTAGTGTTTCGGGTATTTTGTGGTTTTTTGGTATTTTGATTGTTGCATTTTAGTATTTGGCATTCTTCACTTTTCATTTTTCACTTTCAGATTTTAGCGTTTTGTTTGTTGTATTTCTCAATTTGCACTTTGACATTTTGGCTTTTGTACTTTGACATTTAGCTTCTCGCTAATCGAAATTTTTCTTTTTTAAAGTAGCAACCAACGAAACCCTCTCCAAATGGGCAAGTCAACGACTCGAGTATCGTTACCTGAGCTACCTGACCAACGATGACAAGTACTGGGACACTGTGAAGCAGTTGGACAACTATTTGAAGACAAACAAAAATGCCATCAAATCAAAGGAGGCTTATGCTGACAAGTTGAACATTGGAGGTTTGTGATTTGAATTGTGATTATAACTTTATGTTAATTTTTTCCCTTAATTTTAGTAAAATCCTATTACCAATCGGATAAAACCGATCCAAATGGAATGGACTTTTTCGTGGATGGTGACAAAAGTCTAGACTCACGAATCCAAACTTCCTTTTCTGGTCTAACATACGTGATCCAGTCGGAACCCAAAACAGAGATGAGTTCAGAGCATTGCAATTTTGGTGCAATTCTCTCACTCGGTGCACAGGCGATTCAACGACCGGGAAGTCCTGATGAATCAGACTGGAAGCTTTCGGATGCAGGCAAAGAGTTGGACCAAATGAAGCGAGTGGTCAAGAACTGGGAACGAGCCAGAAATTTGACCGAGACCTGTAAATTGGCATCGAAAAAGGCCACAACCGGATTGCCACCTTCGATTTTCCTGATCGATAATGATGCAACCACTGTTCAGGCTACCCTAAAAGCTAAAGGATCCTATCGATTGAATCCAGAGTTAGCCGAGTCCTATTTTGTACTTTGGCGCCTAACCCATGAACCAAAATACCGAGAGTATGCCTGGGAATTGGCCCAGGCAATCAACACACACGCTCGAGTGGAACAGGGCGGCTTCTCTGCCCTGGACGACATTAACAATTCGGACTCAAAGGTCAACCATCAACCACGAGACTTTCTCAGTGCTACACTCAAGTATTTGTACTTGATTTATACGCCAGATCGGGTGCTACCGCTCGACAAGTGGGTTTTCACACCTGAAGGACAACCATTGCCGGTTTGTGGCAAAACTGGAGCCTATGCAGCGGATAATTGTGCTTTGTAATATTTTTTTTGTGAGCAATAAAAGTTTTGGAATTTAGAAATGTGTTTGAATGTGCTTGAAAGAGGCAATTTTAAAATGCGTTATCAAGGTTATCGAGTGCATAAACGAAAACTGGAATTATTGAGATTTAAAATATTTTAATGAAATCTTTCGATTTATTAAAAAATACAATTTATTGAATTGATTTGTGCACTTTTTTCATTTTGATGACTCACTTGTAAAGCAATTACGAAATCACATTGACCAAATATTATTTCAAAGATTAAATAAGATCATAGTTTGCGCAACTTGTTTGAACATGGCTATTAATATCAACAAACTGTAAATTATTGAGAAATCGAAAAAATCGATTCTCGAATTCTCGAATGATATTTTGCAAAAATTTAATAAACTGAATAAATTGGGCAAAAAAGGAAACGATTCGTTTGACTATCAAGTTTGGTATTGTGCCAGCTGTAACAACTTTCACGGCTCACCAGATTTAACAGATACTAGACGAATCCGAACGCGCACTCCACCGCCTGTCCGGTCAAGTGGCTCATCATCGCCGCGTTCGCTGTCAGTGGATGTGGTGAAGCCAGAAACCTCGACTCCAGAACCAAGGCTACTTCGACTCAAGGCGGAGAATCTTCCGCTTCTTCTCTTCCTGTAGGTCTCGAGCAGTATACTAGAATGATTCTGGTGGCTGTGGCAATCCTGCCATTGGCCATTTTTTTGGTTCTATTACATTCCACTTCATTATTTTTGAATGTACTTTTTATTACATTACATTAAATGCATAATAAATCAATCTAATCATACTGCACACTGTCAGCAAACCCTTTACGGTAGGACAATGATGATGATGATGCTAACCAGCATGACACCAATAGTCGCAATTATCTGAAGTGGATGCGAGCTGGTGAGATGCATTAGAGTGGCACGATTGTCGCCGCCGACCTCTGGCTCAGGAACAGTTGCTGACGGGTTCGGAAGGGCCACCACGAGACGGACTGCATTGACTTGTTTTTGTGTATTCAAAATGTTCAAGTGGATTGATATTCACATTTTCTACATATAAACTCGTCTGTTTTGTTGAAACGATCAAAAATATATTCATGATCATTTTGACTACATTTTGTGACTACAAGGAGATGTTTTTGCACGGACTTGTTTTTGTGTATTCAAAATGTTCAAGTGGATTGATATTCACATTTTCTACATATAAACTCGTCTGTTTTGTTGAAACGATCAAAATATATTCATGATCATTTTGACTACATTTTGTGACTACAAGGAGATGTTTTTGCACGGACTTGTTTTTGTGTATTCAAAATGTTCAAGTGGATTGATATTCACATTTTCTACATATAAACTCGTCTGTTTTGTTGGAACGATCAAAATATATTCATGATCATTTGTTCTACATTTTGTGACTACAAGGAGAAGCTTTTGCATAGACTTGTTCTCTGTTTTTCAAAAATTTTCTGAATTGACGTATAGGACCAAACAAAATATGATCAATTTGTCCAAAATAGTAAATTAAGACTCACCCAGTTGGATTTGACGTGAGGAACCTATCAAAATGTGACCAATTTGTTCAAAATAGTTAATTTTAAAAATTCCGTGTTGGTGGAAACATGAATAACCTAGCAAAATGTGACCAATTTGTTCAAATTAGTTAATTTTAAAATTCCGTGTTAGTAGAAACATGAATAACCTAGCAAAATGTGACCAATTTGTTCAAAATAGTTAATTTTGAATAACCGTTAAAACGAAAACGCCTTTACACTGCAAAATGTGACCAATTTGTTCAAATTAGTTAATTTTAAAATTCCGTGTTAGTAGAAACATGAATAACCTAGCAAAATGTGACCAATTTGTTCAAAATAGTAAATTTTGAATAACCGTTAAAACGAAAACGCCTTTACACTGCAAAATGTGACCAATTTGTTCAAAATAGTTAATTTTAAAATTCCGTGTTGGTGGAAACATGAATAACCTAGCAAAATGTGACCAATTTGTTCAAATTAGTTAATTTTAAAATTCCGTGTTAGTAGAAACATGAATAACCTAGCAAAATGTGACCAATTTGTTCAAAATAGTAAATTTTGAATAACCGTTAAAACGAAAACGCCTTTACACTGCAAAATGTGACCAATTTGTTCAAAATAGTTAATTTTAAAATTCCGTGTTGGTGGAAACATGAATAACCTAGCAAAATGTGACCAATTTGTTCAAATTAGTTAATTTTAAAATTCCGTGTTAGTAGAAACATGAATAACCTAGCAAAATGTGACCAATTTGTTCAAAATAGTTAATTTTGAATAACCGTTAAAACGAAAACGCCTTTACACTGCAAAATGTGACCAATTTGTTCAAAATAGTTAATTTTAAAATTCCGTGTTGGTGGAAACATGAATAACCTAGCAAAATGTGACCAATTTGTTCAAATTAGTTAATTTTAAAATTCCGTGTTAGTAGAAACATGAATAACCTAGCAAAATGTGACCAATTTGTTCAAAATAGTTAATTTTGAATAACCGTTAAAACGAAAACGCCTTTACACTGCAAAATGTGACCAATTTGTTCAAAATAGTTAATTTTAAAATTCCGTGTTAGTAGAAACATGAATAACCTAGCAAAATGTGACCAATTTGTTCAAAATAGTTAATTTTAAAATTCCGTGTTAGTAGAAACATGAATAACCTAGCAAAATGTGACCAATTTGTTCAAAATAGTTAATTTTAAAATTCCGTGTTCGTGGAAACATGAAGAACCTATCAAAATGTGACCAATTTGTTCAAATTAGTTAATTTTAAAATTCCGTGTTGGTGGAAACATGAATAACCTAGCAAAATGTGACCAATTTGTTCAAATTAGTTAATTTTAAAATTCCGTGTTGGTGGAAACATGAATAACCTAGCAAAATGTAACCAATTTGTTCAAATTAGTTAATTTTAAAATTCCGTGTTGGTGGAAACATGAATAACCTAGCAAAATGTGACCAATTTGTTCAAATTAGTTAATTTTAAAATTCCGTGTTGGTGGAAACATGAATAACCTAGCAAAATGTGACCAATTTGTTCAAATTAGTTAATTTTAAAATTCCGTGTTGGTGGAAACATGAATAACCTAGCAAAATGTGACCAATTTGTTCAAAATTGTTAATTTTAAAATTCCGTGTTGGTGGAAACATGAATAACCTAGCAAAATGTGACCAATTTGTTCAAAATAGTTAATTTTAAAATTCCGTGTTAGTAGAAACATGAATAACCTAGCAAAATGTGACCAATTTGTTCAAAATAGTTAATTTTAAAATTCCGTGTTAGTAGAAACATGAATAACCTAGCAAAATGTGACCAATTTGTTCAAAATAGTTAATTTTGAAAAACCGTCAAAATGAAAACGCCTTTACACTGCAAAATGTGACCATTTTATTTCAAAATAGTTAATTTTAAAATTCCGTGTTAGTAGAAACATGAATAACCTAGCAAAATGTGACCAATTTGTTCAAAATAGTTAATTTTAAAATTCCGTGTTAGTAGAAACATGAATAACCTAGCAAAATGTGACCAATTTGTTCAAAATAGATCATTTTGAATAACCGTTAAAATGAAAACGAAAAAAGATGGTCGTTTCGATGCTTTGTGAAAGTGATGAGAGTTGATTTGTGTTGAATCGAAGTGAAGCGAAATGACAAACTCACTTGAACTGAGGATGGTAGTGATGCGCCACGTGATGGAACAAATGATCCGCGATGAATTGAGTTGATTGCAGCGATGAAATAGAAGATTGCAGATGAGTGAAGTGCATGAGTTGATCAGTCTCAAGATACAAACTGTAGCTATTCTAATGACTCACAATAGATTTTATGTTATTTTATGTACATAGTGGTAACTTAAATATTTGGCAGTTAACATGAAAAGGCAGGTAAATACAGGTAATGAGTTGTGCTTGCGAGCAAAAATTTCGTTTTCGGAAAATCTTGGAAAATTTCTCGGAAGAATCTCAACCTCGTAAGAAAATGGCATTTATGGATGGCTTGAATTCTCACTATAAAATGAACCGATCATCCTCAATGAAAGTGATTAGCCGACTAGAGTAGCCGAACAATTTATGGAATACTAAAATTTCATGAGTGATTTAAGTTTACAGGTAATTTCTAAAGGTATGCTTTTGAAAAGAGTTGAAGAAATTGTTTTTTTAGAAAGAAATTTTGCCAACTTCAATTACCAGTGAACAAACCTTTTCAGTTTTGTCATTTATTGTAAACTATATATTCAGTAGACTCCCAAAAATATCCAAAATTTCGGCCGAAACCGAAAATTTCGGTTTTAATCAGTAATATTTTGGGTTTCAACAAAAATTTTTGTTTTCGTTTCGGATACAAACGCTAGAGGGAATGTTCACAAATGACGCAACAGAAATTGAAAGAACTTTCGAGAAGTCTCGAGAAATTCAGAAAACTGAATGCGCAAAAATTTTAGAATGGGCTTTTCAAAGAGGACGACCAGTCTGCAGAGGTCGAGTAGGTTTTGCAGTTTGATCTCAAACGCTCACTAGGGCTAGTTGGTTTGTTTCTTGTGACACATTGTCAATGACATGTCAAATGACATGACTGACATACTGGACACGAACAAGTTCGGCGTGGACGCGTGCATGCTTAACTCGAAGTAATTCGAAGCTGAACATTTACAAGTTCAAGCTTGTAGACTCAATGGTAAAAAACGATCATTTCGGATATGTTGTCAAATCAATAACATTAAGTCTCACAAAACGAAGTAAATCAATTTTCTCCATCCGTTCAACTCAACAAGTGAATAGTTTAATTATGCTTTGAAATAAAATTTACATCGAAATTTTACAATATAGTAAACTTAAAACTTAAAAAGTAGTGAATAAGCACTATTGATCACGACTATAACATTCGATTCATACAGATGCTATAATCAGTCAGGAAAGCATGAAACTGATTATATTGCTTTAAAAAGAGTGCTATAACTGATCTTTCGGTCTAAGAAGCGAGAAAACCAGTTCTTCATTATTCCTTTACTTGAGAGAACCTTTTGTCTCAATTTGGTCAATTCTTCTTCTTGTTCACCTTGTGTATTCACCTTCTTTGCATAGGTCTGTTCAAGTTCGTTTAATTTCGCAAAAATCCGCCAATATGGAGTGCACATTTTCACACCATTTAATACGCATTTCCAAAGTGCGGGTACATTCGTTGATATTTTCGTCTCTCTTGCTCATTGCTCGTTTCAATGCCGCAATATCTTCGGCCAATTGGCTGATGCAGAAGCTTATCTGAGCTTCGTGGCATTCGTGATCGATAGAGTGAACAAACTTTGATTTCAATGCAATCAATTGAATGATCATTCGGTCTGCCGAGTTGACTTGTATCAGCTGTGGGCGATTTTCTACAGAAGATAAATTCTGACTTGATTCTTCTTGCTCATTCTTTTCCTGAAAAGTAGATGTATCCGGTGAATTAAATTTTCCAGTTGAATTGGAAAAAGTCTTGATACTCTTGCTTCGATCCATTGAATTGCTCAACTTTTGCTTTTGCACCATCATAGTCACTACTGAATCGTTATCCTGATTATGACCTTGATTCTGACTTTGACCATTGACTCGAACGGCAGGTTGAGGATTGTCGAACTTGTCTTGGGCTAGTATTTGAGAAGTACCTAGAGCAGCAGTTTGATCAGTATCCTTATAAGCTTCATCGTCGTTTGCAGTAGTTGAATTCTTCAAGAAATCCTGAGCTTTCTTGTGCGCTCTACGGGCCACCACCACAAGCCAAATGATTTGATCACGTAGTTTGGTTTGAGCACTGTGCAACTCTTTGGTGCACTCGTTGAGCACAAACTCACGCATCGACTCATTGAACATGGCCATCAGCTGGGTGCAGGTCCAGTTGGCACGTGATGGCAAAATGGCGATACTGCGCAGATACTTTTGGTAAGCATCGGGCATCCATTCCACCAGATCGGACTTCTTATTGACTGGAAGGGCCTTGTCGCGCTGGGAACAGCACGCACGCAAAAATCATAGGGAGAGGAAGAGGATTCTTGGAGAAGGGCCTAGTTTCGAGGCCAGGACATCATTTATTAGTAACTTCGAGCTACAGCGTGGCAGCGTGATCACAAGTTAGTTCGTGTCTGTCTTCGTTAACAGTTTGTCTGTGTTTTATACATTTAGTTTGTGTGAGTATGAGTGTACAATGATCGTGCTGACTCAAACATAATAGAGATAAGGTCATACAATGACAATAAGCCAACCAGCGGTGAGCGAATGAGCAATCGGTTGTGGTCATCAGTTGAGTGTTTTCTTAGTCAGCGATGAGATCGGTCTTCGTGGTCGTCTGATTCGGCGGTCGCATTAATCTGCGACATTCTCCCACCCCCAAATACCAATTTGGGAACAGCAAATGTCTATTGGTCTTCGTTTCCCGTTCTGGAATTCCATAAAGATATCGCACCTATTTTAACTTCTAATTATCTAAAATAAAGGACTCAAGTAATCATTAAAAACCTTGGATTGTCCAAAGTAATAATCTATTCATTTAGTCAGTCTCACGTGAATTAAATAAAATAGAACCAAACTTCGATATAATTAACTTCTAAGAATGAAACTTCTTTCCTTCAATTGAGGGTTTGCAGTTCATGAATTCAATGTCTGGTTCGCTCGGGTTGGCCATCTGGTTTGTCGTTTATTGCGGGTGACAAACTGATGTCCAAGTGCGATGACTTTGGCATGCAGTCGGGTTTAGTTCGGACTTATTCTTCTTCGAAATAATAAATGCCAAGAAAGTTCATAACTTCTTTTGAGTATCCAAGTACATTGAAATGACTTCGCTTCGTTTTTCAGTTTACTACGAACTGAAGATTCGTTGATCGTGTTGACCAAATCAAACGTCCTGACAACACAGTTAGGCGTTTTCTAGGTCTCAGAAATAGGTCAACCGGTAAGCTACTAACTTCATTTAAATTACTTCAATGAACGTTTTCGACGTCCATTAGTTTCTTTAACAATTTGAGAAACACTTCTAGCTTCTCACGGAGAGTTTAATACTCACATAAAGACTTCATACAGATACGTTCGCTTTAGTCCTGGTTCGTTTGGAATTCATCTCGCATTGCCATAAGGTAGATTCTAGATAAATATATGTTAAATACATTACCACAGTTGAGCCTTGATGTGACGGATATTCCAATGGGGAGAAGCTTTGATGGTACCATGGTGCTGCTATGTTGATACCGTCTTGATTGGGTCGAATCATAGAAAATCTTTAGAAGATTGTCGAAAGGTGAGTCCAAATTCCAACGGAGTTTTGGTGATCATGATGGTGATCGCGAAAGCCATCACTTGAAAGCTTCGATATCATTCGGTGAAGGAGGTTACCATTGAAATAACCGTTCATCCTGTTCTTAGTAACACTCCCACCGTCTTGTCAATTGGAGTCGCTTATCTTGGTTCCAACATGAATCCTTGACAAATTGTTGCAGAACGTTCCAAGCTGCGTTCTAGGACTCTTGAAGAGACCACACATCTTACTAAAACCATGCTTTTCTTGGGAATATTCATTGAGCGTCGGCAATCGAGGAATGCGAGAGTGCTTATGGCGAGAGTGCGAGTCGTTCTCGAGTACAACTCATAATTCAGTGTTGAGTACTTCGTACTTCGTGAGGACCTAGTAAAAGGCAGTTCAATCATTGATCGCCTCAACTCGATTTGTTGATCAAGCTAATTAATTATCAATTGATTATGACGGTGACTGTCGCTTTTGTTCTAAGCGCGCCGGTAGACTTCGAAGTACACATCGATCATGAGTAGAAGGTGGTTTCTTCTAGATCTTCGAAGCTTAAATGTTCATTGCGGATCTCAGCTGTCAACATCAGGTCCATAAGGTTATGACGAGTGTTGTTCAAGGTGCAAGTTAAACGTCCTTTCGTGAACGATCGATCTTGTTCTTGTATATCTTGGGTCATCGATTGAGAAAGGACAAATGAAACAGGCAAATGATAAAGAAACGTTTCTCAAGGGAGAAGAATGGCTTTCATAGAAGTCAATACAAAAGTTGATACAGGAACAGATTGAATTTGGTTTAAATAGTTGTATCTTCGGTAGCGTCGAAATTACCATTTACTGTTGCGGCCATATTCCAGCATGGTAGCTACAGAAATGTCAATGAATTCAGACATCGTTTCGCGTTCTTCGTTAAGCTTCGTTCGTTCAGATGGAGGATTCTGGAAACAAGTGAAAGTGCATAAGCCTTTGATCAATTTCTTCGTGGTTACACATCTCGTCCTAAGTTTAGACAAAACTAGGTTGTGTTCGACAACCGTTAGAATGTCTCCTTTGTTGAAGCCAATAGTCGAGAGGATTCGAACTTGTGCCTTCGAAACTTAGTTCAATGCTATGTTCTAGCATCGTCTTCTCGTGATCTTTATTCTGCTTCGATTCTGTGGAGGAATGTTAAATAAAGTATCATAGACAATACAAACCTAACTGTCTGGTTGATATGACTTGTAGCTCAAAAACATCCTAACTAGAATCTTCTAATGTTCGGTAGAATGTCTGTATGACTGAGGCAATCCAAGTTCTGTCATTTAATATTAAGAATGTTACGGAGATGATAGCCAACACATGGAATACTTGGTTCAGGTCAGATGAACGATCGTTCGTTCGTCTGAAGAGTTGATCTTTCCAGTGATTTCCTGTCATTTCTTGTTGACACCAGAGTTCGGACACACAACGATTTGAATGACTTCGAAGAGGAAGGTTTGGAACAATGAAACCAACACGGTAAAGGTCATGATTTGAATATAGTTGGCAATATCTTGTATTGCAGATTGAGTGATAATTGAAACTGTTAGTCTTAGCGACATTCGTGACCGCACAGACGCACTTCTTCGGCTTCGTTCTTCACGGCAATCTGTTCAGAACATGTTCTAGTTCTGAGGACAGGTTCTAGAGAACAAACATCGGAGACAGTTTCGAGAGGAGATATGTTCAGACAACTTCCACCAGTTTGAATAGCTGAATAGATTGATCTGAGATAATGGTGATTCTTGAAGCTTCGTTGTTTCCGTGCTTTAAGCGATTCAAGTTTTCAGGAATAGTTCGATGCGAACTCGTTCTTTCATAAACTCTTCTACTTCTATCTTCCAAGCGTGATTTAGTGGAAGAGGTATGATAGCACTCATTGATGAGCGATGGAAAACGACACGTTGTGAAGAGGAAAATGTGTCCTTCATGAAACTTCAATTTTGTCTATGTCACTGAGCCAATGGCACTGACTGAGAAGATAAAACCATTGTGGGACAACTTTAATCGGAGAAGAAGAACGTCACGTGACTAGCAGAGTGAATGTGATGTGCACATTGCGAAAGATTGCATCGTGTTGTTCTACACGAACAGGGTATCGATTCATAGAGTGAAATCAGTACTTGTGGTTCGACACAGGTAGAGAAGATTTAATTGGAGATAGCTTTTCGAGCTTCCCGAAAGGATCGATAACTTCGTCTTCGAACTAGTGTGCCATCAAGCGATAAATCTCGATAAATACTCGCTTAGGCGAACATTAATCAGGGAAATACGATTCTAGAAGTTAGACACATATTACCTGTGGGTTTACCTGTTTCCTGGATCGGCTTCCAATGATGGTGGAATGATGTTGATTGGCCAGTAAGTGGCTCCAAGTTGATGGTTATCCAACTCCAAGTCTTCATAGACTATGAATCATAGTGTAGTTGAAAAGGTGGCGACACCAGTAGTGAATCAATCTTGAAGCAGATCTGCGATAACCGATAAAGAAGGAGGTCTTCGCATCATCGAACGAGTGGAATATCCAAAATTGGTGAACCGATTAAGGCAAAATAGAGTTCGAGTTGATCACAAACTTCGGTGTTGACAAGAGCCAGGAGGTTGAGGTAGCTTGAGATCGGTCCTCGTCAGTGGGAACATGCAAATAAATAACAAAAACATTGCATTAGTATATTGATTACAAGCAATAACTTCAGGAGAGATCGACTAAACTTGAATAGTCCAGACTAGACCTTCGATGAGGTTGAGGATGACTCTTTCTGAGTGGCGCTCAACGATGTAAACAATCAATATCGTGTGGTTTCGGGCAAACACGCTTTGTTTGAGCATGTTAGGTGCCTACCAAGACAAGTCTAGGAAGTAACACAGTGGAAATGATACTTCATTCTTCAACTTCGACTTGAATCCTGGTGTTTCCTAAGTCGAACCATTACTCTTCGTAATCTCCGATACTTCGTTCTGCGTCATCCAACACTAGGACGGTACCGTTGCATACAGTCATTTCACTATCCCAGGTTTCTGTGGGGAGAAATGCAAACGGATTAGTCATGATTATAAACTGAAGAACTCCTTTTGGACCACCGATAGGTAAGACTGTACTTCACAGCCAGTGTCTACACCGAGCGTTCTTTCTGAACGTGTTCTCAAATGTAAACACTGTCACGTGTTGCACAAAACGTGCTTTTCGAGCAATGTTTTCATCTTCTACTTCTTTTTAGACTCAGAATCTGAGTTGAACCATCACACTCCGTGATCACCGATTCATCGATCGGTGCCGCATGACACTAGGTCTGCCTCTCCATAGCCGTTTAGTTTTGTCCACTTCGGTGCATTAAATGCAACCGACATGGCTACAGCCTTCTCGCTGTCTTTGAAGAACTTTTCTGTCTCCAAAGAATGGAAAGGGACCCCTGGCCAGACGTGCCATATACGGAGTTCGTCTTCGACGAGTTTTTGACTCGTGCTACTTACTTCTTAACGGACAAGTTTCTACTGAAGGAAACTATGTCCAAGCATGGATATGCTGAGAATATGTCATAGGATCTCAATCTTAGAGTACTTCGTATTCTAATTGAAGTACAAAGCGTGGCATGGTTCATGACCACGAAAGCGTTTTCTTAGCTTCTAATCTCGAGCTTCTATCTCGAACTTCATCCTCGAGCTTCTTTCTCGAGCTTCTTTCTCGAGCTTCTTTCTCGAGCTTCTTTCTCGAGCTTCTTCCTCGAGCTTCGGATAGATAAGTCTCATAAACTTCTAGTTTTCAGGTTCGTTCTTCCTCACCCGGGGCACCATGTCGCGCTGGGAACAGCACGCACGCAAAAATCATAGGGAGAGGAAGAGGATTCTTGGAGAAGGGCCTAGTTTCGAGGCCAGGACATCATTTATTAGTAACTTCGAGCTACAGCGTGGCAGCGTGATCACAAGTTAGTTCGTGTCTGTCTTCGTTAACAGTTTGTCTGTGTTTTATACATTTAGTTTGTGTGAGTATGAGTGTACAATGATCGTGCTGACTCAAACATAATAGAGATAAGGTCATACAATGACAATAAGCCAACCAGCGGTGAGCGAATGAGCAATCGGTTGTGGTCATCAGTTGAGTGTTTTCTTAGTCAGCGATGAGATCGGTCTTCGTGGTCGTCTGATTCGGCGGTCGCATTAATCTGCGACAGGCCTGTTCTCCAACAGGTTCGGCTTGATCGACCGTCTCCTCCGGATCGAACGGATCGTCGTCTGGGCCCAGTTGTGGAGGACTGTTGACCTTTTTCTTGTCCCACTTGGAACACAACCGATTGAATACTTTAACGGTCACGAATGGTTTTCCCCATTCGACACAATCGTAAACTTTCCTTTCGGGGCACAGCCAATCGCAATACTTTTCAGGCATTATGACGATCTCTTCTTCATTGGGAAGAGCAGCTTCCTTCTTTTCCTCCTTCACTTTTTCCTTCTGGGGAAACAGTGACTTTTGACATAACTCGCGAAAGGTTTTGTCGTGCACAAAGTAGCGGAACATTTCCTGTGTTAAAGAGAAATTTGGGTTAGCACAGATTGAACTTGCCCAACACCTTGACTCACCTTATTGAGGTATTTTCGAATCTTCGGTCCATTGTCACTGTCACTAAAATAGACGACCATCTCAACGCGATTCTCGGACACAGTTTCCTGCAGCTCTACGAACTGTTGTTCCACGTTTTGGGCAGCGATACGGAAGAGCGTACTGACCGAGAGAATGTACGCAAAGCGGACGTGCACAACGTAGTTGGTGGTGAGAATGTCTTCGCCTTTTTGTGCGCAATCTCGAAAGCGTTCGAATCTAAACAAACAAAAAACAGAAATGACATAATCGTTTCGGTCAAAGATGGTTCGACTTACAAGCTGACCAGATTTTGCGTCATTGCGATCGAGGTAGTGTTGATCGAACTGCGGGTGAACCAACCGAGGAAGGAGACATGACTCAGATTGTAGAACTGGTAGGGAAAGTTGAGCGTCTGGGCGAATCGGTAGGGAAACTCTCGCGGGACATCGCTCAACTCTTCGCGTGACACTGGCTGGTTCGAGGCGACATCATCGTTATAGCACTGCCAGTAGTGCTCCAGTCGGGCGTTCAGCTGGTCCTTGTCTTTGATCCCGGTGTGGTACAGGATCGGCACCCAGCCAAACTCGACCATAAAGTACAACAGTGCAGACTCGGTCACTTGTGGTTCAATCTGTCTTTCGAGATCAGGTCGAAACAGGTAGAAGAGGACCTTCCAGTACAGTTGAGGATACTCGTCCAGGCACTTCTTGTAGCCACTCAGCTGCTCGTCCATCCATCGGCTACGAATGACAGTGTGGGATTGCTTGAGAAGGGCTTGCACACGGGTAGAGCAGCGAATACGTTCGTCCAAGGGCGGCTGGTGTGACATGTTGAAGGGAAGCACGGTTGGGCACAGAAAAAGTGGTTCACAACAAAAGTCCAACACCAAAATGACAGTTTGCATTGTTTGCATACTCATTTTAGTGACGACAAGTAAACGACTTTCGAATTCGACTCGAGTCGAACAAACAGAAATCAAAAGGAAACTGCCAAAGAGACTAAATGATTTGTTTAATATTTTGTACTGTTTGTGCATTATGAGTTTTTTGTGTTTGTGTTTGTGTTGTGTTTGCGATTTTCAAGATCGAATCGAGCTGGTCACTTGAGCACAAGTTACTTTTGAGCACATGTCTCAACCCTAGTGCAGTACTAAATCTTCACTTCAAATCCTGTCAAAGCAAGAGACATGGTCATTCAGATTGAGGAGCCTTCAGAGATGGATCGTCGAAAGTCGAAAATCAAGCTGCAAAGCCTCCATCCAAATTGACCGAGCTGAACTGTACTTTCGAACTTGAGGCGCAACATTCAAGTTTGAACCAATCTCAGGCGTACATGTTCTGTGTCTGGTCGAATTGACGAAAAGACGCTAAACTGAGCCGAACTGGTGGAACAATGTCACGTGGTTGAAGCGTACCATCTCATGACATGTCAAACGTTCCAAACTCATGACCACCTCAAGCTCATTCATACAAAGTCGCACGCGAATTCACTTTTGTGTATTCATTTCAATTCAATTAAATAAATTTGCCATTTTGGAATTTGATTTTTCTGATTTATAAGTTTCAGTATAACAAGCCAAGTTGGTTCAAGTTGGCTCGTAACTTTGATCAATCGACGGTCATTTTTGGCCGTATAGGCAAATCGTAAGAATCCACGTAGTCCCAAGTATCCACCTGGTTACAAGTCACCAAACCTTAGCCAAAACATCCAAAGAAATAGTCTCTAATTTTGGTCATCATTAGAACTATAGTCAAATGATTTACGAGTAATAATTGCTTGTAATATAACTTTATGAGATGAACATAAAAAAGATGAGTTTTGGAAAATTATCAGTTTTGCACTAATTTCGAATCCTAGAATTTCGAAACCAAAGCAAGAAGAGAACTCTTCCTCTAGATATATTTCGTTTTGTCTTTTTCACATTTTCTATTTTGTTTTTCTTTATTTCTCCTTTGTGAACTTTGTGTTATTTTACACGTAAAGTCTATTCAACGTTCAAGTGCGCCACTCTTCTCCAAGTCTCTCCAAGTCTCTCCAAGTCTCTCCAAGTACGTCTAACCTCCAAGCTTGACTTCACGTTTCTGCAATCATCGTCCACTTTCGTGTGACCACATCAACATGACCATCACCATCTGTTCGGTGACCTTCAAACCTCTTCTACTTGTGCTAACCAGCGTGTGTCTATGCGTACAAGCACTAGGCAATTCAGTCTCACGCGAAACCATATTAAGTGAACAACAAAAGGAAGATCAAGTCTATATCGAGGCGTTCCGTGCATTTGCAAGTAAGGATCGATTAGTGCGCTCGATTAGAAGATACCAAGGTACGGACCAAGTGATCGAACGGAAGCACGCGGTCACGTTTGTGCACCGACTTTTGACCATCTTTGAGTACGCTAGTGCGAAGCAAGCAACCCTAAGTATTACCGATTGGCAAAAGACTTTTTTCTCACTGGACGCCATACCATCGATCACCATTGTAGAAGGTGTCATGAATCAAATGTTCAAAGATATTCGCGATGTCTTCAAGGACGAACGTACTAATGTACTACAAAAGTACTATTGCACCGTGATCAAGCAGCAAATAGGCGCTAAAGAAGCGATCGATGCCTTCGTAAATGAAAGTGGTGACTGTTTGATTCAGAAGAACAAACTTGCTAATCACATTTTGCCTTTCATGCGCCAAATGTACAAGTACGATGAAGGTGAGTGTGAATACCTTTTGAAGTCAATTCGTAACTTTGAATCTATCCCGTACAGCCATCGATTACATCACCAGTGAACACCAAAGTCACTGTGTCAAGGGTGTTGTGCAAGAATATCGATCGCACTATCGTGTGCTATGGTGGAACAGTTTACGCATGCGCACTGGCGCTGTCAATGTGTTAGTCAAGCAAGAGAATGTACGATTGTGGACAGTGTTCATGGCCACTGCATGTCCTTTGTTGGATAATGATCACGATAAACAAGAATCAATGTTCAGAGACCTGCAAAGTGAAGCGCCATTGAACTTTGTAGATTATGACAAAGTGCTCGAACTACCGAGTCAGATGGAAAGTCTTCTGCCCGAGATGACTATGGTCAAGGGGTTAAAGACAATTGGCGAGTTGATCGAGGCTCTAGTGGACGAGTTCAACAGATACAGTCAAAAGTCGGAAAGTTCAAGAGTCGAGCACAATGATCATCTCTGGAATGGATACCAAAAGAAGTTCATTGTACAGCAAACTATAATCAGAGTGATGCGTAAAGGTAAGTTAGATTGAAGCATCAACGAATTAACAATAACTTCTCTCAACAGATTTGGAAACGGCCCAAACCTACCTAAAAGAACAAATGTCCAAGTTCAAGAAATGGATTGAGAAAAAAGGCATTTCTGCGAATGCAATTCCTGAGCAGACAGTCGCACTGGTGTGGACCGCCCTGAGCCAAAGTGACACTTTTCAGCGCCTTCCCGAACCAACAAAGTTGACCATTCTCGAAAGTGTGCTCATGCTCATGTTTGAGCACAATTCTGTTACTTTCCCAACGCCAAAAGTAGTGAACACTATTGACGCACTAAAGAACGTGAAAGTGAACTTTCCATCGAAACTGAGAATATTTTGTGAATTCTGCCAAGATGCAAACCGCCTGTCCACTGGACACCTAGTTTCAAGTAAAGCAATGGACAAGTTGGTGGGTTTCTATGTCGAGAAGATGAAAAACAACGCACATAAAGCCGTGATACCTGACAGTTTGACTTTGAGTGTTCGCAATAGAAGATTGACTGAAGTGGTCACGATGATTTTGCCACAATTGAGTGCAAAGTTTGGACAAGTCGAGGAGGAAAACGTCACTAAAGGATGCTGTAGTGGTGTAGTGAACTGTGCATATGAACATCCATGCTGCAGTGCGCTAATCTTGGGGACAATAGTCGCAGTTGCACTGTATATCGGATGGTCATTTTTCACCGACTCAACTATTCCAAGCCCCACTTTCAACACTTCTACCACCACTCTACCATCGAACCACTGGTTACCACCAACACTCACCAATGTACTGATCATAGTGATGATAGTTTTGATTTGTGTCTTCCTCTTCATGATCTATCAACATCGCAAGAGTCAAAGTCGTAGTGCTAGTAAAGCCGAAAAGAAGAATAACAAGAACAAACGAAAAGTTGTTGGCAAGCACATTCGTGGTCCGGAAAAGCGAGTTCGTAGAGCTTTCAAAAGTGAAGCTCAATCGAGCGCCGCTGGATCATCATCATCGTTTCTATCCTCGGCTTCTACCAATTCTCTGTACTCTTCTTCCAATGTTGCATCTTCTGCTTCAAGTGCACTGTCAAGTGTCATCAGTGGACAGTCGAGCGCAGTGTCTGGTGGATCGAACTTTTCGAAAAAAGTTTCCAAACATGCACGCGGTTTCAAGTTGTCACCTCAAGTTGGCAAGAGCCCTCGTGGTGGCAAGTCACCACCGCCTGACACAAAGAATAAACCCAAGCCGGACAAGAGGAAAAGTCGTAAGAAATAGTCACGACACACTTTGCATTGAACATTATGCATTTTGAAATTAATATATTTAAACTATTTTATTTTTACGTTAGACTGATAAAATTATCGAAATAAAACTTGTCTTTTTGCTGCATTATTTCTATTGTCGTATGTTGATTTTGTCCATTGTCCCAGCGAGAGTATCTTTATGGGAGTACGTTCTTTTTTTTCAGAAAAGTTTAATGATCAAATTATCGTGCAAAGTATTTATAACAAAACAAAATTTCACGATTGCAAGAGTATCGAGTATGTTCATATCAAGTATCGGTCACTGTACTGCCATCATTCTGCTGTTTGCATTAGGAAATCCACCAATCACAAGCACAACCTTACAATCACCAATCACGATGATTTCTTTCAATCGATCGGACATTTTAAAGGGAAATCGTAAGAATCCACGCGGTCACAGCTCTCCATCGATGCTCAAGTAATTCGCCTGAGTGCAAGTCTCTACCGAATCCAAAGTGTCCCTTGTTAGACCAAAGTTACCACTAAAGACAAAGCATCCAAAGAGATAGTCTCTCGTTTTGGTCATCATTAGAACAAATGAGTTGCTTGTAATATAAATAAAACTTTATGAGATGAACATAAAAAGATAAGGCTTTTATAATTGTCAGTCTTGCACTAATTTCGAATCCTAGGATTTCGAAAAACATAAAGCAAACAGAGAACACTTCCTCTAGATATATTTCGTTTTGTCTTCGCATTTTCTATCTTGTTTTTCTTTATTTCTCCTTTGTGAACTTTGTGTTATTTTGCACGCAAAGTCTATTCGACGTTCAAGTGCGCCACTCTTCTTCAAGTCTCTCCAAGTACGTTTAACCTCAAGCTTGACTTCACGTTTCTGCAAGCATCGTCCACTTTCTTGTGACCACATCAACATGACCATCACCATCTGTTCGATGACTTTCAAACCGCTTCTACTTGTGCTAACCAGCGTGTGTCTATGCGTACAAGCACTAGGCAATTCAGCCTCACACGTAACAATATTAAGTGAACAACAAAAGGAAGATCAAGCCTATATCGAGGCGTTCCGTGCATTTGCAAGTGAGGATCGATTAGTGCGCTCGATTAGAAGATACCAAGGTACGGACCAAGTGATCGAACGGAAGCACGCGGTCACGCTGGTGCACCGACTTTTGACCATCTTTGAGTACGTTAGTGCCAAGCAAGCTACACTCAGTATTACCGATTGGCAAAAGACTTTTTTCTCACTGGACGCCATACCATCGATCACCATTGTAGAAGGTGTCATGAATCAAATGTTCAAAGATATTCGCGATGTCTTCAAGGACGAACGTACTAATGTACTACAAAAGTACTATTGCACCGTGATCAAGCAACAAATGGGCGCTATAGAAGCGATCGATGCCTTCGTAAATGAAAGTGGTGACTGTTTGATTCAGAAGAACAAACTTGCTAATCACATTTTGCCTTTCATGCGCCAAATGTACAAGTACGATGAAGGTGAGTTTGAGTACCTTTTGAAGCCCACTCTTAACTTTGAATCAACCCCGTACAGCCATCGATTACATCACCCGTGAACACCAAAGTCACTGTGTCAAGGGTGTTGTGCAAGAATATCGATCGCACTATCGTGTGCTATGGTGGAACAGTTTACGCATGCGCACTGGCGCTGTCAATGTAGTAGTCAAGCAAGAGAATGTGCGATTGTGGACAGTGTTCATGGCCACTGCATGTCCATTGTTGGATGATGGTAACTCGATTGAAGAATCAATGTTCAGAGACGTGCAAAGTGAAGCGCCATTGAACTTTGTAGATTATGACAAAGTGCTCGAACTACCGAGTCAGATGGAAAGTCTCCTGCCCGAGATGACTATGGTCAAGGGGTTAAAGACAATTGGCGAGTTGATCGAGAGTCTAGTGGACGAGTTCAACAGATATAGTCAAAAGTCTGAAAATTCAAGAGTCGAGCACAATGATCATCTCTGGAATGGATACCAAAAGAAGTTCATTGTACAGCAAACTATAATCAGAGTAATGCGTAAAGGTTAGTTAGATTGAAGAATCAACGAATTAACAATAACTTTCTAAACAGATTTGAAAACGGCCCAAACCTACCTAAAAGAACAAATGTCCAAGTTCAAGAAATGGATTGAGAAAAAAAACATTTCTGCGGATGCAATTCCTGAGCAGACAGTCGCTCTGGTGTGGACCGCCCTGAGCCAAAGTGACACTTTTCAGCGCCTTTCCGAACCAACAAAGTTGTCCATTCTCGAAAGTGTGCTCATGCTCATGTTTGAGCACAATTCTGTTACTTTCCCAGCGCCAAAAGTAGTGAACACTATTGACGCACTCAAGAACGTGAAAGTGAACTTTCCATCGAAACTTAGAATATTTTGTGAATTCTGCCAAGATTCAAACCGCCTGTCCACTGGACATCTAGTTTCAAGAAAAGCAATGGACAAGTTGGTGGGTTTCTATTTCGCGATGATGGATAAGAATAGCGCACATAAAGCCGTGATACCTGATAGTTTGACTTCAAGTGTTCGCAATAGAAGATTGACTGAAGTGGTCACGATGATTTTGCCACAATTGAGTGCAAAGTTTGGACAAGTCGAGGAGGAAAACTTCACTAAAGGATGCTCGTTTAGTGGTGTAGTGAACTGTCCATATGAATACCCAAAAACATTCTTCTTTTCGCTATCCATCAGTGGGATATTTACTGCAGTTGTACTGTATATAAGATCGTTATTCACCGACTCAACTATTCCAAGCCCCACTTTCAACAGTTCAATCACCACTGTACCATCGAACCACTGGTTACCACCAACACTCACCAATGTATTGATCATAGTAATGGTCCTTCTGATTTGTGTTTTCCTCTTCATGATCTATCAACATCGCAAGAATCAAATTCGTAGTGCTAGTGGTAAAGCCGAAAAGAAGAATAACAAGTCTAAACGAAAAGTTGTTGGCAAGCACATTCGTGGTCCGGAAAAGCGAGTTCGCAAAGCTTTCAAAAGTGGAGCTCAATCGAGCGCCGCTGGATCATCATCATCGTTTCTATCCTCGGCTTCTACCAATTCTCTGTACTCTTCTTCCAATGTTGCATCTTCAGCTTCAAGTGCTCTGTCAAGTGTCATCAATGGACAATCGAGCGCAGAGTCTAGTGGATCGAACTTTTCGAAAAAAGTTTCCAAGCATGCACGCGGTTACAAGTTGTCACCTCAAGTTGGTAAGAGCCCTCGTGGTGGCAAGTCACCACCGCTTTATCCAAAGCATCGACCTGATCCCAAGGCGGACAAGAGGAAAGGTCGTAAGAAATAGACACAACAACACACTTTGCCTAGAACATTGTTCTTTTTGAAATTAATATTTAAACTATATTACTTTTACGTTAGAATGATAAAATTATTGAAATAAAACTTGTCTTTTTGCTGCATTATTTCTATTGTCGTATGTTGATTTTGTCCATTGTCCCAGCAAGAGTATCTTTCCTGAAGCCATTGTCTATTGTCATCTGCTAGTGTCGATCACAATTACATGGAGCAGATCTTTCCCTGTGAATATCCCTGTGTTCAATAAATTATCTTTTCAACTATAAATCTGTTTGAAAAATTCTCATTATTGTTCATACAATCTCATGTACAACTGAACCAAATGAAAATGCTAAGATTTTTTTAAAACTTAGTAAACAAAATGTTTATACACACGAGATGCACTCTATTGCGCAAACTTGAATCTAGTAGTTGAGTTTCAAAAACTCGTAAAAGAAAGTTAGATCCCAACCCCACGATAATAATTCATCAATGCTATCACAATCTTGGTCATTGGTCTTTGTCTGTTGTTGGTGTGGTCTGACACAGACGAAAGTATCGATTCCAGAGAGTTTAAGAATATTCTGTGAATTTCAAGTCAAAGTTTACAAAAGACAAAGAAATGATGTCGCATTGTACAGGGAGGTGGTGGACAAGTTGGTGGATTCATTTCGCGATTTTGACGAAAATACGAATCAAATGGAGATTGAAAGTTTGTCGGACAATTTTCGTCATAAACGATGGACTGAAATTGTGATTACTTTCTTGTCGGAAATTATGAAACTAAAGATTGACGGTTATGGACAATCTAAGTTGCGCATGTGCAAAGAACCTTACATGCAAGCAAAAGTGTGCCATTTTCATCTTTGGTAGTACTACTCGTATATGTGACATCATTCTGCTGTTTGCATTAGGAAATCCACCAATCACAAGCACAACCTTACAATCACCAATCACGATGATTTCTTTCAATCGATCGGACATTTTAAAGGGAAATCGTAAGAATCCACGCGGTCACAGCTCTCCATCGATGCTCAAGTAATTCGCCTGAGTGCAAGTCTCTACCGAATCCAAAGTGTCCCTTGTTAGACCAAAGTTACCACTAAAGACAAAGCATCCAAAGAGATAGTCTCTCGTTTTGGTCATCATTAGAACAAATGAGTTGCTTGTAATATAAATAAAACTTTATGAGATGAACATAAAAAGATAGGGCTTTTATAATTGTCAGTCTTGCACTAATTTCGAATCCTAGGATTTCGAAAAACATAAAGCAAACAGAGAACACTTCCTCTAGATATATTTCGTTTTGTCTTCGCATTTTCTATCTTGTTTTTCTTTATTTCTCCTTTGTGAACTTTGTGTTATTTTGCACGCAAAGTCTATTCGACGTTCAAGTGCGCCACTCTTCTCCAAGTCTCTCCAAGTCTCTTCAAGTCTCTACAAGTACGTTTAACCTCAAGCTTGACTTCACCTTTCTGCAATCATCGTCCACTTTCTTGTGACCACATCAACATGATCATCACCATCTGTTCGATGACTTTCAAACCGCTTCTACTTGTGCTAACCAGCGTGTGTCTATGCGTACAAGCACTAGGCAATTCAGCCTCACACGTAACAAGTGTAATATCAAGTGAACAACAAAAGGAAGATCAAGTCAATATCGAGGCGTTCCGTGCATTTGCAAGTGAGGATCGATTTGTGCGCTCGATTAGAAGACACCAAGGTACGGACCAAGTGATCGAACGGAAGCACGCGGACACGCTGGTGCACCGACTTTTGACCATCTGCGAGTACGTTCGTACGAATCAAACCACGCTGAGTATTAACAATTGCAAAAAGTGGCAAACTTTGCTTGACACAGTGGGCGCCATACCATCGATCAAGAAGAAGTTCGGCATCATTGAAGAAGATGACCTGGAACAAATGTACGAAGATGTTTACGATCCCAACAAGGACGAAACCAATGTACTACAAAAGTACTGTCACACCGTGATCGAGCAACAAATGGGCGCTAAAGATGCGATCGAGTCTTCCATAGAAAACGATCCGATTGTGATTCAAAAGAACAAACTTGCTAATCACATTTTGCCTTTCATGCGCCAAATGTACAAGTACGATGAAGGTGAGTTTGAGTAACTTTTGAAGCCAATTCTTAACTTTGAATCTACCCCGTACAGCCATCGATTACATCACCAATGAACACCAAAGTCACTGTGTCAAGGGTGTTGTGCAAGAATATCGATCTCACTATCGTGTGCTATGGTGGAACAGTTTACGCATGCGCACTGGCGCTGTCAATGTAGTAGTCAAGCAAGAGAATGTACGATTGTGGACAGTGTTCATGGCCACTGCATGTCCTTTGTTGGATAATGATCACGATAAACAAGAATCAATGTTCAGAGACCTGCAAAGTGAAGCGCCATTGAACTTTGTAGATTATGACAAAGTGCTCGAACTACCGAGTCAGATGGAAAGTCTTCTGCCCGAGATGACTATGGTCAAGGGGTTAAAGACAAGTGGCGAGTTGATCGAGGCTCTAGTGGACGAGTTCAACAGATACAGTCAAAAGTCGGAAAGTTCAAGAGTCGAGCACAATGATCATCTCTGGAATGGATACCAAAAAAAGTTCATTGTACAGCAAACTATAATCAGAGTGATGCGTAAAGGTAAGTGGATTAAATCGATGAATAGACTAATCAACGATATATCTTATCTCAACAGATTTGGAAACGGCCCAAATCTACCTAAAAGAACAAATGTCCAAGTTCAAGGAATGGATTGCGCACAAAGGCATTTCTGCAAATTCAATTCCTGAGCACACAGTCGCTCTGGTGTGGACCGCCCTGAGCCAAAGTGACACTTTTCAGCGCCTTCCCGAACCAACAAAGTTGACCATCCTCGAAAGTGTGCTCATGCTCATGTTTGAGCATAATTCTGTCACTTTCCCAACGCCAAAAGTAGTGAACACTATTGACGCACTAAAGAACGTGAAAGTGAACTTTCCATCGAAACTGAGAATATTTTGTGAATTCTGCCAAGATGCAAACCGCCTGTCCACTGGACACCTAGTTTCAAGTAAAGCAATGGACAAGTTGGTGGGTTTCTATGTCGAGAAGATGGATAAGAATAACGCACCTAAAGCCGTGATACCTGACAGTTTGACTTTGAGTGTTCGCAATAGAAGATTGACTGAAGTGGTCACGATGATTTTGCCACAATTGAGTGCAAAGTTTGGACAAGTCGAGGAGGAAAACGTCACTAAAGGATGCTGCTTTGGTGGTGTAGTGAACTGTGCATATGAACATCCATGCTACAGTGCGCTATTCATCGGTATAATAGTGGTAGCAGCACTGCTCAAAGCAGCATGGATAATTTTCAACGGCTCAACTATTCCATGCCCCACTACCACCATCCACATTTTATTTTTACGTTAGAATGATAAAATTATTCAATCCTTCATCCACACACAACTTCAAATTCATTTCAGTTGAACATTTCATGTTTGAACATGGAAACTCGACTTAAACTTTGTCTGTTTGTTATTGTGTGTTTGAGCATCGTTTTGAGGGATTCAGTCAATGCTATGACCAACCTCATAAATGTGTCACACAGTGCATCACTTTATGCCACTTCCAACTTAACCACAACTTCGTCCAGTACAACCACCCAACCCGCAAGATGACAAAAACAATCCCGAACTAGCCAAACGACGTGAATATGTTGTTGAAATGATGAAACATGCCTGGGATGGCTATGTGAAATGTGCCTGGGGAAAGGGCCGCTTTAGTCCAATTGCCTGTAAAGGTAGAGACACTGCAAGTTTACATGGCACTTTAGCATCGTACATTTGGGAAGCAATGCCCACTCTTTGGATAATGGGACTGCGTGATGAGTTCAATCGAGCCCGAAAGTGGATTGAACAGGAAGACATTGCTGCGGATATGAAGGTGGACCGTTCAAGAAGCTTGGACACTTTTGTGGGTTCAATGCTATCGTGCTACGCACTTACCGGTGGTGACGCATTCTTTCTGGACAGGGCACTCAACTATACGATGCTTTATTGGGAAGGTAAGTAAGGTCAAATGTGAATTGCATATTCATAATTTTCATTCATTCATAATCAGTTGAAAAAAAGGAAAACAAGTCTAAACATCACAGTTGGTCAACTACACAGCTCGAGATGTACTATCTCACACATTTGACCGGCAATCAATCCTATCGACAGTATGCACAAGAAGTTGAACAGGCAATGGAAAAGTATTACAAAACACTAAGCTCTAAAATTGAAACTATTAATGGAAATTATCTGTTGATTAAAGGTTAGTCACAATTTCCGTAAAACCTTAAACTTATCTCAATTTTACTTGTTTGTTTTCAATAGCCAAACAATATATTCAGTCTAACTACAGCGATAACCGAAAGCGAGCTGCACTACAGATTTATAGTGATATTGAACAACTTCAAAAGGAGGCTATTCTCAAGCAAACCAAATTGGGTTTGTGGTACATTGAGAATCACTATCAGCCAGAACAAATTACATCGAGAACTGAACGACTCTTTCATGCTGATCTGTGCAACATTGGAGCGGCACTTTCATTGGGCGCCATGTTAATGCCACTGGCCCAGTACAATGTGACTAGTTGGCGAAGGTTGAGCGTGGATCAGGTGAGTGCGGTGTCCGCGTACTGGCAGTTGGCCAACAACTTTACCGACACGTGCTACTGGGCATCGAAGCTCACGAGTGACTATATGATTCCGTTTCATGGAATTATTGGCCTTTTAATACCTGACGATACACCTGTAGCATATACGGAGGCATTTTACGTTGTGAAAACAGACGCCGACAGCATTCAAGAAAGCATCAAAAGATATGATAATAGTTATAGCGAACCGACATTCAATTTGGACTCTTATCAAGTGTTGGAAAGTTATTTCACTCTGAGCCGGTTGACCAGAGAACAAAAGTATCGTGACAGTGCCTGGCAAATGGCCAACAAACTCAATCAATATGCACGTTATCCAAATGGATTTATCAGTGCTCCTAAAAATAAAACGAGAAAGGCAACTTGGGACGATGATTATCAGCCTCCACTGTTCTACAGCACTCTCTCGTATCTCTATCTCATGTTCACACCGGACAGCTATTTACCACTCGATAAATGGGTGCTAAATTCTGCCGGTCATCCACTGCCAATCTGTGGATCGGGCAATCCTGCATATCCAAATGTTAAATGTTAGTGAACATTTGTGCACAATTGAACAATAAATTGCACACCAAAAGATGAAATTTGACTTTGATGACAATGATATGGGAAATTTCATTAATGAAAGTAAAAGTACATTAAACGAGTTGAGAATTGGTTAGATAGTGAGATAAAGAGAGGGTAAAGGCAGTTGAATAATCAAGTGGTTAAGAGTTGAAAAACTAGAATTCATCGTTTATCTCATCTTTGGGATCTAAGTTCGACTGATTTATTTACATTTTTGATTGCAATTTTGTATATTTTAGAGGGTTAAATCAAGTGCATCGTTGTTTGTCTGTTTGTCGGCTTATTTTGTTTATACTTTGATTTTGATGGTTGTTGATTAAGTAAATAAAAAAACAAGTCAATAACCCAATCATTGACCTTTTAGTTTAGTGCAGATGTACCCGAAATGAGGTACTTTTAAAGAAAAGTTTATGTTCCATAATTAAAATTTTTACAAATTAGAAATTGACCAAAATGTGTTATCAATTGCACACACGAGATCAAGATTATGTCTATGATTCAAAGTTCTAAGATAAAAAAGGCTAGAAATTTTTAAATTATGACAATTTATTTGCAATTTGAATTCACAATTGATTTCAATTAAACACGAAAGTGAAAGTGTATAAGAAATTTAAAAATTCCAGTTGAACCGTTCAAATCGAATCTTCAAGTTTTTCAAATAGTTTACCGCGGGTTGGGATCTAACTTTTGTTATATTTTTAAACTCACGATCAGATTCAAGTTGGTGCAACTGCAAGTGAATCGTGTGCATAAACATTTTGTTTACTAAATTTTTCTAGCAATCCAAGCATTTCGTTTATTGTAGATGTACATGAAATGATTGAAAATGATAAATAGATTTTTAATTAGATTAATTATTATTAAACTTAAGACAATTTATTGAATGCGTTCAATTGTGCTCAACAGAATGAACATTACAAATGCTCCTTAACACTTAACATTTGGATACGCAGGATTCCCCGATCCACAGATGGGTAAAGGGTGGCCGGCGGCATTTATCACCCACTTGTCCAGTGGTAAATAGCTGTCCGGCGTAAACATTAGATAGAGATACGAGAGAGTGGTAAAGAACAGTGGAGGCTGTACATCTGTTTCCAGATCTTCCTTATCAGTCTTATCCGCAAGTCCATTCACAAATCCATTAGCCACACGTGTGTATTGATTGAGCTTGTTGGCCATTTGCCAGGCACTGTCACGATACTTTTGTTGTTCACCGGTCAGCCGGCTCAGAGTGAAATAGCTTTCCAACGCTTGATAAGAGTCCAAATTGAATGTAGGTTTCGAAGCACTATTATATGGTTTTCTTATGGTTTCGCGAATAGTGGCAGCGTCAAATTTTAGAACGTAATGCGGATGCACAGCTAATTTGCCATCACCAATAGTAATTACACGAAACGGAATCATATAGTCACTCGTAAGCTTCGATCCCCAGTAGCACATGTCGGTAAAGTTGCTGGCCAACTGCCAGTAAGTGGACACCTTCTTCACTTGGTCTCCGTTCAACCATCGCCAACTAGTCACCTTGTACTGTGCCAGTGGCATTAGCATGGCTCCCAATGACAGAGCCGCTCCAATGTTGCATAGATCAGCTCGAACAAGTTTGTCACTCAACGATATTACCATATAATCATCAAATTCTTCAATGTACCACAGGCCCGATTTGGTTCTGTCCAAAATGTTCTTCTTGATCATTTTATCAAAATCACGATACATCTGTTCCATTCTGGCTTGCTGGTCACTGTAGTTTGACTGAACATATTGTTTGGCTATTTAAGAGAAAAAAAAGTGAGACAATTATATAGAACTATTTATGACTCACATTTCAACAACAGATAATTTCCTCCATTCCAATTGATTTTATCTTTTACTGATGGTGACTGTTTTTCCATTTCCTGTTCAACTTGTTGTGCATACTGTTGGTAGGACTGATTTCCAGTCAAATGTGTGAGATAGTACATCTCGAGTTGCATATTTTGCCAGTTCCAAGCTTTTGGCAAGCCATTCTTTTTTGCACCTAAATAAATTACAATTACACCTTCGTTGGCACAATCAACAAAACCAACACCAACTTACCTTCCATCTGAAGATGTGTATAGTCGAGTGCCCTGTCCAGAAAGAATGGGTCACCACCGGTCAGTGCGTAGCATGACAGCATTGAACCGACAAAAGTGTCGAAAAGGTTTGATTGATCTTTTAGCTGCAAATCAACATAAATGTCTGCCTGTTCGAGCCACTTTCGTGCTCGATTGAACTCATCACGCAGTCCCATGATCCAAAGAGTGGGCATTGCTTCCCAAATGTATGATGCATAATTCTTAGTTTTCCGATTGGAATTACTAGTGCAGGCAAGTGGAGCATAGTTGCCTTTTCCCCAGGCACATTTGACATAACCATTCCATGCATGTTTCATCATTTCCACAACAAATGCACGTCGTTTGGCTAGTTCGGGATTGTTTTTGTCATCTTGCGGGTTGGGTGAAAGTACTGGGACAAATGAAGGTGAAGAAGTTGAGATCAAGTTGGAAGTAATTTGAATCGATGCATTGCTTGACATATTTGTGTTGTTGGTCACAGCACTGACTGCATCACTCAAAACGATGCTCAAGCATACAAAACCAAACAGACAATCACAAAGGTTAAGTCGATTTTTCATGCTTGAGCATGAATTCAGTAGAAATTAATTTGAAGTTGTGTGCAGATGAAGGTGAAATGAGAAATGAAATGATGAGTTTCCTTGCTCAACGAGAGTGAGTGAGCGAAAGAGGGTAAATGAAGAAGAGTGATAGGGTTGCAGGGCTAAAGACATGATCTACGCAAAACTACTCGATAAACTAGATTTTTGAGATGATGTAACATTCATGAAAAGTTTATCGCGGGTTGAAATCTTATTTTTGCAAGTTAAGTGCAATCAAGTGCATCTTGTATGTATAGATATTTTGTTTGTTAAATTGACAAAAACCATCAAAACATTGATCTTTTCAAAAGACTTTTGTGTTGTGCACTTGTACATTGATCTCACTGTACAATTCAATCGCCAATTAAGATTTGATTTCGATTGTTGAATTTTTTTGGTTCACATTGAACAGTCAAAGTCAAGTAGTGCTTCAACTGAGACTCATAAATTTGATTTTATTATTTTAATTTGCTAACGAATTCGCAGAATATTTTATACATTAATAAATCAGATCAATTGAATTTGTGCGAGCTTGGGGAATAGAATTCTTGAAGGCATCTCCGTGTCATCAAATTTTAATTGTGTTTCTCAATCAATTGAGCGTATGGTCGAGATTGATTGTCATTTTTACTTAAATTACTTTAAATTTTTTCGTCAAATATTAAACATTTGATCATATTCAAATTTCATTCCTCAATTTCGTTAGAATCGAAAAATTTATTGAAAGATTATTACAAACCACAAGGTTACAAAGATTATATTATTATTAAGATATTAATAATATAAAGTATAAAAGTAACATTAAATTTTAAATTGTAACTGTAAATATTCACCAAGTCTTGGTGATTTTTTTCTTCTTCAAATTGGCATCTGTAATGGGAATGAACGGGTTAATTATTTGTTTCTATGATGTATTTACGTTACCTTTTGTATTAGAAATAATAAATTAAATATTAATATCCTGAAAGTAAATGACCGGGTAGAGATAATATTCTCCTGGATCGGTGGTAGGCTGACCAGTGAATCGAGTGGCCAAAGCAATCACCCAGAAAACACATTTTCAGATGCATCTGAAATTTTCTACAACTTTTCAGTTGCATCTGAAAATGTCAAAAATTTCAGATGCATCTGAAAATTTTCCGATTTTTGGAGATTATGAATTAATCTTTATTGATTATTTCCAATACGAGGAATCGAATTATGGACAATTATGGGTTCTAGGATCTTTCTTTGACAAAATAATGTCCAGAATAAAATTCCTCGCCCTTGAATTAGTCAATAGAAATTATATCATAATCTTCAAAAATCGGAAAATTTTCAGATGCATCTGAAATTTTTGACATTTTCAGATGCAACTGAAAAGTTGTAGAAAATTTCAGATGCATCTGAAAATGTGTTTTCTGGGTGATTGCAGCGTCGAGAGCGGTGAATGCCCGTTCTGATTCCTGGGTAGGACTCAATCGGCCAAGAAGGATGTAGTTCGAAGTCGTTGACATGTTCACACGGAGAAGTTTCCACTGGTTTCCGATAGCAATCAGATCGCCTGCAACAAAGTGCTTGACCGGCTCATTGTAGCGTATGGGCTGAGTCCCATTGTTGAATCCCGTGACGGCATCCCTAAACTCGATTGCTTCGGCGGTAACAGATTTGATTTTTCCGGAGAAACCGCTATGGTTTCGGTAGTCAGCTTGCATTTCCCGACGCAAATGTGGTGACAAATCTCGCTCCACGATAATCGTAAAGCACCCCACAAATCGAGATCGATCATTAGGTAGTCGGATTGCACCAGGTCGGGCAAGTCGTTCGCCACTAAACACCTCTAAGAAGACGGATGAGTCGGCCTGAAAATCAAACAGAAATTAATATACAAAAACAAAACAAAAAATAATAAACTCATAATACTAACCTGGCGTTGAGGTTGGTTGTGGCCAACTTGGGCATCTAAATTAATTTAAAAACAAACAGGTAAATCTCAGGTATTTTATTTACAAATAACTAACGGTCAACATTTTCAACAAACAGGAAAGCACAAGCACACAAAAACGTGTAGAAGAACTTCGAAGTAGAACTCGAAGAGGGCACTCATTTGACGATTACGAAGAGAACACAAAAGAACTAATAAAAACGAAAAAGCGGGAAAATATATGTTCCACTGTGGGGAAGGACAACTGGTGATATACCTGGGGAATGTTATTGTTGAACTGCTTTTGGATTCGATTCGAAATCATATTGTTCAAATTGGCCATGGAACTAAAAGTTTTCTAATCAAATGATAATCATTTTAGTGCTCGAACTGATCTGATTAAAAGTGATCATGTTTGAAGCAAGTTGGGAGCACATTGTCTTCAAAACCGTATCGTTTCAAGGTTCAAATTCATGAGAAAGATTTTGTGTGTCCTTATTTTGTTGTGTGTCCAACAAAATTGTACAAACTGCAATTACTAACAATCTTCTTAACTGTCTCGATAATGTAACTGTAATGTTACTGTCTTATAGTGATCGGGCGATAGTCGGGCTTGGTTTGTAGATAATTTCTTGGGTATGAGGGAAGTAGTTTTCGCCAATCGTTCGGAATATCCTGAACCCCTAGACATAGACTCAGACCCTGGCGATTCGAATCGTCCATTCTACTAATTCTCCGTCTATTCTCCTTTTTCAGAATGAGCACATTACATTTATTAGTATAAGTATAAGATTAATTATGAAAGTACAGTATACTTGTAAGGATAATATAAATTTAAAGTTAAAGATCTCGGATTACACAAGACCACACAACATCATCGCATAGTAACAACCCACAATAAGGCCTTGTCCACCGGCGCGCCTTCCAGTTGACGAAAAATGTCCTCCAACTGGGGATCCAGCAGATCAATAGCACCGAGCAGGGCGTGCTCACGAGAGGAAAAGTCGGCCCGCAACACCTTCCAGCCAGTAGAGGAAATTACGACTTGTCCCGGGTGGAAAGTGTGCTCTTCACCATCTACCATCGAGCCAAAATCAAAGTTTGCCATTTGGCCCTGCAACACTGGAGCCTTAAACAAAAGAATGTTCGAGTTGATGTCAACCATCAGCGGTCCTTCCAGTGAGTAACTTTGCTGAGAGAGTTGAGTACGGAGAGCGGTCGAGACATCTTTGTCGAATTTGATATTAAACCAACCGTGGTTTGTAGCTTCAAAACCTTGACCGCTCATCACGTCCAGCTGAAACGAAGACATCGGGCGCTGAAAAGTAAACACAAAATTAATATAAATACAAAAAGGCGTTAACTCAAAAAATATTTACCGGTTCGACAAAAACAGCGTTCCCAACAGGAGCAGCTAAATTAATTAAAACAAAAATTACACGTTAATCCCAGTTATTTTATTTACGAATAGAAGTACTAACCCGTAATCGCTTGTCCCGCGGCACCTTCTTCGGCGGTTTGACCTTCACCTCTTCTAGGGCAGTCCATTTTCAACAGACGGGTAACCACCAGCACACACAAAAAATCGGTGGAAGAACGTCAAAGTAGAATTAGTCGAAGGGGGCACACAAATGACGATTACGAAGAACAGTGAAAAAGAACTAATAAAAGCGAAAAGCGGGTAAATATATGTTCAACTGTGGAGAAGGACAATTGATGATATACCTGGGGAATGTTATTGTTGGACTGCTTTGGGATTCGATTCGAAATCATATTGTTCAAATTGGCCCTGGAACTAAAAGTTTTCTAATCAAATGAGAATAATCATTTTGGTGCTCGAACTGATCTGATTAAAAGTGATCATGTTCGAAGTAATTTGGGAATATAATGTTTCAGAGAATTGTCATGAAAGTACTATGAAGATGTTGGCCGAACTAGTACTCTTCGTTTCGTTTGAGGTTTTTGAAGACGAAGAAGACGAAGTCCAGCCCGATCCAGTTCCACTTGCACGTCTTTCGTCAATCAAATCGTTTTCTTTGCATGCTCAAACTTACAAACACAACAACATCTCCCTTCTCAACAACATGCCAAATTTGCAGGCAATTTATGTGTTAATTGAATGTTTTGGTAATGTTGTAATGTTTTTGAATAAAATTGAGGAATGAAATTTGAATATGTACAAATGTTTAATTTTGCAAAAATAATTGTCTTTAAACACAATTAATTTATTTAACAATAAAAAGTCATATTCAGAATCGACGTCGAGGCTTTAAATTTGTAAATCAAAATACAGTTCGCCAAAATGAATAGAGCCGCTGATCACCAGCAAACGTTTGCGCTCAACATTTAGATCATTCTGTATTCTTGACTTTAGAATATATCATTTATCGGTGAATGTATCATCTGGATTAAAAAATTTTCCACTAAAAAAGAGTCAAAATGTTTGGTTAATGTCATTAACTTAATGATTGGTTAACAAATGTAATGTACAGCATGAACAGACTGAACTGACTGGCAGGCAGAGAGTGAGGAAATCGAATTGTTTTGTTTGTGCGACTGTGTGACTGTGCCAATGACTTTCACTTTCGTGTTTGTTGTATTTCGATTAGTCATTTTCGCGATCTTTTCTTGTTTTTCGCCCGTCATTTCGGTTATTATTATACATTCCCGTGTGACTCTCACCTACATCTGCATCATCACACCATGGCCTCACACGTCAACTCACTGCCACCCGAACTACTGTGCGCTATCTTTTGTTGGCTATCCGTTCTTGATCTGCTCCTTGTTGGCCGTGTCTGCTCGAAATGGCGCAAAGTTCGTCAAATCGCTGGCTGCAAAGTACACAAATTGACACTCGTGATTGGTGGAAAGGTGTCGGAAGACTATCCAGACTTTACTATCGGGGATCGAGGTTATGGTTATCGCATCCTAAACGACGACGGCTCTGTTATGTACCCTCGCATCGAATATCTCACCAAGGACTTTATCCACTACAAATCGCTCGACCTGAACGGCCTGATTCCTCTGACTGTCCTCTTCCCGAATGTGTCTACCCTCAACGTAGCGCTCCACATGAGTTCGATGTACCAACTGTTTGCTATCACCATTTTGCTCCGGCTCTGGAAATCCAATTTGGTGTCCTTCAAGTTCAGCCCAGTTTTTGAACGTCGCAGAACCTTGAACGCTGATCTTGACATCTCGACATACTTTCTTAACGATGAAATTCCCACCCAATTCTCGCGACCACTCTTCGATGCAATCAATTCTCTACCCACTCTCAAGCATTTATCTCTTCTCTTCAGTAACAACCATTTTAGGCGAGTCCAACTCGAACTGCCTATTATCGCCCAATTGGATCGATTTGACTTCCATTCGAACGATCAAACCAATGTTCTGTTGGATTCATTTCGTGACTATGGCATCAACAATGCTCGCCTTCGAATCCGACTCGAATTTGGCATGAATTTGAATTCTCAACACTTGAATCAGTTCTACCGATTGGGAGCACAGTTGTGCTCACAATTTGAACTCTACAATGATTTCATTTTGCGGCTCACGGATCTAGAAAACATTTGTGCCACTTTCACCTCTCTCACTACATTGCACCTCGACATTCACGAAATCGACTTTATTCACATGCGTAACATTCAAAGTCTATTCACCAACTTGGCCAAATTGACCCAACTGGTCCATTTGGGACTGTTCATTACGTTTGAAGTTGGTGAAGACGAAGACGGAGAAGAAGGTCCCGAAGATCAAGTTCCTCTTGCACGTCTACCTTCTGTCAAATCTCTACGCCTGTTTGCTTATACTCGCAGTCACAACAACCTGGCCCTTCTCAACCTTCCACGGACTATGCCCAATCTGCAGGTCATTAATGTGCTCATTAGAGGACTGAACATTGTCGGTTATAATCGTAGTTATCACTGTGATCTGTGTGGCATTCGTGATGAGCTGGTCCCTGAACAGGTGAAGACTTGTCTTTCTCAAGTGATGTTGCCACTGGCCCAATGCACTCGTCTGCACAGTATTACGTTCAATAGCAATTTTGTAAGCCTCAACTTGAACAATTTCACCCTCGATGTGTTGAGTCGCCCTTTGATCTTCGAGTGATGCTTTAATGCTCTCAACATATATCTATTTATCTTTCATTGCATGTATACATTATGTTATAACATTAGCACACAATTTGATATATAACTTTATCCTATTAATAAAATTATTACTTTTTGCTATTTTTTATTGTATTCTTTGTATTGGGTTGAGAAGTTGGCATACATTTTGACGATGTGATGGTTCTCGTTTGAGATTTTGTCCAGTTCGAACTGGTTTGAAGGTGTGAAACACTTTTTGGGTAGGTTGCACACGGACATTGGACATGTTTGTGGCCAACTTGACATTCCGTGAATAAATGTCCGTTTTTAACAATTTTGAACAAAATATGTTGGTGGCCATCGTTCACCAATGATGAGTGGTTAACTTGGTGAATGTTTTTATCTCCAATTTGATTAGTTTTGCATTTATGAGAGAAAATTAGTGAGTTAGACAACGTTAGTTGGTGTAACCACAAAAATAACGTTTATTTCTGTTGGCATAATCTTCACATGAGACTAATGAGACGGTAATAATAAAACTATTCCTGGTATTGAAACTGCCTGATTTATCTCTTTATTCGGAAATGTTGGATTCATTGTGACGCTGAAGTCTCAAGTAAGTCAAAGTGATGGTTCGTTCGAAATTGTCCAGCCCAATTCGATTACTGTTCTGATGATGAAAGCAATGTTGAGCTATTTTGGCGACAAAACGATCGACAATGTCACACTTTGAAATATAGCAGCACTTGTATGATTGGGCGTTCTATTGGGACAATCAAAACATCGACCAATTCGGAGTTAAATTGTGTGTACAATTTGACACACATTTCCTGATAAATTATCGGACAATGAAATTCAGTTACTCAACGAAATTATCTTTTGTGTATTCTCCTCCAACTCAACACTCGATCTCATTGTCCCAGCCAAATTGTCCTTTTGAAAAGTATTTGTCAATCATGTCACTTTCTCATCCAGTTATATTCATATTGTCAATTAGCGCAATCACATGCTCGTTGCCCATTCATTATGATAAAGTTTATAAGTTCAGATGCTGGCAAGAGAGTTCAATTTAATTAATTGGCAATAGGCACAATCAGTTTAAATTTTCTTACTCACACCTTACCCCACCTGTACACTTTACCTTTATAAACAAATCAATGCCAACAATGTCACACTCTGTCTATATCATAAAGCTCAAAAACAATTTCACAGTCAATGCCGTACTTTGCACAGAACAGCTCGTATACAACACAAACAGCTGATTCAGATATTTTGCTAGTCACTGCAGCCTGGATTTCTCTCTGTCTGTTTTGGCTATCGTTTTTCGTTAGTGATTTCTTCTTGTTATCTGATTTTACTGTCTTTTCGGTTATTATCCATTCCCGTGTGATTACATCTCCATTACACCATGGCCACACACGTCAACTCTCTTCCACCCGAACTCCTGTGCGCGATCTTTTGTTGGCTATCCCTTCCTGATCTTCTCGGTGCTGGTCGTGTATGCTCGAAATGGCATAAAGCTCGTCAATCTGTTGGCCGAAAAGTACGTAACCTGACACTCGTGATTGGTGGAAGGATGTCCGAAGACTATTCCAACTTTGCCAACGGACATCGAGATGATCGCATCCTCAACGACGACGGCATAGTCATGTTCCCTCGCAACGAATATACATGGACAAGAACCATTGACTTCGACTCGGTCTCAAGTTTGGAATGAATTGGCTCGACCATCACTTGAATCAGTACTACCAAATGGGACGTCAATTCTACTCACAGTTTGAACAGATCTTCGATGATGTCTACATTGGCCAGTTTACTCATCTCCAAAGCTTTTGCACTCATTTCACGTGCCTCACTACTCTCCATCTCAATATTGAACATGTCGACTTGGCTGATTCGTGACCTATTCACCAACCTGTCCGAATTGACCTAACTGGCCAATCTAGAACTCACCATTTCGTTTGAGGTCTTTGAAGACGAAGAAGATCACGAAGATCCAATTCCACTTGAACGTCTTCCTTCACTCAAAGCTCTCCGTCTGTTTGCTCGAACTCGCAGCCACTCGAATCTCCCTCCTCAACATTCCTTGGACTATGCCAAATTTCCATGCCATTGAGGTGCTCATTAAGGGACCGAACATTCTCTGTTACAATGGCAATTATTATTGCGATGATTGTGGCATTCATGATGAGTTGATCACTGAAGAGGTGAAGACTTGTCTGTCCCAGGTGATGTTGCCACTGAGCGACTGCACTCGACTCCACAGCATTAGGTTCAATAGCCATTTTGAACTCATCCGCTTGAACAATCGCACTCTCCAATACTTGAGACGTCCATTGATTTTGGAGTGATGCTTTAATGCTCTCAACTCAATCTATTTATCTTTCATTATATGTAACATTAGCAAACAATTTAATATATGACTTTATCCTATTAATAAAATGATTATCGATACTTTGTAATTTTGTTATTATTTATAGGAAAAGTTGGATAAATTTTGACGATGAAATGAATGAAATAATCAAGTAAGTCGATGTGATGGCTCGTACGAGATTGTCCAGTTCGGCAGGTTGATTCTGGAAAGAATGAAACACTTCTTGGTTGGTTTCAACTTATAATGACAAAAGTGGTCTAACCAATTTGCATGGCAGGGTCATGTTAACATTAACGTAACATTACTTTAAAGTACTAACGTGTACTATAGTAACAAATTTGTTAGCCGGTCATTCAGACTGAAATTGAAATGACTTTGCATCATTTGATGAGAGTTTAAATTGAAAATCGGTTCATCATCATATTTGCTTATGATTTGTTCAACGATGGTTGGAGGGTGTTTATTCTCAGAAGGAATTGTTTTTAGCACCAAATTAACCGTTAACGTACTCATCTAATGGTCGAATATGAGAAGGAATCATTTAGTCGAGGTAGAGGATGACTAGAAATGGTGAAATGTGAATAGACAAATCAAATCATTTGATAGACACAAAATACAATAAAACTCAGTAAAATCAATTTGAGTGAACCAGACTGTTTATTGAGTGTGAGTGCCACTTGCACAGTGTGACTTACTGTCACCGTACGAAACTGACATTGAGAGACACATGTGTTGGCTAACTGCTGACTGTGTGCACTTCTGTGTTGAGTGACTTTCTTTTCTGTTTGTTGTTTTTCGATTTGCCACTTTCACGATCTCTCCTTTTCGTGCCATTTCACCCGCCTTATCGGTTATTGTCCATCACCGTGTGACTGTCACCCGCATCTCCATCTCTACACCATGGCCCTACACGTCAACTCTCTGCCACTCGAACTCCTGTGCGCGATCTTTTGCTGTCTCTCCGTACGTGATCTTGCCCTTGTTGGCCGTGTCTGCTCGAAGTGGCACAAAGTTCGTCAAATTGCTGGCTGCAAAGTACGCAAATTGACACTCGTCATTGGTGGCACAGTGTCCGAAGACTATCCCAACTTTACCGTCGGATACCGAGATGGTCGCCTTCTCAACGACGACGGCTCTGTCATGTACCCTCGCATCGTGTATCCCACCTGGAACTTTGTTCACTTTAAATGGCTCGACCTCAACGCCCTGATTCACCTGACTGTAATCTTTCCGAATGTGTCCACCCTTCAAGTTGCTTTCCACATGGGCTCGATGTACCAGCTGTGTGCTGTCACCATTCTCCTTCGACTCTGGCAAACCAAATTGGTCACATTCAAGTTGGTCACCGTCTTTGATGTTCGTAGACCGTACTCTCAAGTTATTCATCGTAAAATTCCCACTCTAATCTTTGGACCTCTCATCGAAGCAATCAATTCATTGTCAACACTCGAGCATCTGTCTCTCCTCTTCACCAACAGTCATTTTGGTGAGGCCCAAGTCGATCTGTCCATTCTCGCCCAACTTGGTCGATTCGATTTCCGTTCTGAAGATCGAACCGATGTTCTGTTTGAATCGATACGTCACTATGCCGTCAACAACCCGAGACTTCGAATCCGCCTCAGGGTCTTTCGTTGGATTTGGTATCCTGAAGACCTGCATCTGTACTACCAAATTGGACCACTAATGTGTTCACAATTTGAACTGATCGAAAATCTAATGCACCTTCCCCAACTTACTGATCTCGAACGATTTTGTGTTCACTTCACCTCGCTCACCTCACTCCATTTCAACTGGCAGGATTCTCGCAACTATGTGAACATTCCACTTCGTAGTCTTTTCACCACTCTGTCCTGTTTGACTCAACTGCTCTGTCTGGGACTGTGCATTTCGTTTGCTGAAATTGAAGAGGAAGAAGAATATCCAATTGCCCTTGCTCGTCTTCCTTCAGTCAGATCTCTTCGACTGTATGTGCATACTCGCAGCCACACCAATCTCGCCCTCCTCAACATCCCACACACTATTCCCAATCTGCAGGTCATTTATGTGGTGGTAAGAGGTCCGGTTGTTCCTTTGTACCGTTTTAGCTATCGCTGTGCTCGCTGTGGTCTTCACGGTGGATTGGCCGGTGAACAGTTGAGGACTTGTCAGTCCCAGCTGATGTTGCCACTGGCCAACTGCACTCGACTGCACAGCATCATGTTACTTATCCACTTTGAAATGATTCGCTTGAATCCCACTCTTCAAGATCTGAGTCGACCATTGATTTTCGAGTAATGTCAATCTATCTCTGTATCTCTCATTATGTAACACATACACACACAAACACTTTAATTAATTTTTATCCTATTAATAAAATGCTTCTCGATTTACTTTGTTATTATTTTGTTATGATTCTTTATTGGGAAAAAGTTGGATACATTGTGACGATGAAATGTGAAACAAGTCAAGATGATGGCCCTCGTTCGTTTGAAACCAAATTAAAATTTGCACAAATAATACAACATTTAGATCATTTTGTATTTGTGTCCGTAGATTCATCAATCTATGTAACTAGTAGATAAGAAAAAAATATTCAATTTAAAAAATCAAAAATGCCTTTTTAGACGTGAATTGGTTAAGACATGTAACGTACTGTACTGACTGGCAGGCAGGCAGACAGTGAGAGAAAGTGAGCGCAAAATCGAATTTGTTTTGCTGTCGTGTGATTGTGCTTTGAGTGACTTTCTGTTTATTTGCGTTTCGATTAGTCACTTTTCCCGATCTCTTCTTTTCGTCTCGTTTTTACCCGTGTTTTCGGTTAATATCCATTCCCGTGTGACTCTACACCACCATCTCCATCGGCACACCATGGCCATGCACGTCAACTTTCTCCCACCCGAACTACTGTGCGCCATCTTTTGCCTTCTACCCATTCGTGATCTTCTCCAAACTGGTCGTGTCTGCACCAAATGGCACAAAGCTCGTCAAACTGTTGGCTGCAAAGTTCGCAAATTGACACTCGCCATTGGTGGAGTGGTGTCCCAGGACTATCCCGACTTTTTCATTCGACCTCGACGTTATAGCACCTTCTACGAGGAAGGCACTTTCATGTTGCCTCGCACCGAATATCCCAACTGGGACTTTGTCCACTTCAAATGGCTCGATCTGTTCGCCCTGATTGACCTCACTCTGATCTTCCCGAATGTTACCAGCCTCGATGTTGCTTTGTACACGAGCTCGATGTACCAACTCTGTGCTGTCACCATTCTGCTTCGACTTTGGCAGTCCAATTTGGTGTCCTTCAAGTTGGCCACAGTCTTCGATGATCGCGGACAGTTCATCGAAGATTCTCTTCGTCAAATCCCCATCCACATCTACGAACCACTTTTCGAAGCAATCAATTCGCTATCTTCACTCAAGCATCTGTCTCTCATTTTCAACAACACTTATTTCTTTCATGTCCAACTCGACCTGCCCATACTCGCTCAACTAGATCGATTCGATTTCTGTTCAGACGATTTCACCGATGTACTCAAGAATTCATTTCGAGGGGCCAACAATCCTCGACTTCGAATCCGTCTCGATCTTCGCTGGACTGAGGAACAGTTCGCTGAGTACCGTCGAATGGGACAACAATTTGAGCTGATCAGTAGTGCACCTCGTATTTCGGAACTAGCTAATCTAGACAACTTTTGTTCTAGTTTTACCTCTCTCACCGCAGTCCATCTCGACACTGTACTTGTCGAATTGGCTGACATCTCAATCCGAAATCTATTCACCAATTTGGCCAAATTGACTCAACTTGTCAACCTTCGTCTTGCCGTTTCATTTGAGCTGTTTGTTGAGGACGAACTAGAACAAGATGGCCACAACAACGATCCGCTTCCTCTCGCTCCTCTACCTTCAGTCAAATCACTTCGACTGTATGCCGACACTCACCGTCACGACAATCTCGCCCTTCTCAACCTGCCCGTGACTATGCCCAATTTGGAGGCCATTTGTGTGAAAGTTAACGGGCCCAACACTGTGTTTGGCAGAGACAGACGCACACACGACTATCACTGTGACCTGTGTGACCTTCGTGATGTGTTGATGCTGATGGTGCCCGAACGGGTGGAAAGTTGTCTCTGTCAGGTGATGTTGCCACTGCGCGAGTGCACCGGTCTGCGCAGTATTCGGTTCATTAGCATGTATGAACACTTGCACTTTGAACTCACTCTCGAGGACTTGGGTCAACCTTGGATTTTCGAGTACGAAGATGATGATGATTGATGCTGCTTCAATGCGTTCTACTTGATTCTCTATTATGTAACATTAGCACACACACACACACTTTAATGTAATAACTTTATTATCACATAATACAATAATAAAATAATTGTTACCACTGAAACTTTGTATTATTTTTGTATTTTATTTGTTAATGGATTTTTTATTAAGAACTTTTTATTTGCTGGTACAGACGCCCAAAAGTGTTGACATGGATGTTGTTGACAGTTCTTCGACATCTAATATCGCTCGTAAATCCACAATCGGGAAATGTGTACATTTGTACTGACCGAGATTCGATAGTTGAGCGAATTCGGTGAAATGGGATGGACATTTGGAACAGTGCCACGGAGTCTTTTTCTTCCTCTTCTTTTGGTGATCTGTTTTGATGTGATCTTCGATTTTGATGTTATTGTCGAGTGATTTGCCACAGTCTTTGATCATACATTGAGTTGCTCGAGCGCTATAATATCGCTTCCACATGTTTCTTGTGATTGACGATTGTTGTCTGAATTGTGGAATCCACTTTTTGGATTCTTCGAAGATTCATTCGATTTTTCATTACGATCCAGCTCGTACATCATCAACTTCATTGCATTCTTCCCTAACATTTGTTATCACTTTGATTTCTCTTTCTGGTTGATCGTGGTTTATAGGATTCGTCTGATTCTGATGATGATTCGGTGGACGATTTTTGTGACACTTGACGTTTGATAATCTTTCGGTCACGGCCGAACCGTTCTTGTAGAGACAATTTCTTAGTGAACACTTTTGTTTTAATTTTTGACCCAGAAGATGACGATGCTGATGGTTTACAATGATTTCCACCTTTAGACAAATGACCATCATCCTCCACTGTACCAAATGACGCAAGATTCGTAAAATTCCCCTCAGGATTAGCCACCAAATTGATCAATAACGTCTTCACCACTTCATTACCGTAACAGTGGGATTGTGATTGGCAAACGCAATCCAAACACGATTTAGTGCGAGTTTGAATTAGATCAACTATGAAACCCAACTCGACCTAATCACATCCAGAGAGCGAACAAACTGTCAATGTCAAAGGAATTTTTCACATTTGGATTCAGTTCATCTTCCTCGTACCTCCATGACAATGGACAATCCCCTTTGAACTCCATTGTACTCCAACTAACTTCGAACATGATCACCTTAAAACCTAGCCTAAAATGGACCGTGAAGGAGCCGCCCGTAAGTTATTTGCAAATAAAATACCTGAGATTTACCTGTTTGTTTTTAAATTTATTTAAATGCCCAAGTTGGAAAGTTCAATCCAGCACCAGCAGTTAGTATGATGAGTTCACATTTTTTGTTTTGGTATATTAATTTCTGTTTGTTTTTCAGCATCGTCTATCGAACGTGTACATTAATGTGCTCAATGGTCCTCGCCTTTTTTTGGGTCGAACGGTTCGGGATGATGGGCGCTTTTGTGGTTGCTTCACTGCTACCATTGAGGCTGGTCTTACAGTAACTGTTACGTGACCGGATGTTAGAAGCTCAACTCCACACAATCGATTTGATGGCAAAATCGTGTCGGTCACTCCGATGGCTGTTCGATTCCCGAATTCTCCGGTCGACTTCACTGGCCCTCGTGGACCGATTCAATAGAACACTCCGGAAAAGATTTTTGAGGCTGGAGACGTCGTTGGTCGAAATAACGAATGGTTTCTTTTGCGTCGCCCGTTCGCCACTCAAGAGAACTACATTCTACTTGGAAAGGTCGCACAGAACCAGGAGTGGGAACGTGCGCTAGCGCGCTGGCTAATCTTGATGCGGCCGTCAACGCGAATAATGCCATTGAGGATGCGAGCGGTCGAGCTCGATCGAATGACCCTGTTACTTTTTACATTTACCCACAAATTAGTTAAACGGTACATTGTATTACACTTGTGATGTGATCTATGGCAGTCTCAACCGTACCGATACTTCATTCCACATTACAATTACATTATATACATTCAGACTGTTCTCTTTAATATATATTTTATTGTATTACAACACTGATCCAAAATAATCAATATAATATAAATAATAATATTAAACATCTATGTTGATGGCCTCCCTGATCGATGCGTTCCAAATGTGATCCAAACGGGTGACACCAAAGATCTTTCTCAGAAAGCGCATCTCACCGATCGATCTCTCCTTCTTGGCCAACATTCTCATTCTCCTCAATCAGCTCGAAATAGTCCACCTGATCGACCTGTGCTTAGTTACAATAGCGCCGGATCGACTTGTGAAGACATAGTCGCACAGAGGCCATTTGCATTTGCACGGCTTGGTGCCTCAATTGATTCTTTGGTGCAACTTCATTGAACTCGATTTTGTTGTCTCAAAGTCGCAGTCAGACTCTTTACATAGCATCAAAGTCTTCTTGAGTGTTGAGGTGAGCGTTCACAACACGAGTGCATTCTCCCCTCAATTCGCATCCCCGAAAGGCACATTGAAAGTGACCCAGATGGTGCACTGAACAAAACAAACCATCGTGAATGGCACTGTCCACAGATGATCATTACGCGCTGTAATTCAAATTCAAATTCAAATCAAATGGAGCACTCAACTCATTAATCCATCGATAAATCATAATCATCATCAACATTATAGTAATATTACTCAAACTTGTCAACTACCTTGACCACTAAATGCAGTCACTTTATTAGCCAACAGTCTGTCTGTCTGGTCTTTCCATTCTAGAAGATGAAGATGCCAACCAGTCAATGTTGAGAACATAATAATAAACAAAATCAACCAATCAGAATCGAGTTATAATTTTATTAATTAATAAACAGTTTTATGAATACAATATGTAAAAGAGAGATACAGTAACACAAGATTGACAATTCTCAGTCTCTCATTGTGCAGCATTCGATTGAATTTTGGTATTTTGCTCATAAAGGAGCGCTTCAGTAGTCGGTAGCAGTACACTTCCTGCTCACTGTGGACAAACTCACCAAAAGGGTCGAATGGCTGACAGACAGTGCAGCGGGTCATACCGAGCTCAGTAATATCGATCCACTCGACCGATGGAAAGACGCGCGAGGAAAGGGACTCAAAGTCACGGTGAGAGCGCTTCTCAACTCTCAGCTCGAGTATCTTGACTTGTGGAAGGGAGATTCTTCGAGGCTCTTCTCCTTCAACAGCTCCACCAGCCAAAGTGAACGCATCTTCGGGCAGATGGTGGAAGGCAAGGTCCAGATTGAGATTGGTCAATTGTTGGAGCGAGGCCAAGTTGGTGACCAGCTCGGTGAAGGTGATGTGCCAAGACCATCGCAGTCCCAACATGGTCAGTGAAGAGAAGCGCAAACACAGGTCGTTCAACTGGTCCACTGTTCGAAGGCGCCGATAATAGTAAAGATGACGCACTTTGGTGGCGTATTGGAAGCGGCGATTCAGCACTTGAGCTTCAATCTCATAGTAATCGGCATCATTGCCCAGTCCAAGGTAGACCAACTTTTCACTGGCAAATCGGTGAACATTGTCCCAAAGTTCATTGTGCCGGTCGTACTGGGAGATGAACAGTTGGGCTACTTTGAGACGGCCAATGAAGGAGTACGATTCGACGGGAAAGGAGATTCGCTGATTAAGTGGATGAACAACATCGGCATCCATAATGTTGAGTGTTAGCTCTTGCAGAGAGGATTGTTGATTGATGCTGTCAAGTAGGGCGCCAACTGGGTGCTGCTCGGGATGGTCCTCGTAACGCTTGTCGATGTCCCAATTGCAGACATACAATTTCGCTGTGACCAGTGACCAGGATGATCCAACAAGGTCAACCACCGAGCGGAGATCTGCCTCATAGCACCATGGATGCATCACCACCAGAGTGTGCACAAACGGGAACAGTTCCACCAGGTATTCCACCAATTGGCCAGAGAGACGAGCCCTGTTGAGACGAGCCATTTCGGTCAAATCCGCCTGTTTGTCGTCACCACCGAGAGAAGTGTTGTACAGGATATCAAAGAATCCTTCTGACTTACGATCGTCCAAAAGATAGTCGTCGAACGAATTTGGCGCCAAGTTGGGCAACATAACGACAGATTCGCGTTCTGAGTGTGGCATATCGAAAGACCATCTTCGATTGCTTCCGACGGAAACCTCAAAGTTGTTATTGTAAGGAATGTTAAATCTTAATCGGTCACCACCAACCATCAGCACCAGGGTACGACGTCGTTTGCAGGCACTCGGCAGTATAGCTGCCCATTCAGGACAGACTTGATCCAGGAAAAGCAGTTCGTGCAGGGGAATGCGGTCAAATATAGGCAGAAGACAATCCTCGGGGAGAGCCTTAATGTTGACGGTTGTGGCTGGTGATGGTGATGACGGCTGTTGAGACGACTGGTCGAAACGGAGAAGAGACGGACGACTGTTGACAAGAAAGCGAACCACCGCTGAACCAAACTGTGAGAGGGCGGCCATGTAGAGACTCATTCTGGGAAGTATGGTACGGGATAATTCACGAAATAAAAGATAATCAAAAGTCGTTTGGGCGAATCGAGAAATAGAAACGAAAGAGAGACAACAGCAGCAGCAGCTTTGTGATGCAGCACACAAATTGAACACAGCAGAGAGTGACAACATACAAAGTACACGTTCTCATAAAAAAATTTCTCTGTCATATGTGTTGTGTGCAAGGGGAAAGTTCTCAGGCGCGAATCATTAACATCATAAAATAAATATTACTGAAATATGTCTTGTTAATCTCTTATCTTTTTACATATTTATTGAATTATATTGTTTTACATTTAAATTAATAAAAAAAATATCAAATCAGAAAAATCATTGGAATAATCAGATATATTCAAAAACAATCTGTACTATCGATATATCAAATTAGGCTTTCTAGCAGTATAATTATTTGGTTTTGGTGGTTATTCATAATTTGTTTGTTTGTATATTTCTTTATCTAATAAATAAGCGATTGTAAGTATACTTTGTATACTATTCTCGCAGCCAGTTTGAATCTTCAATCACAGCTGTGTTCAATTGAAACAGCAACACTGTCACATCGGGTGAATAGGCAGGCATGGTGAATACGAGAGAAATATTCTAGAATATTCACTATAGAAATTTCGTTTCGGGGTAAAGTTGTTTGCAAAAGCAGACAGAGAGAAAGCAGTTCGAACAGATAGACATACAATATAGAAAGCAAAACAAATCAACGTTGAGAACATAATACAACACAATAAACAAAATCAACCAATCAGTAGATAGAGATATTTTATTTCACATATTAAACAGTCTTATAGATACAATACTGAAGCGACAAATAGAGTAGCACTAGATTGACAATTCTCAACCTCTCCTTGTGCAACATTCGATTGAAGAATGGCAGTTTGCTCATAATGGAACGCTTCACCAATCGATAGCAGTACTGTTCCTGCGCCCGGTTGACAAACTCACCAGTAGGGTCGAATGGTTGACAGACAGCGCATTGGGTTGTGCCGTGCTCAGAAATGTCGATCCATTCGACCGATGGGAAGATGTGCGAGGGCAGTGACTCAAAGTCACGGTGAGAGCGCTTCTCAACTCTCAACTCGAGTATCTTGACTTGTGGAAGCGAGATTCGTCGAGGCTCTTCACCTTCAACAGCTCCACCAGCCAAAGTAAACGGATCGTCGTGCAGATTGTGGAAGGGAAGGTGAAGCATGAGATAGGTCAACTGTTGGAGCGAGGCCAAGTTGGTGACCAGCTCGGTGAAAGTAATTGGCAAAGACCACCGCAGTCCCAACATGGTCAGTGAAGAGAAGCGCAAACACAGGTCGTTCAACTGGTCCACTGATCGAAGGCGCCGATAATAGTACAGGTGACGAACTTTGCTGGCGTATTGCAAGTGGCGATGGAGCACTTGAGGAACATCTATCTCATAGTAATCAGCATCATTTCCCAGTCCAAGGTAGGCCAAATTGTCACTTGCGAATCGATGAACATTGTCCCAAAGTTCATTGTGCCGGTCGTACTGGGAGATGAACAGTTGGGCTACTTTGAGACGGCCAATGAAGGAGTACGATTCGACCGGAAAGGAGATTCGCTGATTAAGTGGATGAACAACATCGGCATCCATAATGTTGAGTGTTAGCTGTTGCAGAGAGGATTGTTGATTGATGCTGTCAAGTAGGGCGCCAACTGGGTGCTGCTCGGGATGGTCCTCGTAACGCTTGTCGATGTCCCAATTGCAGACATACAATTTCGCTGTGACCAGTGACCAGGACGATCCAACAAGGCCAACCACCGAGCGGAGATCTGCCTCGTAGCACCATGGATGCATCACCACCAGAGTGTGCACAAACGGGAACAGTTCCACCAGGTATTCCACCAATTGGCCAGAGAGACGAGCCCTGTTAACACGAGCCATTTCGGTCAAATCCGCCTGTTTGTCGTCACCACCGAGAGAAGTGCTGTACAGGATATCAAAGAATCCTTCTGTCTCACGATCGTCCAAAAGATAGTCTTCGAACGAACTTGGCACCAAGTTGGGCAGCATAACGACAGATTCGCGTTCTGAGTTTGGCAAATCGAATGACCATCTTCGATTGCTTCCCACTGACACCTCAAAGTTGCTATTGTAGGGAATGTTAAATCTTAATCGTTCACCACCAACCATCAGCACCAGTGTGCGACGTCGTTTGCAGGCACTCGGCAGTATAGCTGCCCATTCAGGACAGACTTGATCCAGGAAAAGCAGTTCGTGCATGGGTATTAGGTCAAATATAGGCAGAAGACAATCCTCTGGGAGAACGGTAATGTTGACGGTTGTGGCTGGTGATGGTGATGATGGCTGTTGAGACGACTGGTCGAAACGGAGAAGAGACGGACGACTGTTGACAAGATAACGAACCACCGCTGAACCAAACTGTGAGAGGGCGTGCATGTAGAGACTCATTCTGGGAAGTTTGGTACGGGATAATTTGCGAAATAAAAGATGACCAAAAGTCGTTTGGGCGAATCGAGAAATAGAAACGAAAGAGAGACAACAACAGCCGCTTTGTGATGCAGCACCCAAATCGAACACACATCAGTGAGTGACAACATACAAAGTACACGTTCTATTTCTCTGTATGTGTTGTGTGCAAGGGGAAAGTTCTCAGACGCGAATCATTAACATCATAAAAAAATATTTCAGAAATATGTCATGATAATCTCTTATTTTTTTATCTTATTATTGAATTACAAGAAAAATGAGAAATATTGTGAATATAAATGTGACAATTAAAAATAAGGGAAACATAGTTGAGAGAATGGTTGATTGCTCACTCGAGTCGACGTTCCACCAGATCGTTGTCCACCTGGACAAATTCATTCGCATCTCGATTGTCCTCGATGTTGAGACGATGCTGCTGTTTGAGAGTTTTGGGTAATTTGAAGTGACGGCCGCGGACATGACGAACTACATTGTAACGTTGATCTGCTGAGTATCGACAATTGGGCCACGAGCACGAGAATGGCTTAATGCCGAGATGGATGCGCTCGTGCTTGGCGAGATGAGCATCACTTGGAAATATCTTGCCACAATCTCGATACTTGCACGCGTGTCCGTTCGTTCCAGCCGCAGCAGTATATCCTCGAGTGTTTTGACGTTTGCGTGTGGATTGAGAGTGACTGACAGATTTGCGTTTGTGACCAGACGAAGTTGATGGCGCATCACGAGATTCGTCAACAGCACGACGTTCCAGAATCCACTCGTCCAGTGAGACAGTGTCCACTTTGGGATCATCGAGGTGGAGAGAAGGAACAAGATTGCGATCAGCACGACCACCACCGAAACGACTTCTCAGTTCAGTCACCTTTGAGCGCAAAACACCAAATTGGTGATCTACTTGGGAGATGAGTTGACGCTTCAGTTGTTCACAGTCCACTTCGAGGCGTTCCTCAAATCGATCCAGGAACGAGCTCAAACGATGAGTGAGACGAGACATGGTGAAAGGAGACAGACAAAATAAATCAAACAAACAAACAGAAATAGAAAACAGAAGAGAACGCACTCGTTTGTTTGTGCAAACCGACTCAAACAACAACAATCGGTGATGCCAACTTAGCAGTGCCAAGTCACACAGTGACAGTCGTGGTCACATGAACAAGCAGAGTTGGTACGATGCTCGTGAGAGAGCTCACACATAAACACAATAAACAGAACCAACCAATCAGAATCGAGTAATTTTATTTCACATATTAAATAACAGTTTTATGAATACAATACTGAAAAGACAAATACAGAAGCACTAGATTGACAATTCTCAACCTCTCTTTGTGCAACAATCGATTGAACACGGGCAGTTTGCTCTTAAAGGAGCGCATCATCACTCGATAGCAGTACCGTTGCTGTTGGTGGCTGACAACTCGACCGATCCTGCCGAATGGTTGACAAACAGAGCATCGGATCGTTCCACTCTCATAAACGTTGATCACATCGACCAATGGAAAGACGTGCGAGGAGAGTGATTCAAAGTCACGATGAGAACGCTTGCAGACTGCCAAAACGAGCACCTTGACTTGCGGTAGCGAGATTGGTCGAGGCACTTCTCCACCGTGGTCGCCTTCAACAACTCCACCAGTAGGCTCCAAAGCAAACGCATTCTCGGGTTGTTCATAGAATGAAATGTACAAGTTGAGATAGGTCAAGTGCGGTAGCGAGGCCAAGTTGGTAACCAGCTCGGTGAAGGTAATGTTCCGCGACCAGTGCAATCCCAACATGGTCAGTGAGCTAAAGCGCAGACACAGATCGTTCAATTGGCGCACTCCACGTTCAAAGTGTCGATAATAGTAGAGGTGGCGCACTTTGGTGGCGAATCGAAAATTGGGCCTCAGAACAGCATTCACAAAGTAATCGGCATCATTGCCCAGTCCAAGGAAGGTCAACTTGTCACTGGCGAATCGGTGAACAGTGTGCCAGAGATCATTGTGCGGGTCGTACTGAGAGATGAACAGTTGAGCAACTTTGAGGCGACCAATGAAGGAGTACGATTTGATGGGAAAGGAGAATGGCTGAAACTGAAGAGGATCATTTTGATTACTCAAAATGTTGAGCGTCAGTTGTTCGAGAGAGGATTGCTGATTGATGCTTTGTAGTAGAGCGCCAACAGGGTGCTGATTGGGACGATCCTGATAACTCTTGTCAATGTCCCAAGTGTAGATCCACAGTTTCGCAGTGATCAGTGACCAGGAGGATTCAAGAAGGTCAATCACCGAGCGGAAATCTCCCTCGTAGCATCGGTAACGCATCACCACGAGAGTGTCAACCTTCGGGAATAGATCCACCAGGTATTGCACCAATTGGCCAGAGAGACGGGCACTGTTGAGGCGAGCCATTTCGGTCAAGTGCGCCTGACCACTACCGAGAGAGGCGCTGTTGTTGCTGTAGAGAAGGTAAAAAAATCCTTCAGTCTGGCGGTCGTCCAACAGGAACTCGTCAAACGAACTTGGCACCAAGTTAGGCCGAATAATGACAGAGTCACGTTCGGTTAGTGGAAAATTGAAGAACCATCCTTGCTTCTCATGATAGGTCGCTTCGAAGTTGTTGTTGATGGGAATGTCGTACTCGATTTCACCCACTCGCGTACAATCAACCAGCAGCACCAGTGTTCGACGTCGTTTGAGTGCACTCGGAAGTAGGGCTGCCCAACGGGGACAGACTTGATCGAGGCAAAGAAGTTCGGACAGGGGAATGCGATCAAATATCGGGAGAAGACATTCCTCGGGAAGGGTGTTGACATTCGTTATGGCTGGTGACTGTTGAGACGACTGGCCGAAACGAAGAAGAGACGGACGACTGTTGACAAGAAAGCGGACCACCGCTGAACCAAACTGTGAGAGGGCGTGCATGTAGAGACTCATTCTGGGAAGTACGGGATAATTCGCGGAACAAAAAGACAATCAAAAGTCGTCGTTATTCTGGCGAATCAACAAATAGAAACGAGAGAGAAAGCAGCAGCAGCCGGGCGCCGAGAAGAGCTTTCGTGTGTTAAAGCAGCACACAAACACACACAATACAACATAACATGTTCGATTTCGCCTGTCATTGTGACTGTTGTTGTCTGTTTTCATGAATTCATACAACAAGTTCTCGTGTAAGAGTCAATCAATTCGTAAGAAATGCTACCGAAACATAGTATTCTTTATCACTTATCTATATATCTGAATATTTTAATTGAATGCGAATTTATTTGAATAATATTTGAATAATACAAGTAATAGTAAAGCTAGTTAGATTTTAAGTATTTGCGTCAATAATATTTATTGAAGAGATAAGAGGAGGGATAGATAGGACCAGGTACATCGAAACAAATTGACAATCACAAAACGAGTCACACTTTCTCCATCAACTCTCTCGGATCTCGTTCATCGACGATGTTGAGTGCGCGTTGTTCTTTCAAGGTTGGAGGCAAACCAAAATGAACAACTCGAATGTGTTTGATTACATCTGATCGTTGAGTGGCAGTGTGACCACATTGTTTACATCGAAATGGCTTGACATGCAGATGGATGGCTTGCTCGTGCTTGGTCCGATGGATCACTTGAGTAAACGATTTCTCACAATGTCGACATGAGAATGGTCGCTCTCCTGAATGTACTAGGAGATGAGAGTCAAGGTCACCTTTTCGAGTGAATTGTTTTTCACATTGTGTACATCGAAAAGGTTTTATATCTTGGTGAATCAGTTGGTGTGCGGTTAAATTGTCTCTAGTTTTAAATCGCTTGCCACACTGGTCACAGTGAAATGGACGTTCGCTTGTGTGCACTCGAAGATGCTCCTGCAATTTGGATTGGTAAATGAATGATTTCTGACAATGTGGACACTGCAAATTACCATTTGGTTGGGCAAGGTTTGCGTCAATTGGATTAGTAGTGGGTTCAGTTGCTTTGCTTGGTCGAGTTGTGTCCATTCTTGATCTCTTCGCAGGTCGAGATGCTTCAACCACTTGGTCATCTTCATCTTCTTGTTGATTGTTCACTGATTGGCCATTTCGTTTCGAATGTGTCTGCGACGACTGTTGAACCATTCCCAGAGTTTGTCCAGTGAGATGTGGCAGAGTTGTGTCAATCTGTGCGTCCTCCATCGAACTCGATTCTTCATTTGCACCTTCGTTTGCAGCCAATGCCATGACAGTAACCCGAGCCTGGACATCTCCAACCTCCTCCTCCTCCTCTTCCTGAATCTGCATCATTCCTCCATTGTTGTTTGCTTCATCGAATTGGTGTTGAGTGTTGTGATTCACACGACTTTCTTCATCCACCAAATTAGTCAAATTCTGATTCGACGGTTCATTCGAGATTGGCATTAGTTCAAGGTTGGCTCGTGTTGGTTCACCCAACTCGACCTCATCTCTCATCCAGCGAGCGAAAAAACTGTCAATGTCAGAGGAATTGTTCATATTTGGATTCATTTCGTCTTCATCACCACCTTCTTCTTCTTCTTCCTCCTCTTTCTTAATGACCATCATTTGTCCATCCTCCTCCTCCTCTTTCTTAATGACCACCATTTGACCATCCTCTTCCTCCTTCTTGATCTCCCGCTTGACACAATTCACAATCCCCTCTGGTGCATTGTCCATCACGTTCTGCATTGTCATCTCATATTCTTCTTTTATTTCTATAATCACAAACAAATCATCAATTTATTACTACTATTTCACTTTAAACTCACCTCGTTTAACTTGACCCACCCGAGCACGGTCACTCGCAACGCCCGGTAGAATTCGATCCCAATCCATATCCATCAATTTCAATTTGTTGGTTAGTCTATCAAAGACCGAATCGACCAGTGGCTCAACGAGACGGTCCATCTCGGCACGAAGCCACCTCCGAGCGTTTTCCTTCTCGGCTGCAATATATTCACGCACCACACGAGGTAATTGAGGTGATGATGATGGGACAGACATGACGACCAGTAGTACGACAGTTATTAGAGAGATTAGTAGATTAGTTGTGATATTAGGCACGGAGAAAATGATCGTCTTCGGACAAAGTTGTCACACTAAATCAGTCTCGCCAAAACACACACGAGCCGAGTGAGCATGCTGTTTGCAATCAGCTGACAGTCTAACAGCTAACTTCTCCACTCAACCATAGATGGCCCAACTGTCTGTTTGATAATATCGATATTTTTTCTCAGCCCCATTCTTATGGAACAAATGGTGATAATTATTGTGTTGATAATGTTAAAATGTTAAAATAATGTTAAAACAAATCATGATTAAGTTTTTTTATTATGAAAATTTTATTTGAATTTTGGTTAAATTATGGGAAAAGCATGGGAAATTATTTACGTTTGTGAAATATTCATATTTTGATCACCATCTGATGCGTTATAAAAGTAATAAGACACACATCTGTTCTAGACACTAAACCTAAAATGAACATTTAACATACAACAAGAAAGTTCTCGTGCAAGAGTAAAATCAATTCGTAAGAAATGATACCAAAACATAGTATTCTTTATCACTTATCTATTTATCTAAATATTTTAATGTGAATGTGAATTGAATGTATAACTGTGTGTGAACTGGTAATAACTCAAATTGTTTATTGTGGTAAATTGAACTGTGTCCCGACATTTTTCAGAAAAATAATTTTGCATAAAAACTTGTCTAAATCAATCACAACTTACCTACCTGAAAGAACATTCACTTTTACTATGCTCAATCAATCTTTATGCGGAACGAATGTTGTCTCGAGGATCGTTCATCTTTGTGCTCTGTCACATTCCTTTCAACATTTATCAAATCAATCTCTTTAGCTCAAAACTCGAGGCCTCAGTAGTGCTTTTGTTGACTGCGGGAATTTGTCTCCAATTCATTAATGCACTGAGTGGGACACATAGGTTTGCCAGAATCAGTCATTCAATACACGGCTCTTCAAATCTACTTTATGATACAACAGAAACTAACCAAACGAAATGATAAACAGAAAATTCGGTTCGATCGATATTACGAGACACTTCATTCGGACAAAAAGTTTGGCATTTCCGCTGGTCCAGTTTCGGGTGCAATCACGAGTAGATCACTTTAGGAATTCATCTCATTTTATGTTGCATACAATTTTATGGCTAATAGTTTTATTAGAGATAGTGGTCTGCATTAATTGATTCGATTTGAAATTTGAAATTCTGATAAATAAATCTTTAATTATTCAACTTTTGATATACAAGTGCCATTAGCAATTTGTTTGTACAAGTCCACCATCAAATAGAGTCTAATCTCGACGAATCCTTCTGTCACGATTACCTGATCCGAATATGTTTGGTGATGTACTGGAGACAGTCACCTTTGAGTTGAGTGGCATTGTGCATGTCTGCTAACAGTAAAATTCGGGACACCGATTCAATGGTCAGACTTTTGCTCAATTTGTCCGCAGCAATGTTTTGTAACAGATCCAATTGGTATTTGTCAGCAGCCACAAACAAATCCTCTGCATACAACTCCAAGTCCCTGTTCGGTCACCTTGCCCGTGTAGATGTATCGAATCATCTGCTCAAACACGTTCACCTCCATGTCAGCAATCTCAAATCGACTCTCTGTCCTCTCCTTATAGTCACCACCGAACATTACACCAAAAACTGGACATCTACACGAAAGAATATTCTTGTGGAGAGCAAATTCATTTATACCGAAAGTATTATTGATTATGATGATTAATGTTGATGTTTTGTGGTGGATGGTGATTGAGATTGTGGTTCGACAGTTGAACACATAATTAACAAATTAATGTTTTATTTAGTCACAAAAGTCAACATTCACTCGAAAGCACACAAAAGCGAGAAATTACGACACACGAGTGCATGCAACAATAACACAGGACATGATCAATGTTACTATGGAGACAATCATGATTGTACATTTACATTGTACATCAATGTTGTACATGTACTCGTTACCGTAACTTCTCCCATTCTCTTCTCCAAATTCAGTTATACCGAAAGTATTATTCAACTTATCTTCCACGAAAACCAACATCACTTCAGTAAAATCAGTTTATTATAAAAACATTACAATATAAACTACATTATAACTGTTCAACAGAATCAAAAATGTCACCATCATCAATAAGAAGAGTGCCATCACGGGTGCTCGGATACTGTACCAGTCTGATCGTGTGTACATTCGGGAATAGGGTCAAGGCTTGACGAGCCATTCGCTTGCACTCGTGAACAGTTGGCAACAATTCTGGGCGTTGCTCAAGTAGAGCCAATTGGTGGTAGCCACAGTCCACACAGACCAAACTATTGTGCTCGACATCGAGTACTTGAACATTGGGAAAAAGTTGAGCCAACCAGAGAGATTCAATGTCCAGATGAGAGGCGTCGGCTCTGTACGAGAGCTTTTTGATAGTGAGTGCACGTACTGAATTGACTGAAGGCAGTTGGCGGTGACCACGAGGAAAACCATAGCACAGTATCAACTCAAGATGAACCAAATGTTCGAGCTACACAAAACAAAACAAATCAAACTGTATTATTAGTGACACGCACACAAAGTGATCCTTACCGGAGCCAAATTGGGTGAAATAGTGTGCAGTACATCTCCACTCAAACTAATTCGGAGGTACTGAATCGAGGTGAAACGAGCACATAATCCCGCGAACATGTCGAGAGAGCCTTCGTGGAATTCCGCGATAAGAGTGGAAAAAAAATTGGCCATTGTAAATCGAGACGCCATTTGGGGTGTGAATTGAAGTAATTCATGCAAACCAACACACGAATTGACGGTAATTCGAGTGGTCAAGGCAGGATTGGTGTGCTGCCGTAATGAACGGAGCATCCAGTTTGCAGCACACTGTTCGCTGTAAGTGAAGGTGTACAGCTGACCAAAGATGCGCATTTCGGGCTCGAAATTTAACCTGGGGAAGTCACAGTCCAAATTGAGGTGACGTAATGTCCGAATTCGGTCGATCGATTCGAGCATATTCCTCACGAAAGGAACGATAATTTCTTCAGTGGGACGGTTCCATATTATCGAAGGGAATCGAATGGACAGATTCAGGGACACCAGACTGTCCTGCCAGTGGTTGAGCATGTTGCTGATCTGTGCAATGTAGAACGAAATATTACTGGTAGATTTGGACAGCTTAATAATATTACCTGAGTGAATAGTTCGGGCAACAAGTTAACGGTCACGTTTCGGTCACACCCAATCGTGAGACTGGTTATGTTCGGCAGGGAATCGAGTAAGCCATCGGCAAAAGCGGTGAGTATGTTCGGTGAGGCAATCGCAGACGGCACTAGCACCACATTTCGATTGTTCACTTCGGGCCGAACCAGCCAAGGAGAGCCATCATCACGACGGACACGGTAGATCAGGGCTCGTCCATTGCCATACAAATAGTCATCTGGCTCGAATCGTTTATCCACCAAATCCGCCTGGACAATCTTGAGAGAGCGATGACGAGCGAGTACGGTGGGAAGGAGAGCACGCCAACGACCACAAACAAGACCAATCACCGCGAGCAGATCAGACAGAGGCAGATGCATAAAAATGGCAATCAGACACAGATCCGGGAATGGATCCAGAGAAGGAGCAGACATGGCTTTCGAGGAAAGTATGACCAAAAGTAAGAGAAATAGAAACACAACTAAAGTAGAAAATACAGCAACACAGCACTGTGACAGCAGACGTGTACAAGAACGACACAAAAAGACGAATGTTATTATTGAGAGGGACAATTTATGTCACTAGATCGCGCCACTGTTAGTTGTGAGTGACTCGATGACACAGTGTGAGTTTTCACTCGCCAATGAGGAAAACTTTTCTGCTGCTGTCTAGCAAAGTGTCTCGAGTGCGACTGTTTGTTGTTGTGTTGCCGTGTGAGAGGTAATGCAGCATGTCACACCATCGATAGTTGAGAGTGAGAGCAGTTCTCACGTGTTTACATGAACGCAAACACGCTCTCTCCCCTCTGTGTTTTGTGTTTTCTTTCTCTGCTCTCGTGTGAAACAACGTTTTGTTCTACTTTCTCCTTTAAGAATATTCTTCTTCTTCGGATCCAGGTGATTATCATCATGTCTTCCGCATCCACTACAACACAAGCCCACTCGAGTGTATCCCTGTTGTCGGATGTGTTTGCAGGCGAGAACGAGGACACAAAGCGGAGTCTCTGTGCTGAAGTTGGCCGACTGGCGGACACTGAGTTCGACTCGCTCATTCTGAAGCTCACTCGCAAATTAATCACCAACCAAGACTTGATCATCAACTCGCAATCTCCATCATCATCGTCTGCTGCTGCCGCGCCAAAATGTCATCTCAATGTTGATGAGTTACGACGATTGCTCGAAGAGGAGAAAGAGGCGACTAAAGAGTCATTTCGAGGCGATCTGCAGCGATGTGTCGAACCAGTGGTAGGTTCGCTTTTTAAAAGACTAACCAACAAGTCGATGGACTTGGAACTCGCACGACTCGATTCTGTGAATGGTGGTGAGTGTGCACCAGTGGCCAATCAAACCGAATCATCATTAAAAGCGCACGTTGCCTCTCTCACCAAGCAACCACCACCAACTTCATCACCTTCTGGTGGATCATCTCGTCTCGAATCGGTGCCACTGCCGCCAGTCTGCAACTGCCCGAATCCTCATCCTCACGTCAAGTCTAAAGTATTGCATCGACAGGTGAAACAGGGTGAGTGCTTGCCCAAAGTGGTAATAATATTAATAATTGACTTTGTGTGATTACGTGTAGAGGTGAAAGAAGAAAATGAAGATGACGCTAAAGACTTGATGATCATCAATGGCACGGACATCAACAATCAACTGGTGGAAGCCAAGGAAATGAAGGAGGAGCAAGATGAGGAAGACAAAGTGAGCACAGGTATGTTTTCACTATTGCAATGTTCAACTTTGCTGAATTTATGTGTGTGTGTGTTTGTTTGTTTGTTGCCAACAGGCCGACCTTCGTCTAACGTGAGCATCGAAACTGTTCAATACGAAGACTACATTCAACAAAAGAATAATAGTGGTGATGAGGAAATGTGCAATCAAGGAGGAATGAGTCAGAAGGATGAAGAAGAGTTGGAGGATTCTGTTGGGGAGATTGAGAATGGAGAAATGATGATGGACATTGATGAAGAGGAGGTGGAGGAGGATGGAAATGGGACGGTTAATGGAACGGTGGACGGAAATCAAGGCCGTGAAGAAGACGAAGACACCGAAATTGACGATAACAATGGTGAAGGTTATGATGACAACCAAAGTGATGAAGAGGAGGACAACGATGATGATGAACCTGTCCGACAGGCTGCGAGAAATGTGCAACCTGGCCCAGCTGATCTATTGTCACCTTCGACCAGCACTGGAATTGGATCAAATCGAACTGCACTGAACCAACAGACAACGGTGCCCACTCAGCACAACAAACGAAAACAACCTCAATCGAAGCGATCTGCGAAAAGATCGAAGATAACAATCGAGGAGGATGAAGGAGAGGATGGTGAAGACGGTGACGACTCTGCCAATGAGGATCGTGAAGAAGCAAAGGTCATAGTGCTCCATTTGAATTGCACCGAGTCGAAATGCAATGTCAAGTTGGATTCAATCGATCACTTGAAGGATCACTTGAGCACTGTTCATCGACTTGCTCCTCTTCAATGCTATGCACAGAATTGCGGTGCACGATTCGATGAACCGTAAGTGATTACACAAATTCTTCATTAAATTGACCTAGTTTTATTTTTCAGAGCACAAATTCGTGATCACATCCAACAGCACCATTCTCGCAATACTCGATTCCTGTGTTCAGTATGCCCCAAAGAATATGATTCACACAAGCAAGCTCACAATCACTGGTACCAGATTCATTTGAATGGTCAGTTCGAGTGCAATCTCGTGAGTGACTGTGCCGAGAAGACTGACACTCGTATCAAGATGACAAATCATCAACACGAGAAACATTACTCCCGACACAACTGCTCTCACCCTGGTTGTACTGCATCATTTTACTCTAATAGTCACCTGAAACTCCACGAACTGACTCATCTCGCCACTAATCAATTTCACTGCAATGGCCTCACTGCATCAAGCAATGCAAACTACGTTCAAATCTGCTCAAACACATTCGAATGCAACACTTTGGTCTGCCTAGATCAATGAAAGAACAAAAGGAGAAGAACATTGTGGACCTGCGAGACCCCAACGAATATGTTCGAGTGGTGGTGGACGAGTGATGGTGGAGAGTTGATTCGACTTTTTATTTACTTGTAACGTTTGTCAGAGCTTTCATTTCATTGCATTTTTTCCTTTTTTCCCTCATTAATATTTCCCAATTTGTTTCTCACAATGTTCTGTGTCTGAGTATTACCACAAATCCAAATTTTACTAGTAAATTTCACTTTAAACAATAAACTATTTTCACAACTCTAATTTGATCTTTTCGAATCGAATCTTTGTCCCTCAGTATATTACATTTTTCTCCATACACAACTGTTTCACATTTTCTATTTTTCTTTTGTGTGTAATTCGTCATCTTATTCACCAATCGTCTCTACTCTAAATCCGTTCCTATCTTTGTGTACTCTCTTCAAGTTCAAGTGCAAACCAACGTATCATCACTAAAATGACAATCACCACCTCGTTTAGGACATTCAAACAGCAGCTTCTACTTGTGATGATGTTCATGTGTGCTCTTCAAGTGACCATCACATCTGCGTCTCTATTTAAACTAAACAGCCCCCAGCCAAGTGATAATGCCAAGATTGACAAGTTCCGCAAGTTTGCCACCAATAAGCGCAGCATATTATCCATCTCCCGCAACTATGATCACGATGACATTGTCTCACTTGAACAGTGCGACTCACTCATCATACGACTAGAGACAAGTCTTCATTACATTTCTCAAACTCGAGTCAGCATGATCGAATACATCAAAGTCATACTACCTGAGACTACCAAGTCTGATTATGAGAAGAATGAAATAATAGTACAGCACAATGCTGCTCAGAAGCAATTGACACAGCCTTCGAGTGTACTTGCTCAGTACTTGGCCGCTTATCTTCACTCGAAACCGGCTACTGTGGAAGGGATCAAGACATTTGTCAAGATCAAACAAGATAGGAAAAGGACGAACGAGGAGAGACGTAAACTTGCCAAATACATTGTCCCACTCGGAATGTACATGTTCAAGTATGATAAAGGTGAGTGCGTTTGGTTGACACTGTCCTAACTAACCTTTGACCTCTAACCTGAATTACACCCCTCCGACACAGCCATCGATTACATCACGAGACAGTACCAGAAGGAGTGCCTCAACTATGATGGCATTGTGCAACTGAACAAGTGGTACTACATCACTTCGTGGAAGAACATTCTCAACCGCATCAATGGAGAAGCGAGTCAAGATTGGACCGTGTGGGAGGCGTTCATTGCCACTGCTTGTCCATCACCGGATCCGGAAGAAGCCCAATCAGACGATCCACAAACAAACAACCTACAAACGCCATTAGATTTGGCGAACTTTGACCAAGTAGTTTCAGTACCCGCACGGGTAAAGCCACTTTTGTCATATCTTCCAATGATCAAGGATTGTTCCAAGAATTCCGATTTGATCAAAGAACTGATGGCGAACTTCAATCGGTACAAGAAGATGAGCACAACTGATAGGAAGGCGCACGATGGGGATCTTTGGTTTGGATACCAAAAGAAGCTCATCGTACAGCAGACCATCATCAGAGTGATGCGTGAAAGTAAGTGCATGAATGCATCTCCAAAAGTATCTTCATATTTCCACTCTTTATCTTGTTTACAGAATTGGGGAAGACTTCCGAAGTGGAACAAAGTGACGAGGAGTCCGATGATGATGATGAGCAAAGATCAAAACGGCTATGGTATAGAAGAGCAGCGCACTGGGCGGCTAAATACAAATTGAAAGCTTTTGGAGTTGCTCTCGCAGTCGGTGCTCCATCTATTGGCGCACATTTATGGTTATCTGGTGGTGCGTCAAACCTCTCAACACCATTCCCGAACATCACTTTGCCACCAGCACCAGGAGTAACTGATCGTCGGATTCTTCCAATCGAGCCAGTCTGGTTGATTGTGGGTGTGATGATCCTTGTGGCGATTGTGCTTGTGGGCACTGTGCTCTGTCTGATTTGTCATCGTAGGAATCGTCTTCGAAAGTCGAGTAGTGAAGATGGTGAGAACGACAAAACCTCCAAAACTTCTGAAAGTAAAAGGTCATCATCATCCCCCGTTCGTCTACGATCTAGTCTGTACACCACTTCTGCCTTTACACCCAGTGACATTCTGGGAACAAGTCATCGTCCCTCCCGAACCAACACCCACGGATCGAGTCAACCAGCCAAGTCTCCCATGGGAAAGCCCAACCCTTCGACACCAGCATCCAAGCCCTCAAAGTTGCCAATTCCGAAAATTCCGACAGGTGTCCGAAGATCTCTAGAACTAAAAGCATCGCCCACCTCTCCTTCAACTGGTAAAGTCATTACCAAACCAGATGGTGATCCAAAAGGAGCCCACAAGAAGAAAAAATAGCTTCCAATCTTATCACACCTGAAATCTTTATTTACTATTTAGTAGTACATTTCACTTGAGCCAATAAACCAATTTCACAAGTCTAATTAGATCTTTTCGAATCGAATCTTTCCCTCAGTATATCACATGTGTTCCTTACACAACTGTTTCACATTTTCTATTTTTCCTTTGTGTAATTCGTCATCTTATTCACCAATCGTCTCTACTCTAAATCCGTTCCTATCTTTGTGTACTCTCTTCAAGTTCGAGTGCAAACCCACATGCGACCCCCAATGACCATCACCATCTCGTTTATGACATTCAAACAGCAGCTTCTACTTGTGATGATGTTCGTGTGCGCCCTTCAAGTGACCATCACATCTGCGTCTCTATCTCAACCAAGTGATGCGGATGTCAAGATTGACAAGTTCCGCAAGTTTGCCACCGAGCAGCGAGAAATGCTATCAATCTTTAGCAGAGATAATCGTGAAATAGTCTCACTTGAACAGCGCTACACTATCACCATACGACTATTGACAATTGTCGAGCACATCACTCAATTACGAATCAACCTCGATTATTTCAAAGACATAATATTCGAGATTGATTCTAATTCGATATATTTCAAGTCGAAAGAAAGAGAAATAAAGGACTTTATTCATCACCTTAATGAGCAATTGGCCCAGCCTTCAAGTGTACTTTCACAGTACTTGACGGCTTATCTTCACTTGAACCCGGCTACTGTGGAAGGGATCGATTCTTTTATCAAGATCAAACGAGATAGTGAACGGACAAACGAGGGAAGAAGTGAACTGGCCAACTATATTGTGCCACTTGGAGAGTACATGCACAAGTATGATGAAGGTGAGTGCGATGAAGTTTTGAGACAATTCTAATCAGAATTTTGCCCTTCACAGCCATCGATTACATCACGAGACAGTACCAGGAGCACTGTCTCAGTCCGGACGGCATTGTACAGCAGAACAAGTTGTACTATCTCAAGGTTTGGTGGAGCAGTGTGAAGCGCATCAATGTTGAATACAGTCAAGACGACATGATCCAGTGGGAGGCGTTTATGGCCACTGCATGTCCACTTCCGAAAGAAGAGTTTCAATTGCTCAATCTCGCAGAAAAGCCATTAAAATTGCAAAACTTTGACGTTCCAGTGCCGGAAAAGGTGAAGCCACTTGTGCCGCATCTTACAATGATCAAGGATTGTGGCAAGAATTTCGATTTGATCGCCCAACTGGTGGTGAGCTTCAATCTGTACAGGAAGATGAGCCCAAGTGATAGGAGTGCACACGACAGTGACCTTGAGATTGGTTACCAAAAGAAGTTCATTGTACAGCAGACCATCATTCGAGTGATGCGTAAAGACCCCTTCAAGGAGCCAACTTCAAAATTGCACTGGTTTGGAAGATCAGTGAACTGGGCGGAAAATAACCCGTGGAAAACTGCAGGAATTAGTTATCTACTCGGTTTTCTAACTTCACGCTTATTGTTATCTTGTGGTACGCCTGACCCCTCAACACCATTCCCGAACAACACTTTGCCACCACTACCAGGAGTAACTGATCGCCGCATTCTTCCCATCGATCCAGTTTGGTTGATTGTGGGCGTGATGATCATTGTGGCGATTGTGCTTGTGGGCATTGGTCTCTGTCTAATTTGTTATTGTAAGAATCGTCACCGAAAGTCTAGTAATGAGGATGGTGAGAGCGACAAAACCTCCAAAATCGCTAAAAGTAAAACCAAGAAAGGAAGAAAGGATCCGATTGCTAAAAGATCATTCGTGAGCTCGACTCGTCTTCTGATTGGTACACCCACCAGTACTAAACCTTCATCATCATCACCCGTTCGTATACGATCTAGTCTGTACACCACATCTGCCTTTACACCCAGTGACATTCTGGGAACAATTCATCGTCCCTCCCGAACCAACACCCACGGATCGAGTCAACCAGCCAAGTCTCCCATGGGAAAGCCCAACTCCAACCCTTCGACACCAGTTTCCAAGCCTACAAAGTCACCAATTCCGAAAATTCCCACAGGTGTCCGCAGAGCTTTAGACAAAAAAGGTCTCCAGCCCACCTCACCTTCGACCGTCCCTAAAGGTACCACCAAACCAGAAGCTAGTGATCCAAAAAGAGTCCACAAGAAGAAAAAGTAGCATCATCCATCCAACTCCAACCTGAAATCCATCATTTAGCATATATATTTATTATTCAATTTAACCAATATCAATAAAAACAATTTAAATCATTCCTCGAATATGTTTCATTGTCAAATACGTAAATGTCAATGGTAAACCTATATAATAAGATAATAAATAAGAACATTTTAGTCGGATGTTTCCGTGGTCAACGTTTTGCTGAAATATCTGTAATTTAAATTTCATAATGTACATATCACTTGGCCCCGATTGTCAAAGATCAATTCATAGATGACGTATAACATGACTCGCAAAAACCTATCTTGTTGTGAGCGTATGTTCTGCGCATTTGCTCTTTGTTTTTCTCTTGCTCGTTCTCATAACCAACGATTTTGATCTCGTCTATTTTTGTATTATTTTCTGTATGGTTGGTTGCAACCATCTTTGGACATCCAACATCATGTCCAAACTGATCCCAATCTCTTTGTTCCTACTCTCAATAATTTGCATTCTAATGGTTAATTTGTCATTTGTACAATCTGATCGAAACGACACAGAATCGTCTGTCAACTTCGTACATCGAATTGGGAAACGAATTGTGGGTGGTTGGTACACAGAGGAGCACAAGCAAACTGTGTTCAGACTTCAATTGCGTTTAAGTTACAACACTTGTACTGGAACATTCATAGCACCGAATGCTATACTCACTGCGGCACATTGTTGGTAAGTTTGGTGATTTTGAGTTGTTGCTTTGAGAAAATGATTGTTTTGATTTGTTTTTCAGTGAAAATGTCAAATCTAGTGTTGTATATATCTTTCCACCACCAACTTACGACCGAGTTAATGTATCCGTGCTCAAGTATCACATGCATCCAGAGCACAAATCAGCCTCAATCTCAAACGACGACATTGCCATCATTGAATTGACCGAGCCCGTCAAGTCGGTCATTCCTGTCACCTTGGACTACAGCGAAGTGGACTGTGGTGCCACTGTGTGGCTGTATGGCTATGGTCGAACCCAAGCTGATCAGGGTTTTGGAACTTTTCAGCTGAAACAATATCCCGCACAGGTGATCGAGTGCAGTTTGTTTGTACGATACTTTCGTCGGTTATTATATCTTGAGCTTGATGATGATTTGATTTACACTGCTGGAACAAATGGATCCATTTGCCATGGTGACTCGGGAGGACCGATACTGCTCCAAAATGGTGCTCTTGTTGGGGTCCTTTCTGGTGGAAACATAAATTGTTCAGCAGGTCAAGTGAATTATGCAGTGCGAATCTCCTATCACAAGCACTTCATCCAAAGCGTGTTGAATCAAATTGGCCGCAGTACTGCTTTCAAGCACTTCAATTTGCTACTCATTTTCTTTATTTTGATCATATTCTATTTTGCATTCTATTTTATTTTCTAAACATTTGTCTCTCTGTGACCTTTTTTAACCTCTAAAATCAAATGTCAAATCTATCATATTAAATCAATAAATTGTCTAACAACACTCAAGTTGACAAGTTACTTTGTGTGTTTGTGTTTTATTGATCATCACGACAAGCTCATAAGCCATTAAACGATATATCTTCTCAGTGTTCCATAATCACATTCACAAATGACGTCATTACTCGAGTACGTGTAAATGTAATGAATATTCACAGGTACTCGATTATTTGAGAATTTCGATAACGCTCAAATTATCGACAGTATCAATTTTTTAAATTTTGATTTGTTACGAATCATATAACTCATAAACAAATTCTTTAACGGTCATCTGCGTTTTTTGTTGTTGTTTCCGTAATTCAAATAAATGTTGCGATTATAATAAAGCGATTTCCATTTTTAATTTCTAATTTGAAATTTTAATTAATCAAATGCAGTATCTCAGATTATGATGATGACTTGCAGAACATGGAAAACTTATGAGAGATTTTTTGAAATCATTTTGAAAGTGTTTGCTTAGATTTTTACTTGCATGACTGATCGAATGATATCTTGTCATGATTGCACTGATAGACCTTTCAATTTTACACTATTTGTTTTTGCGCATTGTCATACAACAAACATAAATATTCCAAGTTGAATTTTTTTTGTTACTAAAACACATTCAATTGAACTTTCAAACTTGGGTACAGCAACGAAAATTAACGAAATAAAATGTATTTTTGTAATCGTTTGTACAGAATTGTCATTAAGAAATGAATTTATTTGGTATTATAAAAGTAAATCAGTAAAGCATAAAACAATACAGTTCACAGATCATCGCGATTAATCAAAGTTTCGACAATTGAATCAACAAGTGCCACGGTGTGCAAGTGAGCACAACGACTAAATGGTTGCCTGGCGAGACGTTGGCATTCGACGAATCGACGATCTAGTTCGGGATCGATGTATTCTTCAATACGATCAAATCTATCCCCACGACTAATCTCACAGTCTGAACATTCTCTAAAGAAATGCAGCAAATGAAGCACTTGGAGATTGGGGAAAATCTCAGGCACGAAAAGACGTTCTGAGTCGCGGTGTGATTTGGAGTTGAATAGCCGAATTGCGAGCAGCCGAACAGAAGGGACTTGGTTGATGATTTGTTGTTGAGCTTGTCCTCCTTGAACATTTTCCTGGTCCTCCTCTTCTTCGGGCTGTTCTCCCTCAACTAGAGGAGTGTCCAAAAATGTCAAATCAAGATGAATCAGCTGAGTGAGCGAAGCCAAACATCGAGCCAATTTGGTCATTGGAATTATTATTCCATTGAATCGATTAAGCTGCAATTTGGTTAGCGAACTGAAACGATTACAAAACCGGCTCATGGTGGCTTGCATGCCATCAATGTCTTGAGCATTCTCATCGAAGCCATCATCAGTGCCACCATAGTTCACGGAGAGCACTTTAAATTTGCTGGCGAGTTGAGCATCAAATTGCAGAATAGCTCGATTGTCTCGCAACTTGTTGTAGATGTCGATAGAAGTGACATTTTGAGCATACTGCCCGATTGAAGCCAAAATCCAGCCATCCATTGGCCTGAGGCCATCAAAGCAGTCAGCACGGATAGAAAAAGTGGTCAAACGGGACAGGCACGAGAGGAGTGGCGGATGAGAGCGCAAGTTGGACAGATCCAAATTGAGATGTCGAACAGTTTGTAGACGGTTTATTAATCTTCTTCTGGTTTGCTTTATAGAGATCTTTGATGCCGTTCCAATAAACAAAGCAAAGTCCTAAATTTTTAAATGAATCTTTGGTTCGCTTACAGATTGAACTTTTCATTTTATCTGGCGACATTACTGACAAAACTGAGCAATGTACAGCTTACATCTTTGCAAACATTTTTAAGAATGTGATTCTAAATTGAGAATTTTAGAGATTTTCTATTTGAAAATGTGTTGTTTTGATAATTTCGTATGTGATTTTGAATCGGCTCGCAAATAACAAATTACAATTCAACACTTTAAATTTCAATATTGACTGTTGCACAAATTGTTTTGACACTTAGACTAACAATTCCTGATTATTTAGCAGATATTTGATATTTCAGTTTACGAGTACATTCGGCAAATCGAGCACCATAGGTACGATCCGATTAATTAATATTACAAACACAAATATTAAAATGAAAATCAATTTTAAATATATTTGAACATTGTTTGTCTTTGTCAAATAAATGTTTAGCATTTCGATAACACAATGAACAACACTCAATAAAACTCAATTAATCATTTTCATTTTCGACTTAGAAAAAAAACATGACAAAAATGAATATTTTCAGCCTTGAATTTGGTGAATATTAATGTCTGCAATTTTGTCAATTGTACGAATGTATGCAGGGGATAAGTGTGTAAAAACCCTGGTGATTGAAATCAATGAGGACAAAAACCAAATTCAGAATCAGAAATTCCGAGTCAATTTGCATGTTTTCAATTTCAATTGACCACTCAATTACAACGTACTTAATAGATATGTGTATGACACGGTAAAGTTTTACCATCATGTTTACTTGCGTGAACTTTGCCCGTTCCTCAGTATCAATTCATGGCCGATTTGACCCAAGACTCGCAGCTTGACACAGCACTTTCCCAGTACCGTAATATCCTCAAAAGTTGGCCCAAATACAAAAATGGTCTATACATTGAAAAACTAGAATTGTTGTACCTATTATTCTAATGATCCAAGCCTGATTGGGTCAATTATTTTCATTGTCAATCTCTTTACAAATTTTATTTCTTTCCGCATTTAAAACAAAAATTAAACCAAATGGTGTAACATGAATTTCAAAATCAAAAAAATAAAATATTTTTGCAATATCGTTTGCAATCGAATTACAGAAATGAATTTATTTAGTATATTATTTAATATATTAAAAGCACAGATTATCAAGTGAATTTTATATTATAAAATGACATTCTGATTATATATAACTGTGATCGGTTGCATTATTTGTATGATATAATTGATATTGATTATATTTGCTGTAAAGTATATATTCAATTATAAACAGCCATTTGCTATTGCTAGTTCACTATTGTGAGATCGATCAGATTGCCATATGTCACAGACAAAGCACTAAATTTAGTGGAAAGTTGATTTAACCGTCAAACCATTTGCAATCGAATTGTCATTATGAAATGAATTTATTAATGTCAACATTTGCATACTACAACACACAAAACTCAGTAATATGAAAATGAAAATCAATTAGAAATATATTTGAGCATTGAGCACACCAACATGTGGAACAATAAACTGACCAGTATACTGGTCGTTTAGTTGATCGACCAGTATACTGGTCAGTTTATTGGCTGTGTGCAACATTGCACCCAAATAGCACGCATTGTAGTCCATGTCCGTGCTGACTTTGTTAGGCTCTCGCACAGCATAAGTTTGATGGTTTTTAAACGATGTTTGAATCACTCTGTTGTTCACCACAGCATCCATTGCATCTCTGTACATCTCAATCGACTGTTCATCTTGCCCGTTCGACTGTACATAACTCTTGATCAAGTACTGGTAGAATGCATCGCCAGGCCAAACGAGACTCGAGCTCGTTCTCGTCCATTCACCAGTTCGTACATTAATCTTGTGCATGTACAGACCGTTGGGTCTTTTGACATTTTGTAGAAATCTTCGCGTCTGACGAAGTTTAATTTTCAAGACCGCATCGTTGGTCATGTCAGCCAGATAGACAAACTCCAAATGCTGTGCGCCTGCTTCACCCAAATAGTTGTAATCATTGTCATCACGGTGGAAACGATTCGATCGTTTCGAAGTCATAACCAAGTTCGGTAAACCTGTTGGTGTGTTAAATTCCATCTTCACTCTATCACCAATCTGTTTCGCACTTTCCAATAACGCGCTGTCATTGGTCAATGCATAACAGGAAAGTAGTGAACCCATATATTCTGTCGATACCAGAAAAGTCCACTGCATGTCATTGAGAGCGTCACAACTGTTGTAATTGTTTTCGATCCATCGTTTCCCCTCTTCATACTCGTCCCTCAGTCCCATCACTAAAAAAGTACTCAACATTTGAATCACCTTGAGACCTCTATTTCCATTGTCCAGCTGAGCCCAATACTTTGCCTGTCGGTAAGCCTCACGAGTCATGTCCCTGATCAGGCTGAGTCGTCTGGCCATTTCGTTCGGTTCACGGGTCGAATCGCAATCCTTTTGATAGCTTTTAGGAAATCGGAAATTTGAGACTGCATTTCCGTAGTTGAAGCGCAAACTTAGCACTACAAAAAAATTGGTCAATGATTGAAGAAAGTAAACACATAACTTACCAATTGCACAAAGCAGCAATGTAAAAGTGGACATTTCGTGCAAACAAAATCAAAGAACGATTCGATCCCAAACCAAAACTCAATTGCACTTTGTCACTTACACTTTCTAGTTGATTTTATATATGTGCAATTTTGACTATAATGCATTTAATCGTTGATATAATCGAAACAGTTAAAAACCAGTCAAAACCGATTAAGATAGTCAAATTGAGCACTCGATTTGGCATTGGACATGCATTATCACTTGTTTGCTTTTTGTCACTTTGACCCATTCGACACCACTGTAACTCTACCTATCTAATCGTTAGGTCAAACAGTTTGTTAAACTTTAAAGTATACTCGACATACAAACAAAAAGGGTGATAATCAATAGAGAAGATCATGTTTGTTTTATATAATTATCAAATGCAAAATACATGTTAAAGGTCATGAAAATTTTTCCACTGTAGGACTGCAAATAGCAAAAGATCAAAATGCCTAATCAAGATGAAGATCAAGACGCCATCTCGGAATATGATCAAATTCACCGGATAGACATTGTGTATCTTCCAGAATTCCTTCAACAAGTCATCGATCATCTCGGTGAGCTTCCCGACTATTTCATCACGATCCTTCTTTTGCACTTGAATAGAGGCAGCGTACTTCGAGTGCATTGAATCCAACTGCCACCGAGATCGACGAGGGAGATTCTTTTCGTTTCGGATGGATGATTCACATCAATGCCGATCATCATTGTCCTGTCCATTTTAAAGGGCAAAGAGCGGACTGAGTGAGCACTGAATTGAGGCCACCGATCTTGCCGTTGGTCTTCTGTAGAAAATTGTCAAAGTAGCCGAGTGGAGTTTGGAGCATCTTTTCCACACTGAAACACTGTGACATGATGCCATGCTTTTGATCACAGTGAAGCTTGGCCAGAGCGTATATATGGGATGAAGCGATGACTAAATAACCTAGTGATAAGAGAAAATGAGATTGTTAAGCATTCGAATGAGATAGTGAACGGAAACACTTACGGCTGGGAATGCCAAAAAGACAAATTCTGCATTGGCCTTTCCATACAGATTTTCGAATGCGTTGAGAATGCAATTACTGTCGCTAATTGCCACTTTTGCAATAGGGTTCGGCTCATCAAAGTTGAGTCCGAAAAAGCGAGCACGTTCCACCATTTGACGGGCAAATTCATTCAACTTTTTTGGTCTATATTACAATCGAAACAAAACACAGCCCATCGCTTGGGAGGTTCCCCGATAGAGTAGAACTTGTCTCGGTTGGTGGAGCACAGCTGTCGAGGAGTGTTCAGTACTCGGCCTTGGAAAGCGACCGCCTTGAAGCTTCAAGTCCAAGCTTGTGCAACTTGTAAGTAGAAATCAAATTGTCAAAGTGATCAACACAGGCCCTACGGTTCGACTTTTATAGCAATCGACACCAACAGAGACAATCGCTTACGTCATGTATGAACTGAAAATGATAATGACTAGAGTGATTTCGCACATTTCTTATCATACATTAATGATTAATGATTACCATAATAACTGAATTGAGCATGCGTAAGATTCTTTTTATTTGACTTTTTGATAAATCTGAGTAATGATTCATTCGACCCAAATACAATCGAAGCAATTATGAAATTCACTTGAGCTGGGATATCTTTTATGGTGAACCAATTTTCGAGCTACTAGTCCTGGACTGGGGTGCTCCATTTAAATTGGACTATCTTCGGTGAAAAGTGAAAACGACGAATCATTTTTTGAAGGACACCCACGGCTTGCAAACATTCGCGATATTATGAACATTCTGTTAAACTCAACACTTTGAATTTAATTAGCGTAGTGTTTTCAAATACCCGTCCCAAACCGGTACCCGGGTTTCGAGTACTTGGTCGAGCCTGGACCCGGGTATACCCGGGTATTTCGGGTATTTCACAAATCTTAATTTCCATTGATTTCATGGTATATTTCAGTTTCTTACTGAAACGGATTGGTTATCCAATCTCAATTGAGCGATCATTGTCAATCGTGAATAAGATTTTGTGCAATTTACAATAAACTACGTAATCATGATTATAATAAATTTTTTATTTTCCAAAAATTACAATTAAAATAAATTTTTATCAATAATAACAAAATATTATTCTCCAAATTTTCGCTTCAGAGTGCTATATTTTCCTCTTTTATCTTTCTTCAAGAAATAATACTTCAGCACAACCAAAGCATTGATTAGATCATCTTCACTCTTGTTACGTACTTTCGAGACGACAAGATTGGCCACCGAAAATGTCTGCTCACTAGTAGTGGAAGTTGGGTCAATCGTTGCAAGGGAATTGTACAATTTAGTCAAATTGTCAGTAAGCTGTTTGTTGACTTCCATGAGTTTGAACTCATTCTCCAAGTCAATTGAAGCCATTGTGTTTTGACTAATGTTTCGTTCAAACTCCTCATTGATGAAATCACTTATTTTCAATTCATGATTAAAATCCTCAATAATACTAGGATACACTTCATCTTGAGAATGGTCAAAAATTAGATTTTCCGCATGAACCACATCATCATCAACATTGCCAATGTTGTCACTTTGAAAAAGTCGATTAAATAAATGTTGAGCAAGTTCGACAACAGAATCAGGTGATGAGTACGTGAAAATTGTATCTGAAGTCTTCAATACATCAAATGAACAATGATGAAGCACTTTGAAGAGCGAAACAAGTTGTTCGCTTCTGCGAGGAATAAGATTGTCCTCGAGGGATTGAAGCAATTCTAGTGCCAGTGGAGATCCATTCTTGCGCAATTGAGCAAACACATATCTCATCGAACCATCAGCAATGAGCAAGTTTGACTCATGATTGCTTAGCATAATGACTGCTTCTTCAAGTGGAGACAAACAATCTGAAATTTGCTTCAAGTTGTCAAACAAATCATCAACAAATCCATCAAATGGAGTTTAATGAAGTTTATGAAATTTATGAAATTATATAAACTGAGAATTAAATAGAAAAATAGTTCAGTAAATAAAACAACAATATTTCAAGCCAGAATCACTTTATTAGTTTTAAGATTAGTTGAACTAAAATTTAGGAAATGACAAATTGAATGTAATGAAAGGTTAGATTAAATTGGGTAAAGTGAAATGGAATATAAAGTGAACGGATCACTGCAAACGACGAGCCAACAAATCTGCGTTCACTTGGATGAAATCATTTGGATTGCGGTTATCGCGGATTTTGAGACGATGCTGTTCTTTTGTGGATTGAGGCAGTTTGAAGTGAATCATACGAACGTGATTGATCACTGGACCACGTTGCTCCGAACGATACGAACAATTGTCCCAGGCGCACGAGAATGGCTTCACTCCCAAGTGGATTCGCTCGTGTCGAGCCAGCTCAGAATCAACAGCAAATGACTTGCCACAACCTTCATACTTGCACTCGACTTTGTTTCGTCTAACAGCAACTGAAGCTCCACCAGATTTGTGTCGTTTGTTTGTGGATTTAGCTTGAATGGCAGTAGATTTACGCTTACGACCAGAAGAAGTTGATGGGGCATTGTGAGATTCATCAGTAGCACGACGTTTCTGCATCCACTCGTCCAACGAGACAGTCTCCTCTTGTGGATCATCGAGGTGCACAAAAGGAATAGCATTGCGCTTACCACCATCAGCAAAACGACCTTTCAGTTCGGCAACTTTTGTACGCAAAACACCAAATTGTTGGTCAACCTGAGCGACGAGTTGACATTTCAGTCGTTCACAGTCCACTTCGAGTCGGTCAGAGAATTGATCCAGGAAAGAGGTGAAACGGTGGGTGAGACGAGACATGGTGAAAAGTGAAGGAAAATGCAAATAGAATAGACAAATAGAAACCTTTCTGTGCAGATGTTTGTTCAAATAGAAGTTACTCAAAGCGAAATGCGACCATTTCTACTTCGCACTATTTCCACTAGAATGTGAATGTTTTCATATTTATTTTCTCTGAGAAATTCGCTCGCTCCTTCAACCTGAATCTCAATTTTTACGATTCTAATCACCGAAATGTCTCGTCCACTCCCACACCATCATTATCCTACAGTGGAGACTGCTTCACTGGCCGAGGGGATGCATGAACGTAATGCTGTTTTAGAAGAATCTCTCAATGTCCCATCAACCTCCACTGGTCATAAACGCAAATCCACAGACGACCACACTCAATCCAGTACCAACAAACAACACAAATCGGGTGGATCGACTGCTGTACCAAACAAGTTTGTGTGCAAGTATGCAGGATGCGGCAAATCATTTCCTGTCGATGCTAAACTGGCTCAACACGAACGAATCCACTTGGGAGTGAAGCCATTCTTGTGCATCTGGGACAACTGTCTGTTTAGATCGGAGCAACGTTGGTCCGTGGTCACTCACGTTCGTATGGTTCACTTCAAACTTCCCAAATCGTTCAAAGAACAGCAACGTCTCAACATGCTCGATGACCGCAATCCGAATAATTTCATCCGAGTGGACGCAGATTTGTTGGCTCGTCGTTTGCAGTGATCCGTTCACTTTACCCAATTTAATCTATCATTTAATTTACATTCAATTTGTCATATCCTAAATTTTAATTCTACTATATTACTAATATTAATCTTCAAACTAATAAAGTAAATCTAGATTGAAATATTACTGTTTTATATTTACTAAATAATTTTTCAATTTAATTCTCAGTTTAATATTTCTTATTTGTTTCACTAGTTTTTATGTTAATAGTGTATACTCTAATTATGACTTTTAATGTTCATTATCTATCCATTCTATTCCTCATCTATCGGAATGCTATTTTGTGCTGTACCGTCTCACCCGTGAACCCAAGTATCGTGAATATGCGTGGGAGCTGGCTCAGACCATCAAGAGCTATCGAAACAAAGTTGGTTCATCCGTTAATCTTTTAACTAAGGAACCCATCCTCAAGTATCTGTATCTGACCTTGACCGAGGAGAATCTTCTGTCCCTGGATCAGTGGGTGCTCGTGACGGACAACTGCTGCCCATTTGTGGACACAATCGAATGTATCCGGGAGATAAGTGTGGTGGTGGAAAGCAAGGGAATGAAGACTAAAGCCAAATTATGAGTAAAGTAAGTTTTCAATTTAGATGGTCAAGTTCACGCATTCACGACTAATAAAATCCAAAGTATCTAATTCGTTGAAAGTGTTTACATAGACTTTGCAATTGACTTGCATGACTGAATGATATGATTTCACTGATAAACCTTGTACACTATTTGCCTTGCACATTTTGAATGTGACATTGATAAACAAACCGAAAAGTTAAAACTTTGCTATTCAAACGCATTCATTTAAACTTGAAAATTTGTGTTCAACATGAGAAACAAAAAAGTTGGCGTTAAGTTTTGAAGTTGGCGAGCCAATTTGATCATGACCAACATAAATAAAAATTTTTTATTTTAAAAGTTTTTATTGAACAGAATCGAATAAAAAATTGTTAAATCAATTCTTCCGTTTAAAGTAAGGCAGCTCCTCAAGTGGCGCAGCGACTTTAAACTCCCCAGGTCCTTGATAGCTTTTTCCGTGTTGATCAAGCCAAGTTCCACTGGTCAGGTAGACGGTTCGTTCGGTTTGACCCATCACCACAACCGGCGCAACCACAATGTCATCACCCAGCATGTACTGATCTCCAATTGAGTACGTTTTGGGATCATCTGGCGCTACGTACCACATTGGACGCACAATTGGACTGCCATCTTGAATTCTCTTCTTGGCCAATTCGACTATTACCGGAGCGTGTTCCAGGTGCAAAGTGATACATTTCTTGGTGATATTCAGCACACTTTTACTGTAATCCCAGGGTCGTTTAGTGAAAGGCAGTGCTGGCATGAATGTGATTGCTTGCAGCATTCGGACAAATTGTTCTTCGTTTGGTTTGCTCCCGAAGTAAAATCCTCTAACCGAGAATGGCATAATGAAGGAGTAACCAGCGATTGAAACTGAGAGCACATTCGGAATTAATTCTCTCAGCAGTTGATCATACGGAGTTCTATAAAAATTGGTCAGAATAACCCAAACCGGCAAATGTTGCGTCTTGAATGCATACTCTGAGATGATCTTGTTTGCAGCTTGGCTCACCGTCTCAATGTACAGGGTAGTGAAGAAACTAGGATATTTCTGCACAAAAGCGTCGTTGAATTGAAAATTATCAATTAAACTATAATAAGAAAACAAGTGAAAACAATCAATTTCTTTGTCATAACGAAAATTGGTCACTTTGGCTCTGTACCAGTCGCGGGCATTTTGATTTGTTAAATCAACAGTGTCCGTAGGGCTGCCTGAAGTGTCTTTGACAAAATATTTTGAGTGTTTCTAATGATCACTGGACCCGCAAATAATACACCAACTTCAAAATTCTTTTGATGTAGCGTCGATATCATTGAGTCGGCATTGGAATAATGATCAGTTTGGAAGGCAAATTCGCCACTATGTAATTCCCAAGTATAAAATATGATTGTACTTTTTGGCTTAGACAATTCATGGCTTATCATTTCATTTGAAAACGACTCAATTAAATTTTGCTTTTCAAGATTATTGATTTCATATGAAAACCAAGTTAATTCGCTGATCATTTGTTGGTTTGGTGCCAATTTTGGTTTGGGAATGTACTCAGACTGGTGAACAACATAATCGGTGACGGTTCGAATGTTGGACGAGGAGAACAAGTGTAACTTAATGTCGAGATAAGAATTGTCGTGATTGGCACTTGTGTAGGGACTGACATTGTTCACGGAAAAGCACAGCAATGAGTCGACGCTGTTTGGGACACTTCTTATGAACGAGGGCGAGTACTGTTGTCAAAAGTGCAAATCCATTTGCATTAACAAACAAATAATCTATTATGAGGATTGATTCTTTGTGATTACTTGATTCATATCTTTCATAGCCAAATAGATAGTTGAAATTTTGTTTCGATATCACTTTGCTAACATTCATTGGCCAAATAGGATTTCCACTTTGATATGCATTAAACCTATAAAATAATAATGTCAATTGAATTTCAAATAATCCAAAATCACATATCAGAAACCATGCTTTTCGCCATAATGAAGGCAAGCTTCCTTATTTTCGTTCGGCTCACCGCCGTGCCAGTTGAACAAAAGCTCACTAGTGGCTTTCCTTTACGGAAAGTTCCGCTGTTGAATTGTCACTTAGAATCAGCTTCCAGTTTGAAGAATCTTTTTTGTCAATTTTTTCAATTTCATAGATGGTTTCTTGTCCCGATGTCGATTAGGCACGCGAATATCACTTTCATCGAGAACATAGAAAATCACATCTCCGTGATCGTTTGTGACTTCTTCATCGTCGATGACGTCAATCAAGGCGTTGAGAAGCAGAAGAAAACTGAAGGCCAGAAAGCACAAAAGCCAATGTCTATGAAACAAAATCATTTTCGACAGGTTTAGTTTTGTCAAATGACAATAAAATGTCCAACTTAATTGGGTTATTTATAAGACCAAAAAGCAGACAATCGTTTGGTGATAAATCTCTTATCTCACCAATCACATGTAGTATTGCATTCAATTCAGACTAAAAAATTTATCATCTAGCATCGATTTTGAAGTACTTTTACCACCACCAGACTGCACAAACAAAGCACTTGAACCTGAGATGAGAGACAGCAAATCTAGGATTACGTTTTATCACTGCAGTCTAATCTGTACAGTCAACTCTCTATAATTTTAGATTTTTGGGAGTAAAATCTAAAATTATTTTATAATTTTTAAATTACAAAAGGCTGAAATCCGGCTTAAAATGTTAATAATTTGCCTTAATTTGAAAAAAAATAATTTAATTAATAATTACACAATTTGTAATCTAAATATCACAAATAAGTAAATTGCAGTAAAATAATTCATTAATAAGGCTAAATCAGGGAAAAGTTTGATCTCATTTACAGAGATTTTCGGCTATTATTCTCAACTCTTCTACAACTCAGAACCATACATTTCGTATCTTCTCAAGTCGTACATTCAGTCCAACTACACAGATCATGAGTCGAATTCGATGTTCAACGAGTTGATTGAAGCACTGTAGAGAACTGGGTTGTTTCGCAATGAGTCTAAATAGATAGCGCTTTCAAGAGAATCATTGCTATTGGGGTGCACTGTTTGGGCTGAGTGATTTGGCCAAAAATTCGATCGAGTAGCTATGATGATGCTGCATTCATGAAGAAGCATTCGAACTGGGCGGTACAGTTTACCGAAAAGTGTCATAGTGTCTCAGTTGGCACAATATTCGGTTAGATCAGAATGGAACTTTACTGGATTCAACAAAAAATGATCTAATTATAGGTAACCTTATTATTAATGTATATGCAAATATTTTTTTTAATTTTAAAACATTTTTTTCATTTAGTTCTCATCGAGCGAAATGTTACTTCGTGCTGTACCGCTTGACCGGCGATTCCAAATACCGCGAATATGCCTGGATGTGATGGATGAATGTCCCTGGATCAGTGGGTCTTTGATAACGGTCATGATATTGCCGACAAAAATCCATTTATTGAATATCGCAACATGATACATATAACCAACATAAATAAAATAAAGTTTTTATTGAACAGAATTAAACAAGAAATTGTTAAATCAATTCTTTCGTTTAAAGTAAGGCAGCTCCTCAAGTGGCGCAGCGACTTTAAACTGCCCAGGTCCTTGATAGCTTTTGCCGTGTTGATCAAGCCAAGTTCCACTGGGAAAGTAGACGGTTCGTTCGGTTTGACCCATCAGCACAACCGGTGCGACCACAATATCGTCACCCAGCATGTACTGATCTCCGATTGAGTACGTTTTTGGATCATCTGGCGCTACGTACCACATTGGACGCACAATTGGACTGCCATCTTGAATTCTCTTCTTGGCCAATTCGACTATTACCGGAGCGTGTTCCACGTGCAAAGTGATACATTTCTTGGTGATACTCAACACTCTTTCATTGTAATCCCAGGGTCTTACTAAAAGACAGTGCTGGCATGAATATGATTGCCTGCAGCATTCGGACAAATTGCTCTTCGTTTGGTTTTCTTTCGAAGTCAAATCCTCCAACAGAGTATGGCATAATGAAGGAGTAACCAGCGATTGAAACTGAGAGCACATTCGGAATTAATTCTCTCAACAGTTGATCATACGGAGTTGTATACAAATTGGTAAGCCTAACCCAAACAGGCAAATGTTGCGTCTTGAATGCATACTCTGAGATGATCTTGTTTGAAGCTTGGCTCACCGTCTCAATGTACAGTGTAGTGAAGAGACTAGGATATTTCTGCTCAAAAGTGTCGCTGAATTTAAAATTATTTAAACTATAATAAGAAAACAAGTGAAAACAATCAATTTCTTTGTCATAACGAAAATTGGTCACTTTGGCTCTGTACCAATCGCGGGCATCTTGATTTGTTAAATCAACAATCTTAGTTGGGCTGCCGGAAATGTCTTTGACAAAATATTTTGAGTGTTCTGCATTGCTAACGATTACTGGACCTTCAAATAATACACCAACTTCAAAATTCTTTTGATGTAGCGTCGATATCATTGCGTCGGCATTGGGATAATTATCAGCTCGGAAGGCAAATTCGCCACTATGTAATTCCCAATCACCAAATATGATTGTACTTTTTGGCTTAGACAATTCATGGCTCATTATTTTACTTGAAAACGACTCAATTAAATTTTGCGTTCCATTAATATTCATTTCACCTGAAAACCAAGTTAATTCGCTGATAATTTGCTGATTTGGTGTCAATTTTGGTTTAGGAATGTACTCAGACTGGTGAACAACATAATCGGTGACAGTTCGAATGTTGGACGAGGAGAACAAGTGTAACTTAATGTCGAGATAAGATTTGTCGTGATTGGCACTTGTGTAGGGACTGATATTGTTCACGGAAAAGCACATCAAAGAGTCGACGCTGTTTGGAAAACTTCTTATGAACAAGGGCGAGTACTGGTCCGCCAAAAGTGCAAATCCATTTGAATTAACAAATAAATGTTCTATTATAAGGATTGACTCTTTGTTACTTGAGCCATATCTATGATAGTCAAATAGATAGTTGAAATTTTGTTTCGATATCACTTTGTTAACATTCATTGGCCAATTAGCATTTGTACTTTGATATGCATTAAACCTATAAAATAATAATGTCAATTGACAATTTGACATTTTGAATTTCAAATAATCCAAAATCACATACCAGAAACCATGCTTTTCGCCATAATGAAGGCAAACCTCCCTATTTTCGTTCGGCCCACCGCCGTGCCAGTTGAACAAAAGCTCACTAGTGGCTGAACTGTGCTCCTTTACGGAAAGTTCCGCTGTTGAATTGTCAGTTAGAATCAGCTTCCAGCTCGAAGAGTTTTTCTTGTCAATTCGCTCAATCGTAGCGCCGCCATGAAGTGACAATTTCATTGAGGGCTTCTTGTCCCGATGTCGATTAGGCACACGAATGTCACTTTCATCGAGAACATGAAAAATCACTTCTCCGTGATCGTTTGTGACTTCTTCATCGTCGATTGCGCCAATCAAGGAGTTGAGTAGCAGAAGAAAACTGAAGGCAAGAAAGCACAAAAGCCAATTCTTTTGAAACAAAATCATTTTCGACAGGTTTAGTTTTGTCAAATGACAATAAAATGTCCAACTTAATTGGGTTATTTATAAGACAAAAAAGCAGACAATCGTTTGATGATAACTCTCTCATCTCACCAATCACATATTGCATTCAATTCCGACTAAAAAATTAATCACTTACCATCTATTTTGAAGTACATTTACCCTTACCAGACTGTACAAACAAAACACTTGAACCTGAGATGAGATAGACAGTAAAACCAGGATCAGGTTTTAACAATCGTACTTGTGATATTTAGATTACAAATTGAGAAATTAAGTAAATTATTTTTTCAAATTAAGGCAAATTATTTTTAACAATAACCAAGGTTTCACCCATTTGTAATTCATAAATTATAATATAATTTCAGGTTTTATTCTCAAAAAATCTAAATTATAGAGTGTTGACTGTAAAAATCATAAAAAAGTTTGATCTCATTTCCAGAGATTTTTGGTTAGTATTCTCAAACTGCTTATCAAAAATTTTCCACGTATGAAATCATACCTTGGTGCTCTTAAATAAACTTCAAATATTGTTTTAAATTATAAAATAAAGTAAATTATATTATACCAATTTTTAATTAAACCTCTTCCAAGTTATAAATTATAAAAGGTTTCTAAGTTAGCGAGTTATTATAAATTATAAAAAATTGTTTGTAGTTAAATTGACGAAAAATCTGTCATGTCAAATAATTAATTTGTTGGAGTGTTTTTTAAATGTGCCCACTAGATGGCGTTACTGTTCTTACAAAAAATTCAAATGTTTAAATAAATAGCACCATCAAGACCAAAAATATATCCTAATTTACATTTTACATTTTCTCTACTTGTTCATCATCAATCATAATTACCGGGGAAAATACAAATAGTACAAGTACAAAATTATATTTGAATGATATAAATTGAGTGAACTGAAATTTTTTATATATTTTTGGTGATTGTGTATATTGAACGCTCTGAATTGTGTTGGCTATTTAAATCGAACGAACGTGATATTATCAATATATGATACCGCAAATATGAATCATTATGAAATATTATATGACACAGCAACAAAATAAATGTTGCATATAATTTCAAGCGGAATTTCTTGTTTTGATTCTGAATTTTGAATTTAAAAATATTGAAATGTATTTTTTGAATAAATTTACCCATTAATTAAATTCAAATATAATAAATTTGATCAGTATTTCGAATTTTTTATGACTCTATATCATGCAAAGTTAAAAATAATCACTATGACTACCCTTTTGACAATTGGGCCATGCACCAAATGTCATTTGTTGCACTGGTCACTGCATGGACCACATTTTACATTGAAAGCACTCAGTACAAAAGTGAAGTACTCAAGTTTGTTTCGCCTCTTGTATTCAAACTAAATCTATTTACATTTTCACCTTTGATCAGTGAACGGAAATTAAACGAATTTGCACGCTTCGTTTTTGGTGGCCAAAAATCAACGTTCTACCGTGGGACACTTTGCTACAACAACAATCACTCTATCAAGAATGTTTTCTTGAGCGAGCGGACCAACTTGAACGCGTTTCAAAATTATTTTCAATAAACTCACATGAAAATGTCATAATTATTAATTGAAATACTTGATAAGAAACTTAATTAAATGATTATCAAATAATTTTTTTAATTAATGAATTCTGTTCACAAAAAAACAAATAACTAATGACATACTGTATGTAATGAACTATAATATATAACTGTAATATTACGGATACCGGAAAATAGATTCTGGTTCAAAGTAGTATCCGGACAGAAAAATCTCAAAACCCGGCTTACTGTTGTACAGGTCAATGTACTTGCCCACCACTAGGTAAACAAAGGGACGATCAATTTTGACCACCAAATCTTGTCTCACAACGTCTTCATTCTTAGTTGGGCTTTTTGGTATATTTTGCAGTCGAATCACTTGTTGGAATGCATTCTTCACAGAAATAGTTGACGAATTGTTCCAATTGGAACCAAATTCAAGAACTTTTGTTCCATTCAGTGCACTCCGACTAATAAGCTCATTTATATTCGTACCCTTTTCCTCAACACTAAAGCGCGGGAAAGCGATTAAAGATTTATGCAAATTGACATGAAGTTTTGCAAGTTGATTGTTCAAAAGAGACGGTGTCATGGAGTGAAGCATCTCAGTAATGTTGGACCTCTTTCCAGGCATCATGATTACGAAACTATAGCTTGGATTCGAGTATGCAATTTGGACCATTGTCCAGCTGCAATTGGAATCATTTCGATGTTCGAGAAAACCAATCATCTGATTACCGAACCACATTGGCAGATCGTACGCTGTTTGATTGGGTCCAAAGAACAAGCGTTTGCGAATTGCAAATTCGTGTTTCCATTGAAGTTCTAGTTGGATTATGGTGAACAGTTTAAATAGATTTTGGGTGTAGTTTGATGAAACAGTTGGCAATAAGGATTCTACTGAATTGGAGATATTTTCTCTAGGTAAATAAAGAAAATATTAAGAACATTCTTGAATAAAGATTCTACAAACCTTTTGAATCGTCTCCATTGAGCCAATTCCGTGCTGTTGGACAAATCAAATTGCATCAACTTGGACCATTTTGTCCACTCATCTGAAATCAATCGATTCGTTTTGCTAAAATAAAACAGAATTTGTTGGAATTCTGGAACAAAGTTCTTCGTTTTAAGAAATTCTCGAGCCAACTGCCAGAGAAGCTTTTCTCGATTTATCAAAGTCGCATTTTGACTCTGTGGAGAGCCATCAGAAAAACAGCAGCACAATTAGCGAACTTTTGAACTTGAAATTGATGACAAAGCTGTACGTTTTCACTTTTAGTCAGTTTTTCCTCTTCCTCTTTCTCCCAATCCCAATCTCTTAAATAACGCAGGCAAAGCCTCAAATTAGACTCAATTGCGTAATCCTCAAAAGCAAGACATATTTCACGCTCATGTGAACGTCTCACATCATCTCGCACCAATCTTCTTGGATCGAATTGATCTGGATTCGCTTTTGAGTGTCTCGCATTGTCTTTGAGGTAATATGCGTTCGCCAAACTCATTTGAAATTTAGCAAAATTCGCATAGTAAGTGCTAGTGGAGAAGATGCTCTTCAGAAAGCACACAGGATGGTGGGTGAAATAGCGAAATTTAGTTCTTTCCTTTCTACGAATATTTAAAAAGTAATATTCAGTACGATTTACAATGTCAATATGATTTTGAGCTGTGTTTGAGGAAGCTACACGAGACAATAGATGCTCTTTTTCTTGAAGATATTCTAAAGTGATGTTCCAAGGTGCCACCATTTGGTGGTCATCATTGAAAATGAAGTGCGCAATTTGGTTTGATTGACTTTCAGTGAGAAAAGGTGACAGGGTCAGTAGATTTAGTTTGAGTGCTAGTGGGGAGAATGCTCGATTCGTACATCCATTTGAGCTACTGTTGACAAGCGACTGCAAAAGCTTCAATGCAAATGTTGGACCTTGTTGGGACCATTCTATTGGACGGTTGGGTGGATTAAAAAAATCGAATGGCACACCTTCGGTGCACGAATTACAAAGAAGTGTTGCTATATAATAACAGAAAAGAAGTGGGATCAATTTCAAATTTTTCATTTTTTTTTATTAAAATTAAAATTGAAGTTGTGTGTCAGTTTTAAGAGCAATTGACAAAACTGTGACTGTTAACAATTTATGTTTGCTTCCTTTGGATAGGCCTTTATAAGATTTATTTGATAAAATTTTTATATATGCGTATTAGGAGTGTAAAGCACAATGACCTCAAAGTTTCAAGTTTAAATGTGAAATGTGATTGAACTGAGGTTTGAAAAGCAAATTGAAAAATATGTTTTTGTTGTATGACATTTGATACATTGGTGCTGATTTGATTTGAAATGTCAAACCTTTAGACTGTTTGATTTTTTAAAAAAATGTGACAAAAAGTGAATGAGCTTAAAGCTTCAAGTTCAAATGTCCATAAAAGAGTAAAATGCATTTGTGGATCTATGGAAATGAGCCGGATTTGACAGCATCAAACGACGATTGAACGTACGATTGCGATTCGTAAGCGTATACGCATGCATAATATATGAAAGGTGCTGGTTCTTATCGGGTGATTCCGGAACGAGCCCAAACGCGAGAATAAGGGGAATAAGACCAGAATACGGGTGAAACGGTAAACTTTATTCCAAAATAACCGGGAAAACGAGAATGTACTGGTGAGCAGTTCTATCCCAAGTCGCAGTCAAAAGGCTTCTTGGTGAGACTAACAACACACAGCGGTACGTGGACTTTCGCTGTACGAGAACAAAACAAAAGACAAGAGGCCTCTCCGTGCTGCTGCTTTTTATACGACACCACCAAATCACAAACACGAAACTCCGCCCAGCGCGGCCAACGCTGCGATTTGATTGGTTGCTTCGTCTTCGACAGTTGTCTGGACTAGAACTGAAGCGAGCAGGGCCAGAGCGCGTTCTTTTCCCGCGCGCGCGAGACTTGGTTGCGCGCCTTTTCTTCTGAGTGCGCACGTAGTAGAGGGCATCAGCGGGACAGTGGGGGAAGTGAGAGCGCGCCAAACGATGATGAAGGATGACGCAAGGCGGCGGAGGGAGGACAGGCACGATGATTAGGCAGCACGGCACGGAGGGTTACAACAATAACAACAACAAAAACACAGTTGCCTGGACCGACAGACCCAAGAAACAACCGCTCACCGTACATTAAAATACAAAAGTACAATAAATTACAGAATAAAAGATACCGAACAGGCGAGGTATCTTACATATATATCATGTAACAACAAACACGATTTGGCTGACTGAAAGATCGATTTAATTTTTTGGTTTAATCAGTTGGGCACATCACTTGGATGGTACAATCGAATAGATTTGTTTTCGACATTTGATAAGGAAACACACAAACAAAGTCATTAATCGTGTACATTCGGGTTGCGCTTTGGTCTGTTTGGGTGATGATTGTGGCGAAGATATCGTGCAGTGATGGGAAATGTGTTTGTGTGCACATTGAATGTTTTGACATTTGGTTAGCATAATACGCAGTTTGATTTAGTGGACCTTTTTTAATTGAACAATAATTTACATGAATTGCATTTGATACATAATGCATTAAAGAATATAAAATGGATTCAAAGTGAGGAGCTCTACATCATTAGATTGTTGAAACTTCTTTGGATCTAAATATCTTTGGACATACGAACTATTGAGCAGAATTTCAATTACGATAAGGGAGAGGATCATGAAAGATACGAGTCCTAGGGGTATGACCCAGTGTGAATTGTTATAGTAAAATTCACTTAAGTGTGCCAAGGGAGTTGTTGTGGGTTGTGTCAAATTGCCATCACCACTTTTGATACCATCCAACACTTTCACGCTAGTAAATTCAGTCAAATTGCCACAACATTGGTTCAATACTTCGTATGGATTGGATTCTACGAGCGAAACCATCGCCAGAGCAGTGCAAAATGCAAGACAAATTAGTAACTTCATGTCTTCAACTCACTTACTTTCTTGATCAACTTTTAAATGACATATATGTCGTTTGCTAGTGCGGAGAATGATTCGACTTTTCTAGAGCAAAATGAAACAAAAATAAAAATCGAAATCAATTTGATAAGCATTCGATAACCCATTTCATCGTCGGACCTAATTTGGCAATTGGCACCACAAACACACATCTCTCATGGTACATCTACATTGGCATTCAAAATGAGTGTACAAGTGATGTGTTGCATAACAAGAAGAAGAAAAGAAAGAAGCAACAGCAGCAGAAGTTAATGTTTACACTAAACCAAATCAATTGAATCGATCATTCGATAACCAAACCACCAAAACACATACAAATCAACAAATCTACCCACGAATTAGTGTGCGCGTTTGATGATAAGACAAATGAGAGTGTGTCTTTGATTGAATAGGAGAGAAATGGCTGATAAGGATGAGGAACAATGTACGAGTAAGGGTCCCTTTTGTGAAAAGTGAAGCATTGAACCAATGTTGTGGCAATTTGACTGAATTTACTAGCGTGAAAGTGTTGGATGGTATCAAAAGTGGTGATGGCAATTTGACAAAACCCACAAGACCCACTTCTACTATAACAAATCCCATTTGTTCATACCCCTAGGTCTCGTATTATTAATCTGCCTCTCCTTGCTCGGAATTAAAATTCTTTTCAATAGTTCGTATATTAAAAGATATTTTGATCCAAAGGACTTTCCACAATCTGATGAAATAGTGCTCCTAAGTTTGAATCCATTTTACATTCTTTAATGTATTCTGCATATAAAATGCTATTCATGTAAATGGATTGTTCAATAAAGTCCTTTCCTTAACTCAACCAAACTGCGTTCACAAATCAAACCAAAAAGTCACAACATCCAATCATTGTACACACAACACACATTACACTACATCTCGACCATATCTTCGCCACAATCATCACTCAAACAGACCAAAAGCAATTCGAATGTACATGATAAATGGCTTTGTTTGTGTGTTTGTTATCAAATGTCGAATGTAAATTGATTCGATTGCACACAACCCATGTGATGTGCCCAACTTAGTATTAAACCAAATAAAAAATCAAATCAATCTTTAGCCAAATCATCAATGTTTGTTGTTGCATTCATGTTCGTATATGATTGCGATTCACAATACCTCCAACCGTAGTTTATTTTGTACATAAACATTACAATGCCTCAAATAATTGAGTCAAATTGTGAAATATATCACGTCTTGTTATTAGTAAACTGAACTCAAAATTTAAGTCAAACCAATCAGAAATTAAGATGTGCACAGCGTGATTTGAATCAAGTTTATTAATGAAAAGCAAAATTGCAATGCGATTAATGACAAAATGAAATTGTTAATTGTACTGTTGAGGATGTAATGACATTGTAAATCTCGAGTCAATATGAGTGAGTTAGGAAATAATCAATTAATTTGAGTATTTAACAATAGAAATAAAAAAATGAAAAAGGTTAAATTCTATACAAATGTTATAATTAAATGTCATATAATGAATTAGATAAAGCGTTGGTATGCAAAAAATTGTAGATTTCGAGAACAGAACAAAAGAGAGCAAGTGAAGACTTGAAGACCAATCAATTCAGGCGATCATTCCCGACGAACAAACTCATGTACACGCAAATTGGCGAATCTGTCCCGCAAGTACAGTTCAATATCGCCCAGCTGGTCAGCACAGTAGTACGCAATGGTCAATTGCTCAACACTGGACAGAGCGATCGAAAGTGTACGCATGAATCGATCACTACAATTTGCTTCGCGATTGTCGCCAACAATTCGGTGAATAGTGAGACGGCAAATGCGAACACTCTCAAGAGTAGTCAATTGACGATCTTGTGCGGCACGGTCCATATCTGACACATTCACGGCCACCCAGTCGAGCTCCAGTTCGGTCAAATGAACCAATCGGGAAAGATTTCGAATAGTTGTCGAATTCAAGGCAAAGATCTAATAAGAAATATATAATTTAAGCTCAAAATCAAAATCAAATCATAATCAACTTACAGTGTGATTGGCCACGGTATGCTTAAGATGCAGCACACGCAGACTTGACGCCTGCACACTCAAATAGTCGACCGCTTGTTCAAGGTCTGCATTGACAAACAGTGCCAAATGAGTGAGTTGGTTCAACCAGCCACCATCACTGACACGATGCCATTCAAGCACCGCAGTACCACGGGCCTCGACAGATTGATTCCAGAACCGGGTACAGTTTTTGTCGTCCATATAACGAGACAAATAGTTGACCCACTGCCAGAAGGGCTGAGCTAAACGGCGGTTACAACAGGACAAGTGCTCCAAATTGGTCAAATGCGGGAATAAGGGAAAGAAGCTCTCATAGAATGAATCCAAATCGAGTCGTTCGAGGTGAGTCAGTGAAGTGATCATAAGTGGAAGCAGTTGTTGTTGCACAAACAGAACATTGGCCACCAGTGCTCGGTTCATGTTGAAGGACAGAGTGGTGAGCTGATCCGCTGGCCACAGATTGAACACAAATGCAGGATCACTTACAGTCCAAAAAGCGATCACCAATTGTTCGAGAACAGGGAAAAGTCGAAGTAGAAGTTCTCGAAAGTGTCCAACCGCCGCAGGATCACGAGTACGTTTCAGTTTCAAATAGGCAAAAGTGTCCAAATCGAGCTCACCAAAGAAGCGCCGAGTCAGGTCCTCACGAAAAGTGGCCGTTTGTGGGTAGTCCATCAAGATTAATGACTTCTGCTTGTTGAAATTTATACTTTCAATAACCATTTTCCATCGTTTGCTGACAATTCGAAGGTGAACCAATTTCTGTAAATTCACTCGCAACAAAATAGATTCTACTAACTCGTTTGGAAGTCGGTCAAACGATCCTCGAGTGAGTTTGCGTCGGCGAAGTGCTTCACTAACTCGTTGCATTCCTGTCAGTCCAGGACGGCCACAAGAACTAGACATTTTGAGAGTCAATTTGGGTGAGAAGATAGAAAAATGTAAAATTTTCTGACCAAAACGAGTAAAGCGAAAATCAAAACAAACACAATACACTTGTGTAATAGCCAGCTATAATACGTGAGCCACACGTACCAATACCAAAATCCGCTCATATACGACGTGACACTTTCCAAAACATAATAACGTATTCGGTACAAATAGACAAAAACTTTGAATAAATCAATATTCTTTTCCAAAATTCCCATTTGAATTATTTAACATTCAAACAGTTTTCCACTTGACATTTGTCGTATTATTTATTTATTTTACAAGAAAACTCAATTCCCTCGTGACAGGTCACGATGGGAATTGTCGCTGCGCGAACGTTTTCTTGTAAAAAAAAACACTTTTGTACCGAGATTTGAACAATAAAAATCAATTGTCAATTCAAACAGATAAATTCATGACATGATAGGAAAAATGGATTGAGCAAAAAAACATCTAATTCGATGTGATCGGTTAGGCGTCTGAAATGACCATATGAACCTTCAGAATTATTCAAAGATTGGCTTCAAAACTCACAATGTGATCAGGTTGTAGAGAAAACTCAATGCCTGCCATTCTAAAAACAATCCAAACATTAATCAAGAAACATGCAACATCATAAGAACAAACCAAAATAAACCATGATTTCACTAAGAGGTCTTGTTGTTGGTTGTTGTTCAAAAAGATTTAGAGCTATCAAAAGAACCAGCGCACTGACAATTTCAGAATGTTCTACGGACACCTGGATTGATCCTCAGTTTGTAATTCCACAGCTGACTCGTTCTAGCAACTAAATTGTAATCTGATTATTAAGAATTAATCCAACAAAATAATTTCCGAAAACTACATACCGATTGAGCTTTTTGAGATGTTTTCGATACATGCAAGGCTGTTTTGTACTTGAAGTTGACTTTCGTGACATTAGCCCAATTACGATGATGACATAAGAGAGTTAATGTTGAGGTGATAACGATGACGATAAGAGATTAACACGAAAACACCTGGAGAATGTGAAAAACAGTAGAACCAACCTGATGTAGTGCTGTGATCGCAAAACAGAAAACAGCTGATGGTGTGCGCGTTCGTCCAGCTGTGATTTGTTTTGCTTGTGCTCTACCCTTCACTGTACTAAATGACACACTCTTCAACACGAACACACAAACTCGCTCTGTGCTTGCCTGTTGACTGGAACCTTCAAATGATTTTTTCGGTACCAAGGACACATTTTCGTATTGAGTACATGATATATCAATGTTCCTAGATTTTTGTGATGAATCCAACGATATTTTTTCAGTTTATGAATCCAAAAACCCAAAAACCCAGAATCCAATTTTTGGATGGATTCAATCGAGACTATTTACAATCGATGTCCGGTAAGCGATTTAGTTTAGTGTAAAATTTTCAATTTTCTAAGTTGTAAAGTGCGAGCGTACGAAGTTTTTGTTTACAGACATTTGTAATATTAATATGTAAGAGATTTGATATTTATTAAAGTAACCAATGGTATTTCTACCTTTCATTTAAAGAATATTCTTTAGTAAAAAATCATGAATTTAGTAAATTATTTTGGTTTTGCTCAAGTTTACTGATTCCGTTTGTTTTGAATGTAAGCTTCTTTACATCATCTTTATCATGGTGATGCGGAATTTAAATATTTTTGTGTTTAATAAAATTGTAATTGAAATTATGAAATTGAATTTGTTTATTATAATGTTCTGGGGTTTGTTTCAAATTTAAACTTTGAATCAAAATGTATAAAATCTCTCTAATTTATCAACATTTGCATATTTGTTCGTATATTTACTCGAACATTTGATTCAACAATTGATCCCTTCATGAATAACAATAATGTACAGAATGCAATTTGGATTCATATTGAAGTACACTAAATCATTATCATAGTATTGTTGAAACTCCTTTGAATCAAAATGTCCTTTCATCCACGAACTTTAAGTTGAGTTTATTGTAAGTTTATTAATTAATCAAAGTGCAAATTGAAATATACATTCGTGGATGGGCTTTATTTGCCCATTTTTGGCTTATTGGTACAAAAAAAAAGTAACAGACGTTTTCATTCACAGAAGAATAGGATACACTGAATTGTGAAACAAACAGGACCAACACCAAAAAACACATTTTCCAAATTGCTACAGCACAACGAACTTCTTCTCATCTTGAAAGGAAAATGGACCACTTACAACGTGAAATATTCTCATAAAATGAAAAGATCACTTTACAAATGCCGAATGCTATTAGCCTCGGACTTGAATACAATGCGTAACTAGATTGTACAAGTCCGAGACTAATAGCACTGTGCATTGTGTGCAGAGATGTTTTCACTTCATTCAGAATCTGATTGCAATCAAACAAGTCAGAAGGAAAGGAGCAGATTTGAACAGCACTGAAACTAAAGTTGTATGTATACGAATGACAAAATGTAATTCTATTCGTACTGCATTTATGTAAATATGCATTTGTAAATTCAGTTTATGTTTACAGTAAAACAAGCGAACGAGTGAAACATAAAATGCAAAACGTGATATATTGGACAATTTTCAAATTGTATTGGCAGTACAGTATTGCGCCAATGTTTAAAGTTCTACATGTACAAGTGTGCAAACATTTGTAATCAAATGGTATAACAAATATGATGAACAAATTCACTAACTAAGATGCACTTGATAACCTCTAAAGTGAATGTTTCTTATCAAGTAGTTCAATCTCGATTGCATAAACATTGTAATACGTTCATGTTGTTACAAGATAGCAAAACAGATTTATTGCATACTCAAAAGGCGAGCACATGTACACACGAGAGGAGGCACACGCTGACTGACATGCTGCTTTCGTATTTTCCTTTTCCCACACAACACACACACACACCACCGCGGGTCGCACACAGAAGACGTATCAAATCACCACACTCAACACACCCCCTGATTTGATACTGTCTGGTTCGGAAGTCCCAGCAGTTTGTCCGCATCCCGGGAGGCACTCTTTGTCTTGGTCAGGCCATCTGCTAGTTGAGACGCGGTTCCAGTCCAGTTGACATCGATGTAGCCCTTGAGGATGTAATCCTGCAAGGCGTGCAGTTTCGTGTCGATGTGCTTGGCCATCGAGTTGTTCTTCCGGTTTGTCGCCACCTGCATTGTGGGTTGGTTATCCTCGTAGATCACGGTCGGGTACGTCACTGGGATGGACAGTTCCTCCATTAGATTCTGCAGCCACAGGACCTCGTTGGTTGCTGCTGCCAGGGCGATGTATTCAGCTTCGGTGGTCGAAGTGCTCACCGTCTTCTGTTTCTTGCTAAACCAATGAACAGAGCTGCCAGCTAGTCGGAACAGTGCACCAGACTGAGATTTCCGGTCACCACTCGGAGCGAAGTTGGCATCCACGTAGGCTAACAAGTTGGATCCATCGAGATTTCCCAGGTGTAGTTTCTTATGCTTGGTAGTCCGGACGTAGTTGAGCACTTTCTTGCAGAACTTGAAAAGTCGGTGGCTTGGACGATGTAGATGTCTCGACAAGAGGCTGACCACAGATGAGATGTCGGGCCTGGTCATGTTCGCAATGAATAGCAATCCACCGATGATGCTTCGTACAGGCATTGATTCGTCCACAGGGTCCTGGGTCAGGTCGATCTCTTCGAGTGCTGGCAATGACTCAGACTTCTTTGACTCAGAGATGCCGAATCGTTCGGTCAAGTCGTTGATATAGCTCTCCTGGGACATAGAGAGCTTCTCCATATCTTGACTTCGCTCAAAATCAACTCCCAGAAAACGGCCAATAGGGCCCAAGTCTCGAACTTCAAGGAGTGCCTTTAACTGGTTCTTGATCTCCTCCATAGTTTTGAGGTCTTCAGTGAGGATCAAGATGTCATCTACGTAGACTAGGATATAGCTGACCTTAGTTCCTTCTCTTCGTACGTAGATGCACCTCTCTGACTTGGTTGGGTAGAAGCCCATCTCAGCGAGGATCGAGTTCATTCTTTCGAACCAGCACTTGGGCGCTTGTTTCAGGCCATATAAAGATTTCCACAACTTCCAAACCTTGCCAGGCTCAGCATAACCAGGAGGTGGCTTGACGTAGATTTCCGTATCGATTTCGCAATTGAGGAAGGCCGTTTTGATGTCCACCTGATGGACATGAAGTTTCTGTAATCCAGCAATGGTCAGCAGGAAACGAATCGAGGCAAATGATACCACAGGCGAGAAGGTTAGTTCATAGTCGATGCCTTTCTTCTGGGAGAAACCCCGAGCCACCAGTCGAGCCTTGAATCGGTCGATCAGTCCATTCGCTTTCTTCTTGATATCGAAGACCCACTTGGTGGTGATCGGTTTCTTTATTGGGTCTTCATCGACTACGTCAAACACCTGATGCTCCATCAGTGACTTGATTTCATCATTAGTAGCTCCTTGCCAGTAGTGAGCATAGTTCGGGTCATTCATCGCTTCGTCATACGTGGCAGGAACTTTCACCTCCTTGGCATTAAGATGCTTCAACTCGGCAGCCAGACCAGTATAGTCCCATAATCCGAATCGCTCAGGTGGGACTCCGATGTTTTGTCGAGCTGACCTCCGCAACGCGGCAGGTTGTTCAATTTGGTTCTCAACCACCTCAGGTGGGTCATTCAGGATTGGGTTGTCGACCACCGCAGGTGGGTCATTCAGGATCGGGTTGTCGACCAGCGCAAGTGGGTCATTCAAGATTGGGTTGTCGACCACCGCAGGTGGATCATTCTCGGTCGGGTCCGCTACCACCTCTGGTGGGTCATTCAAGATCGGGTTGTCAACCACCACAGGTGGATCATTCTCGGTTGGGTTCGCAACCACCTCGGGTGGGCCATTCGGAATTTGGTTCGCTGCCACCTCGAGTGGTTCATTCAGGATCGGGTCAATTACCACCGTTGTAGCAGGTTCCACTGTTTCTTCATAAAATCCACCTTTCTTTAATGTCCACACAGTCTTCGGTATTGTCGGCACCTCCGAAGGTACATTTACGACCGGTTGTGGGACCACAGGAGGCTCAACCGCAGGTTCGAAGACGCTTGATCCACCACCTTGATCGTCATCGTCTTCATCATTGTCATTAGATGGGCTACCTCCACTAGCATCATTTCCACCATGTTGCTGACCATTAGACGATGCCGTAGGTAGGGCAGACGAAGAAATCACACCCCCTGATTGGGGAATCATCACCATCATGTCCGTAATCAACTCCTCCGGGAAGACACAGGTTGATCGACACGCTTCGATCTCTTTGCAGTGGCACTCGGTGTCTGGTTCCTTCTTCTCACAGAACGGGAACACACCGTCAATGATCTTCACGTTTCGTTCTGGAACGATGGCGCCGGTTTCTCGATTCAAGAGCAAATAGGCATCGGCATCGGGTGCGTATCCAACGAACACCATTTTCTCAGACGTTGGATCAAATTTGCCTCTCAAATTCTTCTCATGGTGAATCCAACGGTAGGCGGCAGACCCAAAGACGTGGAATTTCTTGATACCATCGTCCTTTCGAGGAAATAGGACTTTGAACGGGATCTGGCCATCCAAAGAGGCATGTGGCCAGCGATTAGCGAGGTAAGCGGCTGTCTTCAGAGCCAGTGGCCAGTATCGGGAAGGCATACAACTGTCAAACATCAACGCCCGGGCAATAGTGACCACCTTTTGGATCGTCCGCTCAGCGGTTCCATTCTGCTGGTGGCAGTAAGGCACAGAATGCTGGAGCTGGATTCCATGTTCAGCCAGGAACTCCCCGAAATAACCAGCAAACTCCCCACCATTGTCACTGCGGACACTTTTGATTTTCCGGTCAAGTTGGTTCTCAAACCGTAACTTGAACTTCCTGAAAGCATCGAGTACTTCGGCTGATGACTTGCCTTTCAGAAGAAACACCTCCACGTACTTGGAGAAATCGTCAATGAAGATGACGAAGTGGTTGCTTCCATCATAGCCGGTTTTTCGCATCTGTCCACACAGGTCGGTGTGAACTAGTTCGAGAGGTTCCGTTCCACGGTCCTCGGTTGAGCGGTACGGTAACTGGTGTAGCTTAGTCCTTAGGCAGGTTTCACAGTTTTCTGGGTGATTCAATTCCAGTTCGGGATACAACTTCCTCAGGGCGGCCAGTTTCTCCGCGCCTGGATGACCGAACATGCTGTGCCAATCAGGTTTCTTGGTAATCAGCGCCGAGTCGTTCACACAGCCTCCTTGATTGCTGGTTTCAATATACCTGTACAAGTTGTTGATCAATTTGGCACGCAGGTATACTTGGTTGTCTTTGAATACGATGGCTTCATGTTTGTCGAAGAGAACTTTAAAACCGTTCGAGGTTAGCTGGCTCACGGATATCAGGTTCTCCTCGAAAGATGGCGCAACATGAACGTTGGTGAGCTTCAGTTGCCGAGAACCAGTGTGCAAGAACGTATCTCCGGCTCGGTAGATCTTGCAGATAGCTCCGTCAGCAAGTACCACGGAAGAATTGTTGATCTCCCGGATTTCAACTAGGTTCTTGTCACATTTTGAATAGTTCTGAGTTGCTCCCGAGTCGAGTACCCAGGAGGCGAAAGCGCGGGACACATAGGGCTCAGGTTTGTGGGACTTCTTGAAATCGTTGTAGACCCGTTCAGTGCAATTCGAAATGTCATGGCCTTGCTCGTGACAATAGAAGCAGGCATTGTTGGCCATGTCTTGGGCTCGTCGGGCTTCTTTATCGGCACATATTCGAGGTTTCACGGACCGAGTGCAGAAGGCCGAGTTTCTCTGGTTCATCTTCCGGCACTTGTCCTTAATTTTGTCCATAGCTTCATCGACAGAGTGGGTGCCATACGCGAGGGTATCCTTAAACGATGACCAGTCGGGACCATCAGGAAGAGAATAGGCAAGGAGACCAAGATGCTTGTCGCTATCAAAAATAGCCCCACCACAACGGAGATTTTGGATTTTCTTATCCACAAGGTCGAGATGATCACACACGGATTTGTCATCTAATTTTACTAGCTTGGTAGACTTTATGTCTTCTTCGAGACGGGACAACTTGGTATAGGATAGCTCTCCGTACTTTACTCGTAGATTCTGGACAGCATCGTAGGCAACAAACGAAGAGCCAAAACACGACTGGAAATTCTCGGGAACGGCTTTCAGGATCATGCACATAGCCAGGCGATTCATGGGATGATCCTGCGGGTAGGCTCGAGTAATGGCATCGAGAAGGTCCTCTCTTTCAAGGGTGACGGAGAGCATGAAGAACCACATTTTGAAGTTATACTGGTCGAGCATAGGAATCGGGGTGTCATCGACAACACGGACATGGTTGACTGGCGAGACAAGAACATCCTTGGGGACGGGAAACTGGATGGCTGAAGCCAAACTAGTCTGGTAGCGGGCAGGAACGGGAACGGGACGGGAACGAAGATAAACGATGTACAGGACCAAGAGAGTGAGAGCCGTGATGATGATCACAGTCGAGACATCGGGCAGGAATGAACCGTACAGGTTCCAGAGGATACGGGCGAGGTACTCGAGTAGAGACATCGTGGCTGATAACGTGTTACAAGATAGCAAAACAGATTTATTGCATACTCAAAAGGCGAGCACATGTACACACGAGAGGAGGCACACGCTGACTGACATGCTGCTTTCGTATTTTCCTTTTCCCACACAACACACACACACACCACCGCGGGTCGCACACAGAAGACGTATCAAATCACCACACTCAACACATGTAGTAAATCATTCAATAAAATATTGTTCACTCATGAATTATTCAAAAGTTTTTTTTTCTCTGCACAAGAGGGTTCAAGCAGGTTTGTGATCAATCGGGTTAGACCACTTTCGTGCACTTCATTCAAGGTGTTGAGGGTGAGTGAGTTGTGAGTGAATATATAAAGGTTGAGTGAAAGTGAAAAGTGACGATTGACTTTGCCAACTTGGCACAGACACTCAAAGTGATTTTGGCTTGTTTGTGAGTTGTAGACAAAATGAATATTCGATTTGAACTGTTAAACTTTGTGATTGGTTTGGTGCTGGTGATTGATTGCATTTGTGAAATGATTGCTAATGAAGTCAATGTTTCAACCAGCACATCGGCTCAAGTTACATTCAACTTAAATTCTTTGCCTTCGTTTGCCACGGTGCTTCCTCTCAGCCCAGAAGACGACAAAAAAGATCCAGAACTAGCGAAAAAACGCGAATTTGTGCTGAACATGGCCAAAGAAGCGTGGAGCGCCTACTCGAAATATGCCTGGGGTGGAGAATTGTTGACTTTTCATTATGATGATGAACAAAAAGCGTGCTATTTGAACACTACCGGAGATGAACCAGGCAAGACTATTTACGATTCAATGTCAACTCTATGGATCATGGGACTGCGGGAGGAATTCGACAGAGCACGAAAATGGCTTGAACAATTTGAGCAATTTCCCATACAAGAACGCAAACAAGGAATAAGCTCCTTCATTGGTGCTATGTTGACCTGTTACTCTCTTACAGGAGATTCGTTTTACTTTGACAAAGCAAAACAATTTGCCGATCACATGATCAAGTCAAGTAAGTGACGTACATGCACGTCTTCTGTTGACGCAACTTTTTAAACGACGCAGAGATAAATAAAGTAAATATTTATGCCGAATGTCACAATTCTCGTCTGGAATTACGCTATTTGAGCGATCTGACCGGTGACACCAAGTATTGGAACCATATGGACAATGCCAGTGCGCACGAGAACAATTGGCCATGCAACTCAAAACATATTAATGATACTCGGCGGACTATTCGAGCAATTGAATACTCCTGGGGTAGCTTTATTACTGCTAAAGGTAAGGATCGAATCCAATGAATAAGTTAGTTATAACAATCTTACTTGATTATAGTGAAAGCTTATGTGCAATCGAACAAAAATGGCCTACAAGATGGACAGGAATATTATTCGATTATTGACTCACTGATCAAGAGCAAGTACATTGAGTCATCGAGTTCATGCACAACTTTTGGCGAACCTAGAGAGCTTTCCAATAAAGAAATATGGTCCAAATGGTGCAACTATGGAGCAATGCTCTCTTTGGGTGCCGTTGCAATGCCAAAAGCGCTGTACAATGCATCGAGCTAGAGAAAAATTAATGCTGGGGTGAAGACAGAGGCACTGAAGAAGATTGTCCAACACTGGCAGATAGCTGATGGATTCACTCAATTGTGTCATTCAAGTATTGATGGAAAAGTTTATGGCATATATAATTTTCCAACTGAGAACTTTAGTGTAGATGTAGAAGACAATTGCAGATTAAGAGTCGATACACTGGCGAGGGAACCAGAAATTGAACTTTTCGTGGTTGCGGAGAGCTATTTTGTCCAGTGGAGACTTACTGGCAAACAAAAGTACCGCGACTATGCCTGGGAGTTGGCCAATACCATTTATCGCGAATCTAGACTATATAACCAGTCAAAGCTTGGGTTTCGTGAAGGATACTTCAGTTTAATTGATAGGCCAAGCCCACACTATGTCAATCATCAATCCAACACGGCGGGACAACCTTCATTTCTGCTGAGTAATACTCTCAAGTATCTGTATCTAATCTTTGCGCCCGATCACTACTACTCACTGGATCAATGGGTCTTTAACGAATTTGGCCATCCTCTTCCAATCTGTGCTCAGAATCCGGCCTATCCAGCGGATCGGTGTTTTTAAGTTTTTAATGTTTTTGTAAGTGTATGCTAATAAACTGAACAACACAATGGCCAATCCAAATGTAAATCCAATTGTAAAGTGCTCGTGAACATGTGTGTTGTTCATTCTATTTTTCACAATTGAGCGTGCATAATATTAACAATAAATCAAATTCAAGAATTCATTTAAAATTCCAAATCATTTCAGGTGGATCTGTAATACAAAGCATACATTAATCAAAAGAGGTCAATGTTCAAGTTGAATGTCAAACAAAGTGATTAGTGATTCTAACAAGTAAGAGATACCAACTTAAAACTTTTGATTGACGAGTGAGTGAGTGAATTAGAATTTTTGTTTAAGTATGTTAAAGATCGACTTAAACACAATTTAATTAACATTCAACTGAATGAACAACACATATTGATTTGTTTACGAACACACCACATTTGGATAGGCAGGATTGCCCGATCCACAGATTGGCAAGGGATGTCCATAATAATCAAACACCCATTTGTCGAGTGGTATGAAAGTGTCCGGTGTAAATGTGAGATAGACATAGAGTAGATTGGTGTAGAACAAATGTGACTGTGCAAAGGTATGTAGTGCTCCATTTGCTTTGCCAACCAGTCCATTGATGTATCCTCTATCCGGCACACGTGTCAACTGATACATCTGGTTGACCATCTCCCAGGCATAGTCACGGTATCTCTGTTCACCGGTCAATCGGCCCAATGTGAAATAACTCTCCAACTGTTGATAGCAATAATCCAAATAAAAGAATGGTTTGTTCGTTTTGTACTTGAGTATGGTTTGAGTAATGTTTGTCGCCTTGGGATTCAAAGTGTAATCGACTTCATGAATTGTGCGTGATGCATCAAGGCTCAAAGTGAGAATCATATAATCGCTCGTCAACTTTGCTCCCCAGTAGCACGTGTCGGTAATGTTCTTGGCCATCTCCCAGTGCGCGATCACATTCGCCAACTGGTCCATGTCGGTCAGCAATCTCCAACTCGACTTGCCATACACAACCTTGGGCATTAGCTCAGCCGCGAGCGCAAGTGTTGCACCAATGTTGCACAGTTTGATTGGAAAATGTATGTTTTTATGCTTTTTTTCTTGACCAATGTACCAAAGGCCCGATTTAGTTTTGTTTAAATTTCCGCTCTTTCGAACATCATCAATTAGACGATAAAATGTGTCGATTCTCGGTTGGTCAGTTTGATTTGACTGTAGATAACGTTTGGCTAAAATGGGCAAATTCAAAAACAACGTTTTAAAATTTTGAAAATTTTGAAATCTTTTCATGAAACTCACCTCTTAACAACAGATAATCACCTTTTGTGACAACAATTCTAGAATAATTTGAGCTCCTCAACTCAAATGAAGAATATTCAAAACCAGTGTCCATTTTCATATCCAAATATCGGGTATGCTGTGCAATCGACTCATTTCCGGTCAAATGTGCGACATAGGACAATCCGAGCAGTGCTCTTCTCCAATTTGGGTCCCCAGAATATGGAGGATCATGTGTTCTTTCTACGTGTGTGATAAATGTGAGTGACAAATCAGAACAAATAGGATTACCTTGAAAGTATAGTTCAACAAACTTGAGTGCATTGTTCAGGAAGTAGGTGTCACCAGTGAGTGCATAACACGAGAGCATTGCTCCCACAAATTCTTGTGGGTCAAATTCTGAATCTCTTTTATAGTTCAAATGAACAGAAAAGTCCAACTTTTCTTGAAGCCACTTTTGTGCACTGTTGAACTCGTCCTGTAGTCCCATTATCCAAAGAGTGGGCATCGCATTCCATAGATCTTGTGGATTTCTGTAGTAAAGTGCATCACACAGCGCTGGCCGATAGCCGGACTCTCCCATGGCACATTTAGCATAACCGGCCCAATTCTCTTTCACCATGTTCACCACAAATGCACGTCTTTTTGCTTGTTCAGCATTGTTTTTGTCATCTTGTGGGTTGAGTGGAAGTAGTGGGGCAAATGAAGGTGAAATAGTTGAGTTTAGGATGGAAGTGGCTGGTGCTGATGCAGAAGTTGAGATTGCATCACTCAAAACGCTGCTCAAAAACACAAAACCAAACAGCAAATCATAAAGTGTGAGTTTTTCATTCATGTTCAAACATGAATTCAACTGAAATGAATTTGAAGTTGTGTGCGGATGAAGGTGAAATTAGAAATGAAAGAAAAAGTTTACTTGCTCAACGAGTGGTGAGTGAATCGAAAGAAGGAGAAATGTAGAGTAGTGAGAATTAGAGTACAGGTGGTAGTAGGGGTTAAAAATCTACGTAACGAAACTCGAAAAACTAGATTCCCGAGATGTTGCAACATTTGTGAATAGTTTATCACGGGTTTGCATCTAATATATGAAATTGTTTGTTGTATGTTTCTATTTCATTATCGAATACCAAATATTGAGCAAGCATCTTATCATTTGAAACGATCACAACATCAATGAGATTATACTCAAAGTCAATTTTGGCTACTTTATTTTTGAATTGACAATTGTGAATTTTTTTTCAAATAACGGAAAGTTATTTCACGTTTTTGTTAGTTAAAAGCGATTTATTGGTGGGATAAATTAAGAACAAAAATGAAGAAGAGTAAATTCGGTCACACAGACCACTAAGTCAGGAACCTTGAGAGAGCAGGAAACCAACAGTAGTATCACCAGATAAAGACGTTGGTGATGAGAGGCAGGATTTGGGCAGAACAGTATCTTGCCAATAAGTAGAGAGTTGGTTGAACCAATGATGTAAGGACACACAGTCAAGTACCAGGAATTGGCCACAAAGGCAATGGGACACAAAGTCTGGAGAGAGAGAGAAAGAGATGGTTAAGCACACGTCACAAAGACAACCGATCAGTACACATACAAGGCATACGATGATTTGGTGTTTCGGCGAGCACGCTTATATAGGGAGGAGTATAGTAATGCTGAGTCACTCGGTGTGGTGGCGATCGACTATGTTGACATTGATTGGTGAGTAGTGCAAGTCATTCTCAACTATGACTGTCTTATCAGTGAGGGAGCAACTATTTTAACAGTTTTGACAGATGAACGGTGAAGAGAGATAAGGTTATTACCCAAAAGCGTTCTTGAACACGGGTTGTTTATTTTGCTGTATACGTACAATTAAACTGCGTTCAATAAATTTTTATTTCAAAATTCAATTTTTAAATTCATTAATAATTTCATTTCAGTTTCATTTGTACTAAACTTGCACTAACAGCAGTAAGGTCAATGTTTGGGTTGCTTTTCGTACAAATCAAACAAACAAAATGTACTTTGTAAATAAAATGCATATCAAATTATGCATGTGTCACGGTAAATGTATGATTTCGGGAAAAGTATACATTTCCCGGGAAATGTGTAATATTTTTCAAACTTTCTGTGTTTTCATACATTTACCGGTAAATGTACACCTTTCCCGGTAATTCTATAGCTTTCCCAGCGCTTCTTGGGAAATGTGTAATATAATATTTTGGAATAGCATAAACTCTCTCGTATCTCATGTTCACACAAGACAGCTATTTACCACTGGACAAATGGGTTTTCACTGCGACCGGTCATCCTTTGCCTATCTGCGGGTCGGGCAATCCTGCGTATCCAAATGTGAAATGTTAGAGAACACATATGTGTTGTTCATTTGGTTCACTATCGAAATGTACAATTAAGCGAACAATAAAGTTTTTGTGCTATTTTGTTGTCATGTTGCCAAAAGTGCAATACGGAAAGTCGAGTTGGAGAGAGTTGAGCGTGTAACATGAACCATGTAACAAGATCATACGCATACTCAAATTTGATTACTAATAATTTTTGAATTGGATTCTTTTCAAATAAGGGAAAGTTATTTCAGTCTCTGACCTCGCGAAGAGTGATATTTTGTTAACCCAAAATATTCTTGAACGCCAATTGTTCAGTCTGCTGTCATACGTACATTTAAACCGAGTTCAATAAATTGACTTTTTACTTAAAGATCCAATTTATAATTCATTTATAATCATTTCAGTTGCATCTGCACTAAACTTGCACGCAATTGGTAAGGTCAATGCTTGGGTTGATTTTTTATAAATCAAACAAACACACTTACTTGGTAGATAAAATGCATTTCAAATGATGCATGCACTAGATTGCACCAACGTAAATTTGATTGAATTTGAAATCTCACAAAAGATCCCAAACCGCGATAAACTTTTCATGGATTTTCATCATCTTTTTCGAGTTTCGTTTCGTAGATCACTCTCCCTCTATTGTACTAGCCACTACTCTACATTTACCCTCTTTCGAATCACTCACCACTCGTTGAGCAAGTAAAATTATCCTTTCATTTCTCATTTCACCTTCATTCACACAACTTCAAATTCATTTCAGTTGAATTCACGTTTGAACATGAAAGCTCAACTTTGTGATTGTCTGTTTGGCTTTGTGTGCTTGAGCATCGTTTTGAGTGATGCAGCCAATGCAGTGACCAACACAAATGGATCAGCCAGTGCATCACTTCAAGCCACAACCAACTTGACCTCAACTTCTTCCCCTTTCATTTGCTCCAGTGTCTCCACTCAATCCAAACGATGATGATAAAAACGACCCTGAACTAGCGAAAAAAACGCGAATTTGTGGTGAACATGATGAGGGAGGCCTGGACTGGCTATGTCAAATGTGCATGGGGAAAAGAACGATTTAAGCCAATTGCTTGTGCTGGCGAGGGAAAGGGAACGACCTATTCGTATGTATGGGGAAGCAATGCCAACTCTTTGGATAATGGGACTGCATGATGAGTTCAACTATGCACGAAAGTGGGTTGCACAGATGGACGGGAGTCCCGATCTTACATATATGACTAGACACACATTTTTGGGTGCAATGTTGTCATGTTACGCATTGACTGGTGACAAACTCTTTCTGGACAGTGCACTCAAGTTTGCTTTGGTCTACTTTGAAAGTAAGTAGATACAAAGTTAATTTTTTTTATTTGAACGATTGAACGTTTTAGATATTGAACAGCACCAAATCAATCAAGCACTGTTTAACTGGCAAGATACACTGCTTGAGTTGCCATATCTGGCACATTTGACCGGCAATCAAACGTTTCGCAAGAAAGTTCAAGTAGTGGAACAAATAGTGGAAGAATTCGCTGAAACCGCAATGAATGGTAAGGAAGGACGACGACCAAAAGACTTGTTTTTCGTAATGAATGGCGATTATCTGTTCCAAAAAAGGTTTGATCATTTTTGTTTGTGTTTATCTCGATTGATGTCAATTTTTGCATTTTCTTCTTCTTTTACGATCACTGATTAGCTAAACAATATTTTCAGTCGAACCAAACCGAGCGGAAAAAGATTGAGCAGTTCAATTGGTACATTGAAATGCTGATGCAAAGTGAAATATTGAATATTACTAAATCAGGACTGTGGTTCTTTGAAACTGAGGAACATCATTTTTGTCCGGTTAAGTCAGGAGAAACAACTTTCTTTGTTCATTTGTGCGGCATTGGTGCTGCTCTTGCTCAAAACGTCCTAATGCTGCCCAGGGTCCTGTACAACGCGACCAGTTGGAGGCACTTAAGGGCGGACCAGTTGGCGAATGTGATCACACAGTGGGAGATGGCCAAGAACATTACCGACACGTGCTACTGGGCATCGAAGTACATGAGTGAATATATGATTCCTTATCGTAATGGTATTTACGAATTGTCGTGTTACCGTCTAAACGCAAATGCTCCCAACGTCACCGAGACCATTGTCAAAGATCGATTGATCGAAGGGTCTGAATCCGTTTTGTTTGAATTGGATTCTTTTAAAATATTGGAAAGTTATTTCACTCTGTGGCGAATGACCGGAGAAAATAGATTTCGTGATTATGCCTGGGAGATGGCCAACAAAATCTACAAATATGCTCGATCACCAAATGGATACGTCAATGGAATTTCGAGTGAGATTAGAAGAACCGGTGATCCTCGAGACATTCAGCCTCCCCTGTTCTACAGCACTCTCATGTATCTCTATCTCACCTTTACACCGGACACCTATTTACCACTGGACAAGTGGGTCTTGAATGCCGCCGGTCACCCGTTACCCATCTGTGGATCAGGCAATCCTGCATATTCAAATGTTAAATGTTAGTGTACACTGTTAATTTGGTTCACTATTGAAATGTACAATTGAACAAACAATAAAGTTTTTCATTCTTCAAGAGGGTTCAAGCAGGTTTGTGATTAATCTGGGTAGACCACTTTTCACTTTCACTTCTTTCGAGGGGTTGAGTGTGAATGCGTAGTGAGTGCCCATATCTGGACATAATCCTACGTGTTAAAATGTTAAATGTTCTTGAACATGATTCTGTTCAATTTAAATTGCAAATTCAATAGATTGTTTTATTAATCAATTTAAAAATTCTGGACCATTTTATCTTTGAACTTTGAATTTCAAAAAAGATCTAGATCTCGTGTGTATGTGAGTGCACTTGATAACCTTGATAACCCTTTTTGGTAACATTTTTTTTAGCAAAATAAAAAATAAAATTTGTAAAAGTAATCGATTAGATCTAATGCAAGAAGTACTTCATTCCAGGTACATCTGCACTAAGCTAAAAGGTCAATGTTTGGGTTATTGATTTATTTGTGTTTTTTCCTCTTATTACTTAATCAAAATCAAAGTAAACAAAATGCCGTCAAACAAACAGACGACGATGCACTTGATTTAACCCTCTAAAAATTGCAATCAAATGTAAATTAATCAGTCAAACTTAGATCCTAAATTTGAGATAAGCAGATATTCATGAGCTACACCAAAAAATCTAGTTTTTCAAGTCAAGTAATTACGTAACCCCTTGATTATTCAACTGCCTTCTCATTCTCGCTAACTAACCAATTTTCAATTCGTTTAATATTTTTCATTTCATTTCTCATTTCACCTTCATCGTCATCGTACCTTCAAAGTCAAATTTCATTTTCGCTTTATTCGACAAAATGAATCAACTTTTACTTATACTTTTTCTGTCGTTTCAACCTTTGATCTTTACAAGTGATGTTCAATTGACCCCTACTACAACTGGTTCGCCTTTAACCCAAAATGTACCTGAAACTACCTTGAATCCAATTCTGCTCAACAATGCAAACCCAAGTGAGCCATCAACCGCCTACTTTAGTCTCGTTAGCAGCGAAGGTCAAGTTGAGGTCAAAGCTGCAGCACCGTCTTCTTCACCAAACCCCTATGACCTAACCACCGCCGAAATGACCTCCCGCCAGGAGCTGATCATCAAAATGGCCAAAGACGCATGGAAGGCCTACTCGGAACAGGCCTGGGGCTATGAGGATTTGCAGAAGAAGCAACAGGAACAGCGCAAAACTGGTGAAACGATTCTCTTTTCGATGTCCACCCTCTGGTTAATGGGACTGTGGGATGAGTTCCAGAAAGGGAAGGATTGGATTGTGAATGATATGAAAATTAACAAGAAGGAGAGGGAGATTGAGGATATTAGTCCACTGTTGGCCACGTATGCACTGACTGGGGATGAACTGTTCAAGGAAAAGGCGAAGAAGGTGGCAAATTTGTTCAAGGATAATGGTGAGTTTGGTTTGTGGGATTTGAAATTAGTGTTTCTGGCATTTTTATTGTTGCATTTTAGTATTTGGTATTCTGCACTTTTCACTTTTCACTTTCAGATTTTAACATTTTGTTTGTTGTATTTCGCAATTTGCACTTTGACATTTTGGCTTTTGTATTTTGGAATTTAGCTTATTAATAATCGAAATTTTTCTTTTTTCTCAAGTCGCAACCAACGAAACCTTGTCCAAATGGGCAAGTCAACGACTCGAGTATCGCTACCTGAGCTACCTGACCAACGATGACAAGTACTGGGACACTGTGAAGCAGTTGGACAACTATTTGAAGACCAACAAAAATGCTACCAAATCAAAAGAGGCCTATGCTGACAAGTTGAACATTGGAGGTTTGTGATTTGAATTGTGATTATAACTTTATGTTAATTTTTTCCTTAATTTTAGTAAAATCCTATTACCAATCGGATAAAACCGATCCAAATGGAATGGACTTTTTCGTGGAAGGTGACAAAAGTCTGGACGCACGAATCCAAACTTCCTTTTCTGGTCTAACATACGTAATCCAGTCGGAGCCCAAAACTGAGATGAGTTCAGAGCATTGCAATTTTGGTGCAATTCTCTCACTCGGTGCACAGGCAATTCAACGACCCGGTAGTCCTGATGAATCAGACTGGAAACTTTCGGATGCAGGAAAAGAGTTGGACCAAATGAAGCGAGTTGTGAAAAACTGGGAACGAGCCAGAAATTTGACCGAGACCTGTAAATTGGCATCGAAAAAGGCCACAACCGGACTGCCACCATCGATTTTCTTGATCGATAATGATGCAACCACCGTCCAAGCTACACTAAAAGCTAAAGGATCTTATCGATTGAATCCAGAATTAGCCGAGTCCTACTTTGTACTCTGGCGCCTAACCCATGAATCAAAATACCGAGAGTACGCCTGGGAACTGGCCCAGGCAATCAACACACACGCTCGAGTGGAACAGGGTGGCTTCTCTGCACTGGACGACATTAACAATTCGGACTCAAAGGTCAACCATCAACCACGAGACTTTCTCAGTGCTACACTCAAGTATTTGTACTTGATTTATACGCCAGATCGGGTGCTACCACTCGACAAGTGGGTTTTCACGCCCGAAGGACAACCACTGCCGGTTTGTGGCAAAACTGGAGCCTATGCAGCGGATAATTGTGCTTTGTAATATTTTTTTAATGTGAGCAATAAAAGTTTTGGAATTTAGAAATGTGTTTTAATGAGCTTGAAAGAGACAATTTTAAAATGCGTTATCAAGGTTATCGAGTGCATAAACGAAAACTGGAATTATTGAGATTTAAAATATTTTAATGAAATCTTTCGATTTATTATTTTAAAAAATACAATTTATTAAATTGATTTTAATTGTGCACTTTTTTCATTTTCAAGACTCACTTGTAAAGCGATTACGAAATCAGATTGACCAAATATTTGCTCAAGATACCAATAGTCGCAATTATCTGAAGTAAATGCGAGCTGATGAGCTACAGTAGTGCTACGATGGTCGCCGCCGACCTCTGGCTTAGAAACAGTTGTTGACGGATCCGGAAGGGCCACCACGAGATGGACTGCATGGGACTTGTTAACGGTTTTCAAAATGCTTAAGTGGATTGATAGTGGGTTCACATTTTCTACATATAAACTCGATAGATTGATGTTCGTGCAAAATGTGACCAATTTGTTTAAAATAGTAAATTAAGACTCACCCACTCGGATTTGACGTGTAAATCATGCAAAATGTGACCAATTTGTTCAAGATAGTGAATTAAGACTCACCTACTAGGATTTGACGTGTAAATCATGCAAAATGTGACCAATTTGTTCAAGATAGTGAATTAAGACTTACCCACTATGTTTTGACGTGAGGAACCTATCAAAATGCGACCAATTTGTTCTAGATAGTAAATTTTTAAATTCCGTGTTGGTGGAAACATGATAACCCTGCAAAATGTGACCAAATTGTTCAAAATAGTAAATTAAGACTCACCCACTCGGATTTGACGTAAGGGACCTATCAAAATGTTACCAATTTGTTCAAAATAGATAATTTTGAACAACCGTTAAACTGAAAACGCCTTTACACTGCAAAATGTAACTACTTTATTTCAAATAGATAATTTTGAACAACCTTCAAAATGAAACCGCCTTTACACTGCAAAAATGTAACAATTTTATTTCAAATAGATAATTTTGAACAACCTTCAAAATGAAACCGCCTTTACACTGCAAAAATGTAACAATTTTATTTCAAATAGATAATTTTGAACAACCTTCAAAATGAAACCGCCTTTACACTGCAAAATGTAACAATTTTATTTCAAATAGATAATTTTGAACAACCTTCAAAATGAAACCGCCTTTACACTGCAAAATGTAACAATTTTATTTCAAATAGATAATTTTGAACAACCTTCAAAATGAAACCGCCTTTACACTGCAAAATGTAACAATTTTATTTCAAATAGATAATTTTGAACAACCTTCAAAATGAAACCGCCTTTACACTGCAAAATGTAACAATTTTATTTCAAATAGATAATTTTGAACAACCTTCAAAATGAAACCGCCTTTACACTGCAAAATGTAACAATTTTATTTCAAATAGATAATTTTGAACAACCTTCAAAAATGAAACCGCCTTTACACTGCAAAATGTAACAATTTTATTTCAAATAGATAATTTTGAACAACCTTCAAAATGAAACCGCCTTTACACTGCAAAATGTAACTACTTTTATTTCAAATAGATAATTTTGAACAACCTTCAAAATGAAACCGCCTTTACACTGCAAAAATGTAACCACTTTATTTCAAATAGATAATTTTGAACAACCTTCAAAATGAAACCGCCTTTACACTGCAAAATGTAACAATTTTATTTCAAATAGATAATTTTGAACAACCTTCAAAATGAAACCGCCTTTACACTGCAAAATGTAACAATTTTATTTCAAATAGATAATTTTGAACAACCTTCAAAATGAAACCGCCTTTACACTGCAAAAATGTAACCACTTTATTTCAAATAGATAATTTTGAACAACCTTCAAAATGAAACCGCCTTTACACTGCAAAATGTAACAATTTTATTTCAAATAGATAATTTTGAACAACCTTCAAAATGAAACCGCCTTTACACTGCAAAATGTAACAATTTTATTTCAAATAGATAATTTTGAACAACCTTCAAAATGAAACCGCCTTTACACTGCAAAATGTAACAATTTTATTTCAAATAGATAATTTTGAACAACCTTCAAAATGAAACCGCCTTTACACTGCAAAATGTAACAATTTTATTTCAAATAGATAATTTTGAACAACCTTCAAAATGAAACCGCCTTTACACTGCAAAATGTAACAATTTTATTTCAAATAGATAATTTTGAACAACCTTCAAAATGAAACCGCCTTTACACTGCAAAATGTAACAATTTTATTTCAAATAGATAATTTTGAACAACCTTCAAAAATGAAACCGCCTTTACACTGCAAAATGTAACAATTTTATTTCAAATAGATAATTTTGAACAACCTTCAAAAATGAAACCGCCTTTACACTGCAAAATGTAACTACTTTATTTCAAATAGATAATTTTGAACAACCTTCAAAATGAAACCGCCTTTACACTGCAAAATGTAACCACTTTATTTCAAATAGATAATTTTGAACAACCTTCAAAATGAAACCGCCTTTACACTGCAAAATGTAACCACTTTTATTTCAAATAGATAATTTTGAACAACCTTCAAAATGAAACCGCCTTTACACTGCAAAATGTAACCACTTTATTTCAAATAGATAATTTTGAACAACCTTCAAAATGAAACCGCCTTTACACTGCAAAATGTAACCACTTTATTTCAAATAGATAATTTTGAACAACCTTCAAAATGAAACCGCCTTTACACTGCAAAAATGTAACCACTTTATTTCAAATAGATAATTTTGAACAACCTTCAAAAATGAAACCGCCTTTACACTGCAAAATGTAACCACTTTATTTCAAATAGATAATTTTGAACAACCTTCAAAATGAAACCGCCTTTACACTGCAAAATGTAACCATTTTATTTCAAATAGATAATTTTGAACAACCTTCAAAAATGAAACCGCCTTTTACACTGCAAAATGTAACAATTTTATTTCAAATAGATAATTTTGAACAACCTTCAAAATGAAACCGCCTTTACACTGCAAAATGTAACCACTTTTATTTCAAATAGATAATTTTGAACAACCTTCAAAATGAAACCGCCTTTACACTGCAAAATGTAACCATTTTATTTCAAATAGATAATTTTGAACAACCTTCAAAATGAAACCGCCTTTACACTGCAAAATGTAACAATTTTATTTCAAATAGATAATTTTGAACAACCTTCAAAATGAAACCGCCTTTACACTGCAAAATGTAACTACTTTATTTCAAATAGATAATTTTGAACAACCTTCAAAATGAAACCGCCTTTACACTGCAAAATGTAACCACTTTATTTCAAATAGATAATTTTGAACAACCTTCAAAATGAAACCGCCTTTACACTGCAAAATGTAACAATTTTATTTCAAATAGATAATTTTGAACAACCTTCAAAATGAAACCGCCTTTACACTGCAAAATGTAACCATTTTATTTCAAATAGATAATTTTGAACAACCGTTAAATTGAAACCGCCTTTACACTGCAAAATGTAACCACTTTATTTCAAATAGATAATTTTGAACAACCTTCAAAATGAAACCGCCTTTACACTGCAAAATGTAACCACTTTATTTCAAATAGATAATTTTGAACAACCTTCAAATTGAAACCGCCTTTACACTGCAAAATGTAACCATTTTATTTCAAATAGATAATTTTGAACAACCTTCAAAATGAAACCGCCTTTACACTGCAAAATGTAACCATTTTATTTCAAATAGATAATTTTGAAATTCCGGCCTACTCAAAACGCCTTTACACTGCAAAATGTGATCATTTTATTCAAAAACAGACATTTTTGAAATACCGTCTTAATGGATCACTTTTCGGCAATGTCATTGTTTCCACTCATCACTAACTACTCTATGAAGTTGAACTCACAAGTCCTACATCAAAAGCACCGAAATACAAATTCCTTCTTTGAGCTAATATACGTGTTCAACTCGGAATAGATGAGTGATCTAAATTCCGAATTGTACATGCATGAGTATAAATGGGTTCATTTTCTATTTGGGTCAAAATTTTCCTCAAAGTGTGCATAATCACAACGATGATTTTTAAAACAAATCGAAATTACACAAATCACAACATAATAAAATCTTTAACATTGATTGTGGATGAAATCAAAACAACTTCTGAAAATTGGAATTCCAAGGACTGAATGAATTCTTCAATTTGAACAAATTTCGGCTGTTCAAACGCACAGTCCAAACATGAACATACTACACTGGAGATAATAAAGAAAAAGACAAATTTATTATAATAATAATGAAACATATAATAGCAAAAGGGCAAAAGGGACAGTTGGTAAGTTTGTACATTTGCGAGCAGATGACATATTGACATATATACTGATTGAGCTTCTAGAAGCAAACCAGCTTGCACTAGTGTCACTGGCCTGAGGTCAAACTACAGCCGTGATTTGGTCTACTCGATCTCAGCTTATAATTTCATTTCATAATCAATTGGACAAATTGTGATTTTTGTTTCAAATCTCAACATTGTACGTATCAAGTCAAGTGGCGAGCACTGCCAGCAAGCCTTTTCCTTTGCTCATCATCAGAAGTCGTGATGGTGGTGCTTCCGAAGCAGAAGCAATATTCCGGAACCAAGATTCTTTGTCATCAAATATCTGTACGGACAGTGTGGAAATGCGGTTCAAGTGCTCTTGGAACAGTCACGAACTGTCTCGATGGTATTCATCCACCACTGGATCTCGATTTAAAGTGCTACCTCGAGGACAATAAATATGACCGTATCCACCCACGCTCTCTCGTCCTCCCGTTTTGACCACAAGTTGATTGACGTTAACTGCTGTTTTCCCTTAGACATTGCGAATGGTGTATCATCAAAAGTACCCAGACTCTCGGTCAGCAGCACGCTTTGCTGTAATCAAATTTCAATGCAAAATAATTTTGTGCAATAAACATTTGAGTTGAATTGAGATTCGTGTTTGTTTTTGTATTGATTTGTGATCGTCAATCGTCCGTTGGATCGTGCACGTCGAGACGAGCAATTTTGAAAAGTTTTTGCAAAAGCCTTGGCCAGGTGCAAGTGAAAAGTTTATAAGTAATAAAACAATTTTAATAATTTAAAGTCAAAATGTAGTTTGTAACTTGTAATTGCGACATTGGTAATTGAACTTTTACATCTACATTCTACTGTAGATGCAATGCTTTGGTCATCGAGATGGTTGAGATCGTAATGCAACACAGAAAGACGAAGCCTATTGCTGTTTCTGTGCCTATTTCTCCATTTGAGGCTCAATCGAAGCGTCATCCAGAGATAGAACCCTTGACACTTCTTTTGCCACTTCTATCACCACTTGAACGCATTGAGACAAGTTGAACTAGACCAATCAAATTGTAGCGATTTTTAGGCTGTTACTTAAGATTGAAGCATACAAGCAGAAGTACAAAAAAGTACTTGGGTCTAACACTAGTGTTATAACCATTCACAAATTACATTGATAAAAGCTACAACAGAATACAGCCTTTATCTGGTCAAGTTATCAAAGTTGTAGAACAACATTTGAAACGCAAGTGCAAATTTAGTAAATTGAACAAAAAAACAACGACACTAGACAAAAAGTAGAAACGCTGTAAAAGTTTTTCAATTCTTATTTTTGAATTGAACTTATCATTTATTGCTTCATTTTTACTGTCAAGCAGCGTTTCCTACAGCCTTCAACACTTATTCTACATAAATCACAAACAAAATAGGTTAAATTATAATTTTTAAATGACAAAATAAAATTTTATCCACTTAAAACTGATATTTATTAAATTGGAACTAGCGCTACCAACGGAATAACTTTTACCAAATGGATCGATTGCAGACATTGAAGCCAATCGAGTAGTCGTCGCTGACCATACAAAATTGTATCGTTAATGTTTAGCTGTCCATACAGATCACTTCAATCACGATGGAACCTCCTGTGGCGATGGCATGTGCAGCTTTGTACAGTGACTGTTACAATGTACACTGACACTCTTGCACTCCCGAACAATTAATTCACTCATTTGCCATTAACAAACGTGTTCTAAAAAATAAAGCGCTTTGATGGCTACAATCTAATCACATTGCACGAGTTCCAATTTGACAATTAAAGTTTAATGCAAGATGCAATTTAATAAAACAATTTAGGTTAATAAAGCAAATGACATTTTATTGTAAATACAAAATTGCAATGTGTAAATGGTAAAGGTATTGCAAGAGGAAGAAGTATATATGCTACAGTGCTACAGTGCTACAGTGCTACAGTGCTACAGTGCTACAGTGCTACAGTGCTACAGTGCTACAGCTAGGAACACACGCAAAACTTATCACAATCGATCTATTAAGGATTGATAAGGATGCAACAATTCTTGAAACCGCTTGTACTTCTTTTGCAATTGGTCATATTTGCGGTTTAATTGGTTCTTCAGTGCTTCTTCAACTTCTTCTTTGCTTGTGTGAACACTCTGATGCATTGCCAGAAGTAGACGTTGATCCGCTGGTCCAGCTGACGACATTTTTTCTACGAATTTACTTTGAATCGCTTCAAGAACCTGAAGAGAAGTAAAGACAGGGATGGCCTTTCGGTAAGTGTTGAGACTCTCGTTCAAAATTCGAGTACATTCTTCCACATCGCCCGTTGATTCGATGGCCATTCTAAGTTTTTCTCGAATCCGTTTCCACGTAATTTATGCACAGATCCAGTTGTTCTCGATGAATGGGATCCTCAAATTTCTGTTTTAAAGCCTTCATTTGGTCATTCAATTGAGAGGACATGTTGAGTAATTTTGTCTGTTCACGATACTTGACAAAACTCAAAGCCGAACTAAAAGTGCCAGTGCTAGAATGCTCGTCAGTGTCGCACATTGGTTGGGTACTCTATTTAAAAGTAGAATACAAATCAGTATTATGAGATAAGTAAAATAAACTACAAACATTGCTTACTTTTACGGAATCTTTTGCACAAGAAAGACTAGACAAGGGAAGAGCACTCTTGCTTCCGCCTGTGTAACTGCTGCCAAGGTTACTTTTGGAACTTTTTCAAAGATAATGTCGTACAAGCATTTAGAAGAGATAGTTTGACTTCCGCTCATTTTGAGGATCTCGGATGGTGATGGTGATCTCCTCTTGAAGGACACTTTTGCATAGCTAGTAACAGGAATCGTGCACTTCGGTGGTATGATCGAGCCATTGATACCAAAATGTGATTCTTTGCTGGTCTGTTGTTGTTGTTGCAGTACTTTTTGAATCTCTCCTTGAGTTCTCATCTTCCCACCGACCGGGCTGGTAGAGGAATAGTTAGAGGCTTGAGAGGCACCTTTAGCCTGGATCATGTTAGTGTTGGTAACAACCAGCTTGGTGCGTGGTTGTGTTGATGGTGTCCCGTATTGGCTCAATCGTGGATGAACTTCTGGAGGAAATCTGGACGGTCGGTAATGGTTTGTCGGTTGTGGATAGAATTTGGATTTGTTCTTTTGTTCTTGTTGTTGCTGCTGCTCGGGACTTGGGGAAACCATCAACTTAGCCTCAGTACATTGTGTAGTATCATCATCAGAAGCAGCTTCATCATCACCGTCAGAATCGGAATCTTCCGAGCTGTCACTGTCGTCGTCGTCATCTGCACTTGGATTCTTCAAGTAGTCCTGAGCTTTCTTGTGTGCTCTACGGCCCACCACCACAAGCCAAATGATTTGATCACGTAGTTTGGTTCGAGCACTGTGCAACTCTTTGGTGACCTCGTTGAGCACAAACTCACGCATCGAGTCGTTGAACATGACCATCAGCTGGCTGCAGGTCCAATTGGCACGTGATGGCAGAATGGCGATACTGCGCAAATACTTTTCGTAAGCATAGGGCATCCATTCCACCAGATCGGACTGCTTGACTGGATCGTCGTCTGGGCCCAGTTGAGGAGGACTGTTGACCTTTTTCGTGTCCCACTTGGAACACAACCGATTGAATACTTTAACGGTCACGAATGGTTTTCCCCATTTGACACAATCGTAAACAAGCCTTTCACCAAACAGCCAATCGCAATACTTTTCAGGCATTATGACGATCTCTTCTTCATTGGGAAGAGCAGCTTCCTTTTTTTCCTCCTTCACTTTTTCCTTCTGGGGAAACAGTGACTTTTGACATAACTCGCGAAAGGTTTTGTCGTGCACAAAGTAGCGGAACATTTCCTGTGTTAAAGAGAAATTTGGGTTAGCACAGATTGAACTTGCCCAACACCTTGACTCACCTTATTGAGGTATTTTCGAATCTTCGGTCCATTGTCACTGTCGTTAAAATAGACTACCATCTCAACGCGATTCTCGGACACAGTTTCCTGCAGCTCTTCGCACTGTTGTTCGATGTTCTGGGCAGCGATACGGAAGAGTGTACTGACCGAGAGAATGTACGCAAAGCGGACGTGCACAACGTAGTTGGTGGTGAGAATGTCTTCGCCTTTTTGTGCGCAATCTCGAAAGTGTTCGAATCTAAATGACAAACAATAAGAAATGAATCAATGACGTAATCGTTTCGGTCAAAGATGATTCGACTTACAAGCTGACCAGATTTTGCGTCATTGCGATCGAGGTAGTGTTGATCGAACTGCGGGTGAACCAACCGAGGAAGGACACATGACTCAGATTGTAGAACTGGTAGGGAAAGTTGAGCGTCTGGGCGAATCGGTAGGGAAACTCTCGCGGGACATCGCTCAACTCTTCGCGTGACACTGGCTGGTTCGAGGCGACATCATCGTTATAGCACAGCCAGTAGTGCTCCAGTCGAGCGTTCAGCTGGTTCTTGTCTTTGCCTTTGATCCCGGTGTGGTACAGGATCGGCACCCAGCCAAACTCGACCATAAAGTACAACAGCGCAGACTCGGTCACTTGTGGTTCAATCTGTCTTTCGAGATCAGGTCGAAACAGGTAGAAGAGGACCTTCCAGTACAGTTGAGGATACTCGTCCAGGCACATCTTGTAGCCACTCAGCTGCTCGTCCATCCATCGGCTACGAATGACAGTGTGGGATTGCTTGAGAAGGGCTTGCACACGATCAGAGCAGCGAATACGTTCGGCAATGGGCAGTTGGTGGGACATGTTGCGATGGGAGGCACAGAAAAGAAACTGGACACAGTCAGTCTCAACAAAAGACCAACACCAAAATGACAGTTTGAATTGTGTGCATACTCATTTTAGTGACGACAAGTAAACGATTTTCGAATTCGACTCGAGTCGAACTAACTGAAATCAAAAGGAAACTGTCAAAGAGACTAAATGATTTGTTTAATATTTTGTGCTGTTTGTGCAATGCAATGTGTATTATGCAGTTTTTCGTGTTTGTGTTTGTGATTTTCAAGATCGAATCGAGCTGGTCACTTGTGAGCATAATAGAACTCAACCTTAGATGAACTTGAACGTTCATCATCTGGAAAAAGTCTGTTCAAGCCGTCAATTATGTTCGTGTGGTGTTACTGTACAGTTTCTGGTGCAGTCACTTCAAATCCTGTCAAAGAAAGAGACATGGTCATTCAGATTGAGGTGCGTTCAGAGATGGGTCCGGTGCAATGTCCCGTGGAATGAGCCTGTTCTGTAATGCGTTCTGTGTTTGGTCGAATTGACGAAAAGAGGCTAAACTGGTGGAACAATGTCAAGTCTCGTGGTTTAAGCGTGCCATCTCATGACATGTCAAACGTTCCAAACTCATGACCACCTCAAGCTCATTCATACAAAGTCGCACGTGAAATCACTTTTGTGTATTAATTTAATTCTTAAATAAATTTACCATTTTGGAATTTGATTTTTCTGATTTATAAGTTTCAGTATAACAAGCCACTCAATTTTCATTTTCCTTCGAAACTTTCCATCTCGATTTTCTATTTTCAAATCGAGTTTTGCCTCTTCTCATCTTGTCTCAAGTCACAACTCGAATCACAAGTCTAGCAGCTCTCACTCTTTCTGCTCCTTTTTCGATTGTTAAATCTCAAGCTTCTTTCAAGCAAGACCATTTCAAACCATCATGATCATCACCACTACCAAGCTGTTGACTCTACTTCTGTTTGTATCCTTTCTGCTCATACTCGTGGCCCAAGTGTCTGCAGCACCGTTCCCTGTTCAACAAAATGAAATCGAAGCACAAAATAACAAAGCGATTATGGAGTTTCGATTTGAGGTACAGGCAAACAATGCCATTTGGGCGATCGTACGAGAGAATGGCCAAGACGTGGCGCGCCAAGACACCGAGCGTTACACCAATCGAGTTTTGGCCTTTGTTGCTTTGAGCACTCAACAAAGTTCCCAACGTCCAATGTACTCCACTGCTGACGTGCAACTTTACTATGATTTGTTCACAAAACTCAATGTAGTGCCTCGCCTCAAAGTGACAACATTCAAAGACAACATTATTGAGAAGTTGTTTGACGAATTTGGCGATTCTCAATGTCCGCTCAACGAGTATTATTACGGTGGTGTACGAAACGAAGATGCTGAGAGGGCGATAAAATTGCTTCCCAAAGAGAAAGATTGTCATGTGCAATTGCAAAGTTTGGCCATTTATGTTGTGCCAATTGTTAGGGACATCTTCTGGGCGTACGATGGAGGTAAGTTGATCATTACGGTTTAGATATACCCTAACCTTCATATTCCTTAGCAATCAACTACATCACTCAAGAATACAAAACGCACTGTATCGACCCACAAGGCATTGTGCAACAGTATCCTGAGTACTATCTTCTTCTGTTGCGGATCATTTCCTTGAAGCACGTGAAAGAACCAATCCAAGATTTCCAAATATTGAGCGATTTCATGGAAACAGCTTGTCCGGTTCCACTTAGGACTTGCACTACTACGACGACAATTCAAGATGAGGCTCAACATTTTGAAGTAGTAAACTTGAAAGTCGATGATGAAAGTCTACAAATACCCAAACAAGTGGCGTCACTGTGGCCCCATCTGGAAATGGTCAAAGATGCGGAAAGTTCGTCCGACTTGTTGCAGAAACTGGCGATGAGCTTCACTGTGTACAGCAAACTGGACGAGAAGATGCGGAAGGTGCAAGATGAGAACATTTGGATTGGTTACCAAAAGAAGCTCATTGTACAGCAGACCATAATCAGAGTGATGCGTAAAGGTAAGTTAGATTGAAGCATCAACGAATTAACGATAACTTTTCTCAACAGATTTGGAAACGGCCCAAACCTACCTAAAAGAACAAATGTCCAAGTTCAAGGAATGGATTGCGCACAAAGGCATTTCTGCGGATGCAATTCCTGAGCAGACAGTCGCACTGGTGTGGACCGCCCTGAGCCAAAGTGACACTTTTCAGCGCCTTCCCGAACCAACAAAGTTGACCATTCTCGAAAGTGTGCTCATGCTCATGTTTGAGCATAATTCTGTCATTTTCCCAACGCCAAAAGTAGTGAACACTATTGACGCACTAAAGAACGTGAAAGTGAACTTTCCATCGAAACTGAGAATATTTTGTGAATTCTGCCAAGATTCAAACCGCCTGTCCACTGGACACCTAGTTTCAAGAAAAGCAATGGACAAGTTGGTGGGTTTCTATGTCGAGAAGATGAATAAGAATAGTGCACCTAAAGCCGTGATACCAGACAGTTTGACTTCGAGTGTTCGCAATAGAAGATTGACTGAAGTGGTCACGATGATTTTGCCACAATTGAGTGCAAAGTTTGGACAAGTCGAAGAGGAAAACGTCACTAAAGGATGCTGCTTTGGTGGTGTAGTGAACTGTGCATATGAACATCCATGCTACAGTGCGCTATTCATCGGTATAATAGTGGTAGCAGCACTGTTCAAAGCAGCATGGATAATTTTCAACGGCTCAACTATTCCATGCCCCACTACCACCACTGAAGTACCATCGAACCACTGGTTTCCACCAATACTCACCAATGTACTGATCATAGTGATGATCATTTTGATTTGTGTCTTCCTCTTCATGATCTATCAACATCGCAAGAGTCAAAGTCGTAGTACTAGTAAAGCCGAAAAGAAGAATAACAAGAACAAACGAAAAGTTGTTGGCAAGCACATTCGTGGTCCGGAAAAGATAGTTCGTAGAGGTTTCAAAAGTGGAGCTCAATCGAGCGCCGCTGGATCATCATCATCATCGTTTCTTTCCTCGGCTTCTTCATCCAATGTTGCATCTTCTGCTTCAAGTGCACTGTCAAGTGTCATCAGCGGACAGTCGAGCGCAGTGTCTGGTGGATCGAAAGTTTCCAAGCATACACGCGGTTTCAAGTTGTCACCTCAAGTTGGCAAGAGCCCTCGTGGTGCCAAGTCACCACCGCTTTATCCAAAGCATCGACCTGATCCCAAGGCGGACAAGAGGAAAGGTCGTAAGAAATAGACACAACACACTTTGCCTAGAACATTGTTCTTTTTGAAATTAATATTTAAACTATATTACTTTTACGTTAGAATGATAAAATTATTGAAAAAAACTTGTCTTTTTGCTACATTATTTCTATTGTCGTATGTTGATTTTGTCCATTGTCCCAGCGAGTTGAGTTTTAAAAAAACTCGTTAAAAGTTAGATCCCAACTAGCGATATTGACTATTCATCAATGCTATCACAATTTCGGAAATCGAGTTTTTCGAGTCTCTTTGATCACGTCTACCCTTCTACCCTTCTACCCTTCTACTTACCACCAGAACTCTACTATCTACTACTATACATTTACCCTCTTTCGAATCACTTAACACTCTCGTCGAGCAAGTAAACTTTTCATTTCTCATTTCACCTTCATCCACACACAACTTCAAATTCATTTCAGTTGAGCATTTCATGTTTGAACATGGAAACTCGACTTAAACTTTGTCTGTTTGTTATTGTGTGTTTGAGCATCGTTTTGAGTGATTCAGTCAATGCTGTGACTAACAACACAAATGTGTCACCCAGTGCATCACTTTATGCCAATTCCAACTTAACCACAACTTCGTCATTTGCTCCAGTACAACCACCCAATCCACAGGAAGACAAAAACAATGCTGAACTAGCCAAACGACGTGCATTTGTGGTTGAAATGATGAAGCACGCCTGGGATGGCTATGTGAAATGTGCCTGGGGAAAGGGCCGCTTTAGTCCAATTGCCTGTAAGGGCAGAAGCACTGCAGATTTACATGGCACTTTAGCATCGTACATTTGGGAAGCAATGCCCACTCTTTGGATAATGGGACTGCGTGATGAGTTCAATCGAGCACGAAAGTGGATCGAACAGGAAGACATTGCTGTGGATATGAAGGTGGACCGTTCAAGAAGCTTGGACACTTTTGTGGGTTCAATGCTATCGTGCTACGCACTGACCGGTGGTGACTCATTCTTTCTGGACAGGGCACTCAACTATACGATGCTTTATTGGGAAGGTAAGTAAGGTCAAATGTAAATTGCATATTCAATTTTTATCATCCATAATCAGTTGAAAAAAAGGAAAACAAGTCTAAACATCATGGCTGGTCAACTACACAGCTCGAGATGTACTATCTCACACATTTGACCGGCAATCAATCCTATCGACAGTATGCACAAGATGTTGAACAGGCAATGGAAAAGTATTACAAAACACTAAGTTCAAAAATTGAAACTATTAATGGAAATTATCTGTTGATAAAAGGTTAGTCACAATTTCCGTAAAACCTTAAACTTATCTCAATTTTTCAATAGCCAAACAATATGTTCAGTCAAACTACAGCGATAACCGAAAGCGAACTGTTCTACAGATTTATAGTGATATTGAACAACTTCAAAAGGAGGCTATTCTCAAGCAAACCAAATTGGGTTTGTGGTACATTGAGAATCACTATCAACCAGAACAAATTACATCGAGAACTGAACGACTCTTCCATGCTGATCTGTGCAACATTGGAGCGGCACTTTCATTGGGCGCCATGTTAATGCCACTGGCCCAGTACAATGTGACTAGTTGGCGATGGTTGAGCGTGGATCAGGTGAAGGCGGTGTCCGCGTACTGGCAGTTGGCCAACAACTTTACCGACACGTGCTACTGGGCATCGAGCCTCACGAGTGACTATATGATTCCGTTTCATGGAATTATTGGCACTTTAATACCTGACGATACACCTGTAGCATATACGGAGGCATTTTACGTTGTGAAAACAGACGCCGACAGCATTCAAGAAAGCATCAAAAGATATGATAATAGTTATAGCGAACCGACATTCAATTTGGACTCTTATCAAGTGTTGGAAAGTTATTTCACTCTGAGCCGGTTGACAAGAGAACAAAAGTATCGTGACAGTGCCTGGCAAATGGCCAACAAGCTCAATCAATATGCACGTTATCCAAATGGATATATCAGTGCTCCTAAAAATAAAACACGAAAGGCAACTTGGGATGATGATTATCAGCCTCCACTGTTCTACAGCACTCTCTCGTATCTCTATCTAATGTTCACACCGGACAGCTATTTACCACTCGATAAATGGGTTCTAAATTCCGTCGGTCATCCACTGCCAATCTGTGGATCGGGCAATCCTGCATATCCAAATGTTAAATGTTAGTGAACATTTGTGCACAATTGAACAATAAATTGCACACCAAAAGATGAAATTTGACTTTGATGACAATGATATGGGAAATTTCATTAATAAAAGTAAAAGTACATTAAACAAGTTGAGAATTGGTTAGATAGTGAGATAAAGAGAGGGTAAAGGCAGTTGAATAATCAAGTGGTTAAGAGTTGAAAAACTAGAATTCATCGTTTATCTCATCATTGGGATCTACGAGTTTGACTGATTGATTTACAATTTTGATTGCAATTTTCTATTTATGAGGGTTAAATCAAGTACATCGTTGTTTGCCTGTTTGTCGGCATTTTGTTTATACTTTGATTTTGATTTTGATTGTTGATTATGTCATAAGAAAATAAGAAAACAAGTCAATAACCCAATCATTGACTTTTTAGTTTAGTGCAGATGTACCTTAAATGAGGCACTTTTAAAGAAAAGTTTATGTCCCATCAAAATTAAAATTTTTACAAATTAGAAATTGACCAAAATGTGTTATCAATTGCACACACGAGATCAAGATTATGTCTATGATTCAAAGTTCTAAGATAAAAAAGGTTAGGAATTTTTAAATTATGACAATTTATTTACAATTTGAATTCAATTGATTTCAAATAAACACGAAAGTGAAAGTGTATTAGGAATTTAAAAATTCCAGTTCAAATCGAATCTTCAAGTTTTTCAAATACTTAATCACCGGTTGAGATCTAATTTTTCACTATATTTTCAAACTCACAATCAGATTCAAGTTGGTGCAACTGCAAGTGAATCGTGTGCATAAACATTTTGTTTACTAGCAATCCAAGAATTTCGTTTATCGTAGATGTACCTGAAATGATTGAAAATTATAATTAAATTTTAAATTAGATTTATTATAATTAAACTTAAGACAATTTATTGAATGCGTTCAATTGTGGACAACAGAATGAACATTACAAATGTTTACTAACATTTCACATTTGGATACGCATGATTGCCCGATCCACAGATGGGTAAAGGGTGGCCGGCGTAATTTAAGACCCATTTGTCGAGTGGTAAGTAAGTGTCCGGAGTGAACATAAGATAGATATACTTGAGAGTGCTGTAGAACAGTGGAGGCTGTATATCTTGGTCCCAAGTTTGCAGTTTATCCGCAACTCCACTCACATATCCATTTGGCACACGTGTGTATTGATTGAGTTTGTTGGCCATTTGCCAGGCATTGTCGGCATACTTGCGTTCACCGGTCAATCGGCTCAGAGTGAAATAACTCTCCAACAGTTGATAAGAGTCCAAATCAAAAACCGGATTAAAACGCTCATGATCATTATTGAATTTTCGTATGGTTTCTTGAATAGTGAGAGCGTCTATTTTCGCAGTATAATACGGGTGCGAATCATCTCGATTATCATTTCTATATATATGAAACGGAATCATATAGTCACTCGTAAGCTTATTTGCCCAGTAGCACATGTCGGTATAGTTGGTGGCCAACTCCCAGTACGCGGACACCGCCTTCAGCTGGTCCACACTCAACAGTCGCCAGCTAGTCACATTGTACTGTGTCAGTGGCATTAACATGGCGCCCAAAGAAAGAACGGCGCCAATGTTGCACAGTTCAGCTCGAAAGACTCGTTCATTGCTCCACAATTCATGTGGCTGATAGCGATTTTCAATGTACCACAGGCCCGATTTAGTTCTATTGAGGATAACCTTCTTTTGCATTTCATCAATATCACGATATACTTGCATCATTCTTGTTCGGTTGTCGTTGTAGTTAGACTGAATATATTGTTTGGCTATTATAAAAAACAAAAATTGATATGATAACAAGAGTTATGATGCAACTACGGTAATTGTGGCTCACCTTTTATCAACAGGTAATCTCCACCAATATATTCAATTTTTGTCGATAGAGATGTGTGTTGCTTTTCCATTTTCCGCTCGATTACTTGTGCATACTGTATATAGGACTGATTTCCGGTCAAATGTGTGAGATAGTACATCTCAAGCTGCATGTTTGGCCAATCGACATCTTTAAATTGGTTACGACTTTTTTCACCTAAGGCATGAATGAAAATAAATCAAATTACCAAAAAAACGTTTAACCACTTACCTGCCATATAAAGCTTCGTATAGTTGAGTGCTCTGTCCAGAAAGAATGTGTCACCACCGGTCAGTGCGTAGCACGACAACATTGAACCGACAAAGGTGTGGAAATTGACAAATCCTCCATGGTTTAACATCATATCAACATAAATGTCTGCCTGTTCAACCCACTTCCGTGCTCGGTTGAACTCATCACGCAGTCCCATGATCCACAGAGTGGGCATTGCTTCCCAAATGTCTCTTGCAATAGGTCCACAGTCTCCACCACCACCCTTACATTCAAGTGGTTGAAAATTGCTCTTTCCCCAAGAACATTTGACATAAGCGTCCCAAGCATGTTTCATCATTTCAACCACAAATGCACGTCTTTTGGAAAGTTCGGAATCGTTTTTGTCATCTTGCGGGTTGGGTGGAAGTACTGGAGCAAATGAAGAAGTTGATGTCAAGTTGGATGTGGATTGAACAGTTGATGGACTGGTTGACACATTAGTGTTGTTGGTCACAGCACTGGCTGCATCACTCAAAACGATGCTCAAACATACAAAACCAAACAGACAATCACAAAGGTTAAGTCGATTTTTCATGCTTGAGCATGAATTCAGTAGAAATTAATTTGAAGTTGTGTGCAGATGAAGGTGAAATGAGAAATGAAATGATGAGTTTCCTTGCTCAACGAGAGTGAGTGAGCGAAAGAGGGTAAATGAAAAGTGTTGGGCAATGCAATATAGAAAGTAGTAGGGTTGAATACACGATGCACATAACGAGATTCGATAAACTAGATTTTTGAGATGATGTAACATTCATGAAAAGTTTATCGCGGGTTGAAATCTTATTTTTGCCAGATTTTCAAATTCAATCAAAGTTTTTAAGTTAGATATTTGTTTGCATTTTTAAATTCAAATTGAGTGCATTATTTGTATATAAACATTTTGTTTACTATCACAGATTGTTAGTTCACGATCGTTCACAACCTTCGATGCAACAAACATTGACCTTTGTTTAGTGTGTACCAGAAATGATTACCAAAAATGATTATTAGTAATGATAATTTTAATTGAATTTATTATTAAACGTTTAAAGACAATTTATCGAATCGCGTTCATTTGTGCTGCACAATCAAATGAACAACACAAATGTTCCTTAACATTTAACATTTGGATACGCAGGATTGCCCGATCCACAGATGGGCAACGGATGACCGGCGGCATTCAACAAAAATTTGTCGTGTGGTAAATAGCTGTCCGGTGTGAACATGAGATAGAGATACGAGAGAGTGGTGAAGAACAGTGGAGGCTGTTTATCTGTGAGCTCATTTTTAGCTTCACTTGCCACTCCACTCATAAATCCATTTGGTACACGTGCATATTGATTGATTTTGTTGGCCATTTGCCAAGCATAATCGCGATACTTTTTCTCGCCGGTCAATCGGCTCAGAGTGAAATAGCTTTCCAGCATTTCATAAGAGTCCAAATGAAAAATTGGAACATCATCATAATCAACATCTTTATTTTTGAGTATGGTCTCGTTGATGGTGGGAGCGCTTACGTTCACACGGTAAAATGGCTTATATTGATCTTCTTTAGCATGCAGCGGAATCATATAGTCACTCGTAAGTTGCAATCCCAGGTGGCACATTTCGGTTAAGTTGTCGGCCATCTCTCAGTACTCGAACACCTTCTTCAACTGGTCCCCACTCAACAGTCGCCAACTGTTCACATTGTACTGTGCCAATGGCATTAGCATTGCGCCCAATGAAAAAGTGGCACAAATGTTGCACAAATAGACTCCGAAGAGTCGCTCATCTGTTGAATGATCAACCGAAAAGACATATTCAATGTACCACAAGCCCGATTTGGTTTTGTTCAAAAAAAATTTCTTATACATTGCATCAAAATCACGATACATTTGCCTCATTCTTGCACGGTTGTCGTTGTAGTTAGATTGAACATACTGTTTGGCTGTCAGGACAAATAGGACAATTATAAAGAAATCGACGGAACTACTTGTGACTGACCTTTTATCAATAGAAAATTTGCACCCATATGCAGAATTCTAGCACGGAGTACACCGAACAAACTGTCCATTTCCTCGCCCATTTGCTGTTCAGCTGCTTGTGCATACTGTCGATAGGTCTGATTGCCGGTCAAATGAGTGAGATAGTACATCTCGAGTACCAGGTTGGCCCAATCGTCACTACCCGGAATTCCATGCTCTTTTACACCTGAAAATTGCAATTACATCTTTATATAAAATTGACAAATCGGTTTGAGCACTTACCTTCCATATGAAGGATCGTATAGTTGAGTGCCCTGTCAAGAAAGAATGCGTCACCGCCCGTCAGTGCGAAGCACGATAGCATTGAATCCACAAAAGTGTCAAATCTATCTTTGGGCTGCAGAGCAGCATCAATGTTCAACTGTTCAATCAACTTTCGTGCTCGGTTGAACTCATCACGCAGTCCCATTATCCAAAGTGTGGGCATTGCGTCCCAAATGTATGAATAAGACCACAAATTTCCAAAACTCTTACCCTTACATGCAAATGGTTCAAAATTGCTCTTTCCCCAGGCACATTTGACATAACCATTCCATGCATGTTTCATCATTTCAACCACATATTCACGTCGCTTGGCAAGTTCGGGATTGTTTTTGTCATCTTGCGGGTTGGGTGGAAGTACTGGAGCAAATGAAGAAGTTGATGTCAAGTTGGATGTGGATTGAACAGCTAATGGACTGGTTGACACATTAGTGTTGTTGGTCACAGCACTGACTGCATCACTCAAAACGATGCTCAAGCATACAAAACCAAACAGACAATCACAAAGGTTAAGTCGATTTTTCATGCTTGAGCATGAATTCAGTAGAAATGAATTTGAAGTTGTGTGCGGATGAAGGTGAAATGAGAAATGAAATGATGAGTTTACTTGCTCAACGAGAGTGAGTGAGCGAAAGAGGGTAAATGTAGATTCGTGTGCAGAAGAGTGATCTAAAGACGTGATCTACGCAAAACTACTTGAAAAACTAGATTTTCGAGATGCTGTAACATTCATGAAAAGTTTATCACGGGTTGGGATCTTATTTTTGCGAGTTAAGTGCAATCAAGTGCATCTTGTGTGAATAGATTTATTTTGTTTACTAAATTGACAAAAGCCATCAAAACATTGATCTTTTCAAAAGACTTTTGTGTTGTGCACTTGATCTCACTGTACAATTCAATCGTCAATTAAGATTTGATTTCGATTATTGAATTTTTTTGGTTCACATTGAACAGTCAAAGTCAAGTAGTGCTTCAACTGCGACTCATAAATTTGATTTTATTATTTTAATTTGCTAACGAATTCGCAGAATATTTTATACATTAATAAATCAGATCAATTGAATTTGTGCGAGCTTTGTGAATAGAATTCTTGAAGGCATCTCCGTGTCATCAAATTTTAATTGTGTGTTTCTCAATCAGTTGAGCGTATGGTCGAGATTGATTGTCATTTTTACTTTTAAAAGTGTTTAAAGTTTAAATTATTTCTTCAAAAATTAAACATTTGAACATATCCAAATTTCATTCCTCAATTTCGTTAGAATCGAAAAATTTATTGAAAGATTATTACAAACCACAAGGTTACAAAGATTATATTATTATTAAGATATTAATACCGTAATTTCGCGACAATAGCCCGCACCCTGTGTATTGCCCGCACCACGTGTATAGCCCGCAATTTTTCTGAAATTGTAAAAACTTTCGTGTATAGCCCGCACCTGAATATAGCCCGCACTTTAAAATTGTCCATCTATTTTGTTGTATTCGACAGAATTTTGAGTGCTTCTTGACTTAATTCCTAGCAAAATTTCCTATTTTGACTATAGATTAGCCAAAATAAAGCAAAATATACTGAAAATCAGTGAATAAATGGCGAAAATATTGATTGAAATGATATATAAGTTAAGAAAGGCAGCAACATTGTAAATATTCCTGTGTATTGCCCGCAACCGAATATAGTCCGCAGTAGACCTCTTATAGATGTAAAAACACGTATAGCCCGCGGGCTATTGTCGCGAAATTACGGTAATATAAAGTATAAAAGTAACATTAAATTTTAAATTGTAACTGTAAATATTCACTAAGTCTTGTTGATTTTTTTCTTCTTCAAATTGGCATCTGTAATGGGAATGAACGGGTTAATTATTTGTTTCTATGATGTATTTACGTTACCTTTTGTATTAGATAGAATAATTTTAAACATTAATATCTTGAAAGTAAATGACTGGGTAGATGAAAGTATTCTCCAGGATCGGTGGTCGGCTGTCCAGTGAATCGGGTGGCGAGGGCAATTGCAGCATCAAGGGCATTGAATGCCTGCATTGATTCCCGGTTGGGACTCAATTTTCCAAGAAGCATAAAGTTCGATGTAGTTGCAAAGTTTTGGCGAAGAAGTTTCCACTGGTTTCCGATAGCAATCAGATCGCCTGCAACAAAGTGCTTGACCGGCTCATTGTAGCGTATGGGCTGAGTCCCATTGTTGAATCGCGTGACGGCATCCCGAAACTCGATTGCATTAGCGCTCACAGTCTTGATTTTACCGCTGAAACCATTTCGGTTTCGATGGTCATCTTGCATTAGGCAACGCAAATGGGGAGACAATCCGCGATCCACGATAATAGTAAAGCACCCCACAAAGCGAGAGCGATCATTTGGTGGTCTCATTGCACCAGGTCGAGCAGGTCGTTCGCCACTGTACACCTCCAAGTAGACCGATGAATCGGCCTGAAAATCAAACAGAAATTAATATACAAAAACAAAACAAAAAATAATAAACTCATAATACTAACCTGGTGCTGAGGTTGGTTGTGGCCAACGAGTGCGTCTAAATTAATTTAAAAACAAACAGGTAAATCTCAGGTATTTTATTTACAAATAACTTACGGTCAACATTTTCAACAAACAGGAAATCAAAAAGTTATTTCACTCTGAGCCGGTTGACTAGAGAACAAAAGTATCGTGACAGTGCCTGGCAAATGGCCAACAAACTCAATCAATATGCACGTTATCCAAATGGATATATCAGTGCTGCTAAAAATAAAACGAGAAAGACAACTTGGGACGATGATTATCAGCCTCCACTGTTCTTCACCACTCTCTCGTATCTCTATCTCATGTTCACACCGGAAAGCTATTTACCACTCGACAAATGGGTGCTAAATTCGGTCGGTCATCCACTGCCGATCTGTGGATCAGGCAATTCTGCATATCCAAATGTTAAATGTTAGTGAACATTTGTGCACAATTGAACAATAAATTGCACACCAAAAGATGAAATTTGACGTTGATGACAATGATATGGGAAATTTCATTAATAAAAGTAAAAGTACATTAAACGAGTTAAGAATTGGTTAGATAGTGAGATAAAGAGAGGGTAAAGGCAGTTGAATAATCAAGTGGTTAAGAGTTGAAAAACTAAAATTCATTGTTTATCTCATCTTAGGGATCTACGAGTTTGAATGATTGATTTACAATTTTGATTGCAATTTTGTATATTTTAGAGGGTTAAATCAAGTGAATCGTTGTTTGTCTGTCTGTCTGCTTATTTTGTTTATACTTTGATTTTGATGGTTGCTGATTATGTCATAAGAGGAAAATAAATCAATAAACCAATCATTGACCTTTTAGTTTAGTGCAGATGTACCTGAAATGAGGCAGTTTTAACGATCCATAAAAAATATTTCTACAAATTGGATATTGACCAAAAGGTGTTATCATGGCTATTAATTGCATACAAGAGATAAAGATTATGTCTATGATTCAAAGTTCTAAGATAAAAAAGGTTAGGAATTTTTAAATTATGACAATTTATTTGCAATTCGAATTCAATTGATTTCAAATAAACACGAAAGTGAAAGTGCAAATGGAATTTAAAAATATCAGTTGAACCGTTTAAACCGAATCTTCAAAATTTTCAAATAGTTTATCGCGGGTTGGGATCTAACTTTTGCGAGATTTTCAAATTCAAATGGGTTAATTAAGTTGGATATTTGTTTGAATTTTTAGAGTTCAAATTGAGTGCATGATTTTTAATACTTGTTAGTACATTGTCAAGTAGGAAGTGAATTGAACAGTTGGTGAAATGGTTGAGACATTTGTGTTGTTGGTCACAGCACTGACTGCATCACTCAAAACAATTCTCAAACGCATAAAACCAAACAGACAAACGCAAATTTTAAGTCGAGCTTTCATGTTCAAACATGAATTCAAAATTTTGAATTTCATTTTGAATTTCAAATGAAATGAATTTGAAGTTGAGTACTGTTGAAGGTGAAATTAGAAATGAAAGTTTACTTGCTCGACGAGTAGTGAGTGATCCAATATACTATATTGAATATAGGTTAAATGTAGAGTAGTTGGCATTGCAATAAAAAGTAGTAGGGTTAATGATGTGATCTAAGCAAAACGACTCTAAAAACTAAATTTCCGAGATGGTGTTACAGTCATGAATAGTTTATCTCGTGTCGAGATATAACTTTTTGTGAGAATTTTCAAACTCATCTAGGTTCAAGCATTGACCTTTTTGTTTTGGTGAAGTAAATGAGTTTATGAAAGATAATAATGAATTTTAAAATGGATCAAAAGATTGGAAAGATTTTATTGAACACAACTCAATTAGTATACAACAAAATGGAGAGCACATATATTCAAGGGCATTTTGGATACGCAGGATTGTGACCACAAATGGGCATCGGATGGCCGGCAGAATTGAAAACCCATTTGTCCAGTGGCAAGTAACTGTCGGGCGTGAAGATGAGATAGAGATACATGAGAGTGCTGTAGAATTCCGTAGGCTGAGAGTTTTCGTCATCAGTTGCAGCAACTTTGCCCACAGGTCCACAGATAAATCCATTAGGCACACGTGCATACCGATTGAGCTGATTGGCCAACTCCCAGGCATAGTCACGGTAGCGCTGCTCACCGGTCAATCGCCACAGAGTGAAATAACTTTCCAACATTTCGTAAGCATCCAAGCTGAACCAAATTTTATCACCAACATCTCTAATGAAGCTCTTACTAATAGCAGTAGCTGTTGTATCAATCAAATGATCTCCCGAAGGAATTGCATAATCGTTTGAATACTTTACTCCGTAGTAGCACGTGTCGGCAATGTTTTTGGCAAACTCCCAATAAGTGATCACCTTCTTCAGTTGCTCCATGTCGGTCAACTGACGCCAACTGGTCACGTTGTACTGCACCTGGGGCATTAGTTGACCGCCAAGAGAAAGCATGGCCCCAGTGTTGCACCATTCAAGTCGAAAACGTCAACGAGTTCCCGAGTTTTTGAACTAATACGAAAAATACCACAGACCCGACTTTGTTTTATTGAGGGCTCCTTTCTTTTGCATTGTATCCATTCTCGTGTAGAACTGCTTTATTGTCGGCCTGTCAGCTTGATTTGACTGTATATACCGCTTGGCTAGTAAATAAATAATTAATAAGTCATTAAATAATTAATAAATAAATCATTAAATAAATAATTAAGCACGACCCACCTAGAATTGAGTAATAATTTCCCTCAGAATATTGATTTTTGACCAATGAAGACGACCACTCTTGATCCACAAAATCCTCCACGTACTTTGCGAACTCTCGAAAGGAATCATTGCCAGTCAAATGTGAAAGATATCTCAACTCAAGCCGGTTCAACCTGCATGATGGGCAAAGATAATCTGGCGTGGTATCTACATAATGTCTTATGGACATCGCTGGTGTTGGCTGGCATCAAGAGGTGCCTTCTCCTGGTTGACTCGTGGAGCTCCAACAACAACAACGAGTTGCTCGCGAAGGTCCAAGAGGATAACCAGCACATCGTAATCGTACGAAAAGTGATACCGCCGGGAACAACAGGAATATGTCAACCATTGGACGTATACTATTTCCGGCCGTTCAAACTTTTTGTTCGGTACATTACCGATTCCCTTGAAATAGAAGACGAACTTTGGAAGCGGGAGAACTTCGCCAAGCTTCAAGCATTGGCCCATTGGCAGTTCCAAGCTCCCCCGTTTCGCCGAGATGATCAAGTACGCCTGGTACAAGTCAGGCTACCTTAACCATCGTCCCGAACCCTTCCAAACACCGGTTCAATACTGTTTTGATTCGGTGGATCAAGATGAATGCTCCTGGGAAGGGTGCACGGCAATGCCTGACTTCAAGTGTGCGCACTGCGAACAGTGTTTGTGCTTCGATCATGCATTCCTCAAGAACTTGCATATCGAATGCACTCATTAATTAATTTTATTTTTGTTTTTAAATTAATATGTAAATTAAATAAGTTGTATTATATATACCATTGATTCATTTTGTTTGTTCTTAACACGTAAATTATAACACGATTAGCAGTAAGATTCTAACCGCCAATTGGGCGGATAGTATCCAAAAGCCCATTTGTGAATCTACCCAACTCACCAATTGGGGGAAATGGTCCAACGACTCATTTTGGGATAATCATAATCATAAACTAATAGATTTGCATTATTATTCAATCAACCACATTGTATACAGTTTCCACTCGTCTAATTGAAGTCATCATTTGTAATATGGAACGATCAACGATCAAATTTGGACACTGATTCGATCTATAGTGTTGACAAAATCTGTGTATATGTTTTGTTATTGTCAGCAGTAGTGGGTTGGGCTTATTTTTGCACTATTAAAGGCAGAGAGGCAATAAGTGTTATTTGTAAACAGTTCACATACAACGTTACTAACATAAAACAGAGCTTCAACGGAACTCATTTTGGGCTGTGGCGCACCCATGTCCCCCATTTGGTTTTTGGATCATTATCCGGATACTATTCGGTACAAATGCTAATGCCGCGGCAAAGTTACTATTTGAAGGGGGCTTTATCGATTAAAACCAAAAAACTTACAATTTTGAGGTATAATGACCCGTGGGTCCCTTGTGAGTAGTTTTCCAAAAGAGACCATAATTACGGTCTGCAACACTGAATTTGCCATCTATGAATTGAATAAAACATCAAAATATATCAAATCTCCAAAAAAGAATATCATTTTATCTTACCTATGTAGCGTTTAGAATACTTGAGTGCATTGTCGAGAAAGAGTACATCACCGGTCAGTGCATAGGTCGACAGCATTGCACCCGTAAATGTACTGAAAGTTTTATGTCCAACACGATCAATATCCAAATGTTGTTCAAAATTTTTGCTTAACACTTGTTCAATCCACTTTTGTGCTCGACTGAACTCATCACGCAGTCCCATTATCCAAAGAGTGGGCATTGCGTCCATTATATCTGGGTAATTCTTGTTGGCAGTACAAGAAAGAGGTTCAAACCTGCCATGTCCCCAAGCACATTTGACATAACCATCCCAGGCATGTTTCATCATTTCCACCACAAATGCACGTCTTTTAACCAATTCGGCATCGTTTTTGTCATCTTGCGGATTGAGTGGAAGCAGTGGAGCAAATGAAGGTAAAGTAGTTGAGGTCAAGTTGGTTGTGGCTTGAACTGATGCAATGGTTGAAACATTTGTGGTGACAGTTTCACAAACGCAACCAATCATTAACACCAAACCAATTGCTAAATTAAACAGCTCAAATCGAATTTTCATTTTTCTCGTCGAAAATTCACAAACAATCACTTTGAGTGCGTGTGCCAAGTTGGCAAATGTCAATCGTCACTGATCACTTTCGCTTCTCCTTTATATTCACTCATTTACTCGTACTCAACCCCCCTTGAATGAAGTAAACGAAAGTGGTCTAACCAGATTGGTCACAAACCTGCTTGAACCCTCTTAGAGAGGAGCAAGTGAGAACTTTTGAATAATTCATGAGTGAACAATATTTTATTGAATGACATAATACGAAGTTTGTACAATATTTATGCAATCGAGATTGAATTACTTGACAAGAAACTCACTTTAGTTAGGTTATCAAGTGCATCTTGTTAGTTAATGATGTCATGCCCTTGACCCTATCATGAGTGCAGTGAACCAGTTTTGTCGAATGATGAATTTGTTCTTCATTTCAGTCAATCCGGTGCTGTTATACAAATCAAATTGCCTCAAGCCTGACTCCTGTACAACATGTATCGACATGTTGATATATGCTCGCTCGAGATTGAATGTCAATGACAATTATAACACGTATAAGAATAAGTACAGAAAGCAAATCTAAAGGTGCTCCATTCGTCACAAAGACTCAAACTAGTGTGTGCACGGCATCATTGAAACAATGAAGTCATACATGAATGCGCTTAATGTGCTTGATGCAATTGATGCTGCCAAATGCGACATGGAGATAAACTTGGATGGAGCCAGTGTTCGGTATTACAATCTTGGCGTCATTCGGGAAGACGTTGAAATTGTCAAGATCCCTGCCACCTACGCTATCAACAAAAGCAAGAAGACAAAGAAAATCATCATTCCAATTATCCTTTTCGCCCTAATCATGTTTAGCATTTATTGGCTGATTACCTCAGATTTCAATTGAGCGCCAATTTGTATTGTATTGCATGAGTTCATGACACAAAGCTCTGTATTAGACAGACCAAGCTGACAGACAAAAAGTGAAGTCTAAACTCAAAGACAGACATTAGCCATACAAAGTAGAATAGTATCATTAGAATAAATTAAATTATTTTTAATCTCGTAGAATTGTTCACGATTAGTGTAATACTGATTAGTATATGCAAACTTTTAAATGCACAAGTTGTACATGTGATTCGTCCAAAACTGTATTCTCTTAAAAAACTCTGTATTGAATGTATTGTGTGTGTGTGTGTGTGTGTGTGTGTGTGTGTGTATCTTTATTATAATAAAATGTAACTTGAAGTTGCATATTGGATTTAATTGCAAAGTTTTGAACGGTGAACTTGGCGAATAGACAAATAAAAGATAGCAAAAAATCACATTTATTTTAATTGTTAATCCAAGTTTATTGCCGAAAACCAAGTAAGGTAGCACGTATTCCGAAAATGAATATCGGGGTAGAGGAATTAGTCACCAGGGGGCAGTGGTCGGCGGTCCTCCATTGGCTCGAGCAGAGATGTTGGCTAAGGCCACAGCACTTTCCAGGGCATTGAATGCCTGCATTGATTCCCAGGGTAGGACTCAATCGGCCCAGAAGCATAAAGTTGGCGGTAGTGGAAAATTCTTGACGAAGAAGTTTCCACTGGTTACCGATAGCAATCAGATCGCCTGCAACAAAGTGCTTGACCGGCTCATTGTAGCGTATGGGCTGAGGCCCATTGTTGAATCGCGTCACAGCATCCCGAAACTCGATTGCATCGGCGGTAACAGATTTAATTTTTCCGGAGAAACCGCTTTGGTTTCGGTGGTCGTTTTGCATTTCACGTCGCAAATAGGGCGACAAACCTTGCTCCACGATAATAGTAAAGCACCCCACAAAGCGAGTGCGATCATTTGCTGGTCTCATTGCACCAGGTCGAGCAGGTCGTTCGCCACTGTACACCTCCAAGTAGACCGATGAATCGGCCTGAAAATCAAACAGAAATTAATATACAAAAACAAAACAAAAAATAATAAACTCATAATACTAACCTGGTGCTGAGGTTGGTTGTGGCCAACGAGTGCGTCTAAATTAATTTAAAAACAAACAGGTAAATCTCAGGTATTTTATTTACAAATAACTTACGGTCAACATTTTCAACAGACAGGAAACCACCATCACACAAAAACGTGTAGAAGAACTTCGAAGTAGAAGTCGAAGAGGGCACTCATTTGACGATTACGAAGAGAACACAAAAGAACTAATAAAAACGAAAAGCGGGAAAATATATGTTCCACTGTGGGGCAAGGACAACTGGTGATATACCTGGGGAATGTTATTGTTGGACTGCTTTGGGATTCGATTCGAAATCATATTGTTCAAATTGGCCCTGGAACTAAAAGTTTTCTAATCAAATGAGAATAATCATTTTAGTGCTCGACCTGATCTGATTAAAAGTGATCATGTTCGAATGTGATCAGGCGATAGTCGGGCCTAGTTTGTAGATAATTTCTTGGGTACGAGGGAAGTAGTTTTCGCCAATCGTTCGGAATATCCTGAACCCCTAGACATAGACTCAGACCCTGGCGATTCGAATAGTCCATTCTACTAATTCTCCGTCTATTCTCCTTTTTCAGAATGAGCAAATTACATTTATTAGTATAAGTATAAGATTAATTATGAAAGTACAGTATACTTATAAGGATAATATAAATTTAAAGTTAAAGATCTCGGATTACACAAGACCACACAACATCATCGCATAGTAACAACCCACAATAAGGCCTTGTCCACCGGCGTACCTTCCAGTTGACGATAAATGTCCTCCAACTGGGGATCCAGCAGATCAATAGTACCGAGCAGGGCGTGCTCACGAGAGGAAAAGTCGGCCCGCAACACCTTCCAGCCAGTAGAGGAAATTACGACTTGTCCCGGGTGGAAAGTGTGCTCTTCACCATCTACCATCGAGCCAACATCAAAGTTTGCCATTTGGCCCTGCAACACTGGAGCCTTAAACAAAAGAATGTTCGAGTTGATGTCAACCATCAGCGGTCCTTCCAGTGAGTAACTTTGCTGAGAGAGTTGAGTACGGAGAGCGGTCGAGACATCTTTGTCGAATTTGATATTAAACCAACCGTGGTTTGTAGCTTCAAAACCTTGACCGCTCATCACGTCCAGCTGAAACGAAGACATCGGGCGCTGAAAAGTAAACACAAAATTAATATAAATACAAAAAGGCGTTAACTCAAAAAATATTTACCGGTTCGACAAAAACAGCGTTCCCAACAGGAGCAGCTAAATTAATTAAAACAAAAATTACACGTTAATCCCAGTTATTTTATTTACGAATAGAAGTACTAACCCGTAATCGCTTGTCCCGCGGCACCTTCTTCGGCGGTTTGACCTTCACCTCTTCTAGGGCAGTCCATTTTCAACAGACAGGAAACCACCAGCACACAAAAAACCGGTAGAAGAACTTCGAAGTAAAAAAGGGCACACAGATGACGATTACAAAGAACAGTGAAAAGAACTAATAAAAGCAAAAACGGGAAAATATATGTTCAACTGTGGAGAAAGACAAGTGATGATAAACCTGGTGAATGTTATTGTTGGACTGCTTTGGGATTCGATTCGAAATCATATTGTTCAAATTGGCCCTGGAACTAAAAGTTTTCTAATCAAATGATATTCATTTTGGTGCTCGAACCGATCTGATTAAAAATGATCATGTTTGAAGTAATTTAGGAATATAATGTTCCAGAGAATTGTCATGAAAGTACGATGAAGATGCTCTGATTGGTTAATTCATCATGTGTTTTTGGCATCTTACGGTCAAGTTCCATGTATTGATGGATATTGAATCAGTTGTGGCTTTTGGTTCGAAAGATTCAAATGATCATCACGAAAGTCTGAAAGAATGTATAATTTAATAAATCATTTCCCATGCATTATTAACCAAAATTCAAATAAAATAGATTAAAAGTGGTAATATATTTTATTAATATAAAGTATTAAATTGATAAATCGGGGTACAGGTAAAACTCTCTGGGAGCAGTAGTCGGAGCACTTTCGTTGGCTCTTGCAGCAACATTTGCCTCCACCACGGCATTGAGGTTGACCATTGAATTTTTGATGATGGTTGAATGTTTTCCACACGAACTCGATGTACCAACTGTGTGCTGTCACCATTTTGCTCCAACTCTGGCAAACCAATCTGGTGTCATTCAAGTTATCTCCGATGTTGGTAGGCAAGTACAATCGCTATATTCATCGTCAAATTCCCACCCAAATCTCTGAACCACTCATCGAAGCAATCAATTGTCTCTGTCTACTCTCAAACATTTATCTCTCCTTTTCCCCAACACTCACTTTGATGAAGTCCAACTAGACCTGCCTATTTTCACCCAACTGGATCGATTCGATTTCCTTTCTGACGACCGAACCAATATACTCGAGAATTCAATTCGGGCCTTTGCCCTCAACAACACTCAACTTCTATTCGGTCTCAAGTTTTGGATGAACTGGTTTGACGATCACCCGAATCAGTACTACCAAATGGGACGTCAATTCTGTTTACAATTTGAACTCTACAATGATTTCTACATTCTACAGCTCACTGATCTCGAGAAAATTGTGCTCATTTTTTCTCGCTCACCATTCTCCAACTCAACATTGCACATGTCCACTTGGCGGATGTCTCCATTCGTGTTCTATTCACCAACTTATCCGAATTGACCCAACTGGTCGAACTAGTACTCTTTGTTTCGTTTGAGGTTTTTGAAAACGAAAAAGAAGAAAACCAGCACGATCCAGTTCTAGTTCACTCAATGAGCATCATCAAAATGAATCAACAAGTGAGTGTTTACATTTGCAATTTGAAATTTATTTATTTTATTTACTGCACGATTCATTGAATCATTGATTCATGAATCATGCGGGGGCCGTTTATTTTAAAGAAATGTGTTTGAGCAATGTGTTTAAAATGAGAGAGTAAGCACTAGACGACCAACTAAACAGCCTCGAGTGTGAGCCCGGGCTGGATAAGTACAAGTCAATGCACCGAAGAGTTTAAAGTGTGTGTATAAATTGTGTGTTTAAATTAAGAGTAAAAAAGAGTTTAAATAGTGTGTTTGAATAGAGAGATTAATAGATAGAGTGATAAAAAAAATATATATACTAAGACCACCAGAGATCCGGTTCTGGGGTACTTACTTCCAGTGACTTGTTCCACTTTGGTTGGTTTTGTCAAACCAGTACAAAGCTCCGAGAAAGATTGAGGCGTCAAATTCGGTTCATGATGGTCTGTTTCTGGTTCTTCGTCTGATAGGCAACACACATACTCCTCGCCCGTCTCATCACAGTCCGAATTGTCTGAATAATCAGAAAATCTTCTTCTTGACATTTTGACTACGCCTGAAAGGCTACGTTGATGTTAATAATAACACACAAGTCAAATTAGATCGATCTACGAGATCAAAACAACTGTGCACCATAACATACACTGACAGTTAGTGTTGGCTGTTGTCTACTCGCTGCATGCACTACATTCACACGTGACTCATTGGCAAACATGATAAGTTATCATTGATAACAACAACATTGTCTTTTTATATAAGACGTATTTCAATATGAATATCAACATGTCAAAAAATAGAGCACAAATAGAGCACAATTTTCCAGAGAACAAAATTCATTGAGCACAAAAATGTAGAGCACAAAATTCACGAGCTTAACTTTTCTGGGGCACAAAAGTCTCGGGCACAAAATTTGAGGCACAAGTTAGTAGAGCACAACTTTCTCAGAGCACAAGTACCCCAGAACCCAGAGATCCATCCGTGATGTGCGAACATTTCCTTGATGTAAAACACAAGAGACATGATATGGTTGAGATTATATACAAAGTTAGTTCATTCGATTGATGTCTGAGTTTTGATTGTCGATCATGAGCATCTTGTGAATTTCAGTCGTGGATTCGTCGAACAGTGTGTAAGCTCGGTGACTACCAACGAGTTCCATCAAACAAGAGGCACGTATCCCTGCGTTTGCAAATGCTTGTTTGATGATTGGTGAGTACCTGGTACATTCAAACAAAACGTGTTCTACGGTTTGACTTGATTCGTTGTTACAGTCGCAAGCTGAGCTGTTCCTTTTGTGGAACCGAAATAAATACGCTCGAAAACAACCGTGTCCAGTAAAAAATTGAGTCTGTATGAAGTTTGTCGAGATATATTGAGGAATCCATGAAGCGACTGGAAAGAATTTTTTCAATACAAGATTTTCTGAATTTCTGAAACGCTCGTTGCACTCTACAGTTGACCAGGCATCAACAACTCGTTTGACATATTTCTTATTGTATTTGAAATATGCAAAATCTTTCATTCGGCTTTTGCATTTGTCAATAGCTTCTTCTTTGACTTGCTTGAATATTGGATCACCTACGACCGGCCTCCGGAAAATCAGACCACAGTTCAATGTTTGATGTGCCGACAGAATCTCACCCTCGAGTTCAGTAATGTTATTCTTGCAGTGCTCTATAAATCTAGAAGAGTTGAGTTCGTCAGTAATGATGATCACTTTGTTTGGAGGCCCAACTTCAGCAATTTCAGCAATGCGCTTTAGTGCTTTTGAAATTGCGACTTGTGTGCCTTGACATCTGTCCACGTAATGTTGGAAATGGAATCTTCTCTCAGTGAAAAAATTACGTTGAGTATATAAACGATAACAAACACCGAGTTTGAAGGTCGATTCTATTTTCCTCATACGAGCTGAGATATATAGGTGGAAGTTGTCAGAATTTGGGTCCCCAAGGGTAGGAAGTAGTGGGTCCACCAGATCACTTTCATGAGTAATATCGTCTTCATCTACCCAGTCTGCCGGAATTATCTGAGAGTTTGTGGTTGTTCTGAGTTGAATATTTGATCTTACTTGTGAATCAAATTCATTTGAGTTTTGTTCAATTCTGTGAATTGTTGTATTATTATGCATGTTGATTATCTCTTGTGACGATTTGTAGATGATTTTTTCGGGTTTCGGTCTTTTCGCTGGTGGTTCGTTTGGAAGAAAATGTGCAAATAATGGGTTATCCTCGGAGGGTGTGTTCTCCAGTGCGTCATAGGTAAGTTTTCGTTTTCCCATATAAGTGCTTATTGATTCAATTCGTGATAGAGTTTCAACCGAGATATGGGAAATTGTTCTATATCCACTAACCACGCGTACAAGAAATCGACGTTGGAAACTTTGTAGTTTATCCATGCAAATATTATCAATCTCGGAGGAGAATATTTCAGAGCTGTATGCTAGTTTAGCTCTCACAACTTGTTTGAATAGTATCGCCCTTCTTGTGGAATCCAATCCGTACGCATTAGGGAAAAGTCTTATAAAAGCGTGACTCAGTGGAACTAATCTATTGATGGTGCTTTTCACGTGTTGATCAAATTTGAGATTCTGGTCAATTATAAGTCCAAGTAGACGAGTAGAAGTCACTATTGGCACGCTGAATGATCCAAACTGAAGATTGTCAGATGTCTGCAGATGTGCCCAAACATAGGTAAAATGCAACTTTTCTCAACATTGATCTGAATGCCAATCTTTGCACATTCATTTACGACCGTTCCAAATGTTTTGATAATTTCATTTCTTAAATCCATCAAGTTAGAAGACCATATAAGAATTGAGGTGTCATCGGCAAATGCCGAAACCAGCCGGCAAATTTGAAATTTATTGTCCCTTTTACTTTTTATTATTTATTATTATTTATATCTTGTGATTTGTAATAATCTTTCAATAAATCTTTCTATTCTAATAAAATTGAGGAATGAAATTTGAATATGTACAAATGTTTAATTTTGCAAAAATAATTGTCTTTAAACACAATTAATTTATTTAACAATAAAAAGTCATATTCAGAATCGACGTCGAGGCTTTAAATTTGTAAATCAAAATACAGTTCGCCAAAATGAATAGAGCCGCTGATCACCAGCAAACGTTTGCGCTCAACATTTAGATCATTCTGTATTCTTGACTTTAGAATATATCATTTATCGGTGAATGTATCATCTGGATTAAAAAAATTCCACTAAAAAAGAGTCAAAATGTTTGGTTAATGTCATTAACTTAATGATTGGTTAACAAATGTAATGTACAGCATGAACAGACTGAACTGACTGGCAGGCAGTGAGTGAGGAAATCGAATTGTTTTGTTTGTGCGACTGTGTGACTGTGCCAATGACTTTCACTTTCGTGTTTGTTGTATTTTCGATTAGTCATTTTCGCGATCTCTTCTTGTTGTCCCATTTCAGCCGTCATTTCGGTTATTATTATACATTCCCGTGTGACTCTCACCTACATCTGGATCATCACACCATGGCCTCACACGTCAACTCTCTGCCACCCGAACTACTGTGCGCTATCTTTTGTTGGCTATCCGTTCGTGATCTACTCCGGGCTGGTCGTGTTTGCTCTAAATGGCACAAAGTTCGTCAAACTGCTGGCTACAAAGTACGCAAGTTGACACTCGTGATTGGTGGAGTGGTGTCGGAAGGCTATCCCGATTTCACCATCGGACATCGAGGTTATGGTTATGGCATTCTCAACTCGGACGGCAGTGTCATGTACCCTCGAATCGAATATCCCACCCGGGACTTTCTCCACTACAAATCGCTCGACCTGAATGGCCTGATTCCTCTGACTGTCCTCTTCCCGAATGTGTCTACCCTCAACGTAGCGCTCCACATGAGTTCGATGTACCAACTGTTTGCTATCACCATTTTGCTCCGTCTCTGGAAATCCAATTTGGTGTCCTTCAAGTTCAGCCCAGTTTTTGAACGTCACAGAATCTTGAACGACGAACTTGACCTCACATTCTTTCTTGACAATGAAATTCCCACCCAATTCTCAGGACCACTTTTCGACTCAATCAATTCTCTACCCACTCTCAAGCATTTATCTCTTCTCTTCAGTAACAACCATTTTGGGCGAGTCCAACTCGAACTGCCTATTATCGCCCAATTGGATCGATTCGACTTCCATTCAAACGATCACATGAATGTTCTGTTGGATTCATTTCGTGACTATGGCATCAACAATGCTCGCCTTCGAATCCGCTTCGAATTTGGCCTGAATTTGAATTCTCAACACTTGAATCAGCTCTACCGATTGGGAGCACAGTTGTGCTCACAATTTGAACTCTACAATGATTTCTTCATTTTACATCAAATGACTGACCTAGAAAACATTTGTGCCAATTTCACCTCTCTCACAACATTGCACCTCCACATTCTAGAAATCGACTTTGCTCCCATGCAAAACATTCAAAGTCTATTCACCAACTTGGCCAAATTGACCCAACTGGTCCATTTGGGACTGTTCATTGCGTTTGAAGTTGGTGAAGACGAAGACGGTGAAGAAGGTCCCGGAGATCAAGTTCCTCTTGCACGTCTACCTTCTGTCAAATCTCTACGCCTGTTTGCTCATACTCACAGTCACAACAACCTGGCCCTTCTCAACCTTCCACGGACTATGCCCAATCTGCAGGTCATTAGTGTGCTCATTAGAGGACTGAACATTGTCGGCTATAATCGTAGTTATCACTGTGATCTGTGTGGCATTCGTGATGAGCTGGTCCCTGAACATGTGAAGACTTGTCTTTCTCAAGTGATGTTGCCACTGGCCCAATGCACTCGTCTGCACAGCATTACGTTCAATAGCAATTTTGTATGCCTCAACTTGAACAATTTCTCTCTCGATGTGTTGAGTCGCCCTTTGATCTTCGAGTGATACTTTAATGCTCTCAACATATATCTGTTTATCTTTCATTGCATGTAACATTAGCACACAATTTGATATATAACTTTATCCTATTAATAAAATTATTACTTTTTGCTATTTTTTTATTGTATTCTTTGTATTTGGTTGAGAAGTTTGATACATTTTGAAGATGTGATGGTTCTCGTTTGAGATTTTGTCCAGTTCTAACTGGTTTGAACGTGTGAAACACTTTTTGGGTAGGTTGCAATCGGACATTGGACATGTTGGTGGCCATCGTTCACCAATGATGAGTTGGTTAACTTGGCGAATGTTTTGATCTCCAATTTGATTAGTTTTGCATATGAGAGAGAATTAGTGAGTTAGACAACTTACTGATGTAATCATAAAAACCCTATTTGAATTTACATTATGTTCACATGAGACACTAATAATGAGAAAGGAAAGAAATGACAGTTCACAACAACTAGTGCACAACCTCGAGATAGACTTCCGGATCGTGTGGAAATGTTTCTCACTCATGTGATCTCGTTGAGTTCGTCTTCAGTAAACATTTGCGGAACAATCCTTCACGAGACAATGAATATTCATTCATGTTAATACTTAGAGTAATGTACTGTTTGTCTTGTTTGCTTATTTGGTTTTGTTATGCTTCTACAGTTCAACCAAAGTTCTCAAAGACTGTCCGATTAGCTCTGGTTTTGATTTGTTTGTTTGAGTTGTGTTGAGTTTCGGTTTCTTTGCAGGTTGAGATTATTCTTGGTAATCCCAATTTCATAGACACAATTTCATCACAGTCACATTCCTCTTTTTCATCCAAATTGACTAAATTTTGTTTCGATTGTTCATACACCAATAGTGCAAACAAAAATTGTGGATAGTGACCTTCTGCCATTGGTTCATTTAAAGTTGCATCTATCTCATGTTTGATTGGCATTCGGCGAGACTGGACGTTATTGATTTGACCGATGAGGACTGGAATACAACTGTTGTTTGAATTCAAAATCAAACCAAGCATTTGTGCATTCATAAATAAATCAATGCCAACAATGAAGCACACTATCAATATATTATAAAGCTCAAAAACAATCTTAGAGTGTCAATTTCTACAGCTCGAAAACTTTTGTACTCATTTCACGTGCCTCACTATTCTTCATGCCAACATTGAACATATCGACTTGGCTGACATATTCATTCGTGACTTGTTTACCAATCTGTCCGAATTGACCCAACTGGTCGATCTAGCACTGTTCGTTTAGTTTGAGTTTGAGAAGACGAGGAACATTACGAAGATCACGAAAAACTATAAAAACAAAATAACTTTCCATCATTTGATGAGAGTTCAAATTTCAAAAATCGGTTTATCATTATATTTGCTTATGATTTGTTCAACGATGTTTAGAAGTGTTTATTCTCAGAAGGAATTGTGGTTGAGCACCAAATCAACCGTTAACGTACTCATCTGCTGGTCGAATATGAGAAGGAATCATTTAGTCGGTGTACAGGATGACGAGAAATGGTGAAATGTAAATGTTGTCTAAAATCATAGATTTTACTATTACTGAGTTTTTAATTAGCGCTTTAAAATGATTAAAACTTGAATGCGCTCTGAAAAGAATAAAACTTGAATTAAACCTTTGTTTGGTTGATCTTTGATTAAAAATTCAGAGAGCCAGCAATTCGACCACAGTTTTTAGTTTGATCTCCTGTTTGAACGCTATTCAATTCCATGGCTATATTGATCTTGGTGATAGCGTTCTTGGGTCAAAGATAACTTTTTTGCTTCTAGGTTCGTGCTATTTATTTGGTTCTTGGGTTGTTCCTTGTTTTTGTCTTAGTTGAAAATGAAGTCTGAATTAGAAATTAAAAAACACGATTGATCACGTAATATTTAGACAATTTCTTTCAGTATTATTCTGTAACTATCAAAATCTCTAAATAAACGTATCATATTTATTATTCATTATTCACTTGGTACGTAAAATTCCTGCAATAACAAATTAATCCTAACTTAACTTTGTATCACTACCATTGGTACTACCAATGAATCTCACATTTATTCCGATTCAAAGCAAGTTATCCAACCGTAACAAGCCATCTGAGCACTGATGATTTAACTCTTCTTTGAGATAATTCTGTTTATTTGTCAGGGCGGCATTTTGAAAATTATTAATATATTCCCGGTTTAAATATTTTTCTCAGTTAATGTGATTAATTCGAAACTGCATTCATATAGTCCCACTTACTGTCTCAAATTGCTGGCTCTCTGAGTTTTTAATCAAAGATCAACCAAACAAAGGTTTAATTCAAGTTTTATTCTTTTCAGAGCGCATTCAAGTTTTAATCATTTTAAAGCGCTAATTAAAAACTCAGTAATAGTAAAATCTATGATTTTAGACAACAGGTTTTCACCATTTCTATTTTATTTAGATGCCCAAGTTGGAAAGGTCAATCCAGCACCAGCAGTTAGTATTATGAGTTCACATTTTTTGTTTTTGGTATATTAATTTCTGTTTGTTTTTCAGCATCGTCTATCTAACGTGTACTTAAATGTGCTCAATGGTCCTCGCCTTTTTTTGGGTCGAACGGTTCGGGATGATGGGCGCTTTAGTGGGTGCTTCACCATTACCATTGATGGTGGTCTGCCTGTGGAGTTACGTGACCGGATGTTACAAGCTCAGCTACACAATCGATTTGATGGCAAAATCGTGTCGGTCACTCCAATGGCTGTTCGATTCCCGAATTCTCCGGTCGACTTCACTCGTGTACCGATTCAATGGAACACTCCGGAGAAGATTTTCGAAGTCAGTGAAGTCGTTGCTCGGAATAAAGAATGGTTTCTTTTGCGTCGCTCTTTCGCAACTCAAGAGAATTACATTCTACTTGGAAAGGTCGCCCAGAACCAGGAGTGGGAGCGGGCACTGGCTAATCTTGATGCGGCCGTCAACGCGAATAATGCTATCGAGGACGCGAGCTGTCGAGCTCGTTCGAATGACCCTGTTACTTTTTACATATACCCACAAATCAGCTAAACGGTACATTGTATTACACTTGTGATGTGATCTATGGCAGTCTCAACCGTAACGTCCACTTTACATTTTGTACACTCAGACTGTTCTCTTTAGTATAAATTTTATTGTATTTTATTACATTGATCCAAAATAATCAATAATAATATTAAACATCGATGTTGATGGCCTCCCTGATCGATGCGTTCCGAATGTGATCCAAACGAGTGACACCAAAGTTCCTTCTCAGAAAGATCGCATCTCACCGATCGAGATCCTTCTTGGTCAACATTCTCATTCCCCTCAATCAGCTCGCAATAGTCCACCGGATCGGCCTGTGCTTCGTTACAATAGTGCCGGATCAACATGTGAAGACATAGTCGCACAGAGGCCATTTGCATTTGTACGGCTTGGCGCCCCGATGGATTCTTTGGTGCAACTTCATTGAACACGATTTTGTTGTCTCAAAGTCACAGTCAGACTCTTCACATAGCATCAAAGTCTTCTTGAGTGTTGAGGTGAACGTTCACAACACGAGTGCATTCTCCCCTGAATTCGCATCCCCGAAAGGCACATTGAAAGTGACCCAGATGGTGCACTGAACAAAACAAACCATCGTGAATGACACTGTCCACAGATGATGATTACGCGCAGTAATTCAAATTCAAATTCAAATCAAATGGAGCACTCAACTCATTAATCCATCGATAAATCATAATCATCATCATCGATATAGAAATATTACTCAAACTTGTCAACTACCTTGACCACTAAATGCAGTCACTTCATTAGCCAACAGTCTGTCTGCCTGGTCTTTCCATTCTAGAAGATGAAGATGCCAACCAGTCAATGTTGAGAACATAATAATAAAAAAATCGACCAATCAGAATCGAGTTATAATTTTATTTGTTAATAAACAGTTTTATTAATGCAATATGTAAAAGAGAGATACAGTAACACAAGATTGACAATTCTCAGTCTCTCATTGTGCAGCATTCGATTGAAGTATGGAATTTTGCTCATAACTGAGCGCTTCATCAATCGACAGCAGTACTGTTCCTGCGCAGAGTTGACAAACTCACCAGTGGGGTCGTATGGTTGACAAACAGTGCATTGGGTCGTGCCGTGCTCAGAAATGTCGATCCATTCCACCGATGGAAAGATGTGCGAGGGCAGTGACTCAAAGTCACGGTGAGAGCGCTTGTCAACTCTCAACATGAGTATCTTGACTTGCGGAAGCGAGATTCGTCGAGGCTCTTCACCATCAACAGCTCCACCAGCCAAAGTAAACGGATCGTTGAGCAGATAGTGGAAGGGAAGGTCCAAATTGAGATAGGTCAACTGTTGTAGCGAGGCCAAGTTGGTGACCAGCTCGGTGAAGGTAATGTGCCAACTCAAACGCAGTCCCAACATGGTCAGTGAGGTAAAGCGCAGACACAGGTCGTTCAACTGATCCACTGTTCGAAAACGCCGATAATAATAGAGTTGACACACTTTGCTGGCGTATTCGACTTGGAGGTTGAGTACTTGAGCCTCCATCTCATAGTAATCGGCATCATTGCCCAATCCAAGGTAGGCCAAATTTTCACTGGCAAATCGGTGAACATTGTCCCAAAGTTCATTGTGCCGGTCGTACTGAGAGATGAACAGTTGGGCTACTTTGAGACGGCCAATGAAGGAGTACGATTCGACGGGAAAGGAGATTCGCTGATTAAGTGGATGAACAACATCGGCATCCATAATGTTGAGTGTTAGCTCTTGCAGAGAGGATTGTTGATTGATGCTGTCAAGTAGGGCGCCAACTGGGTGCTGCTCGGGATGGTCCTCGTAACGCTTGTCGATGTCCCAATTGCAGACATACAATTTCGCTGTGACCAGTGACCAGGATGATCCAACAAGGTCAACCACCGAGCGGAGATCTGCCTCATAGCACCATGGATGCATCACCACCAGAGTGTGCACAAACGGGAACAGTTCCACCAGGTATTCCACCAATTGGCCAGAGAGACGAGCCCTGTTGAGACGAGCCATTTCGGTCAAATCCGCTTGTTTGTCGTCACCACCGAGAGAAGAGCTGTACAGGATATCAAGGAATCCTTTTGTCTCACGATCGTCCAAAAGATAGTCGTCGAACGAACTTGGCACCAAGTTGGGCAACATAACGACAGATTCGCGTTCTGAGTGTGGCATATCGAAAGACCATCTTCGATTGCTTCCGACGGAAACCTCAAATTTGTTATTGTAGGGAATGTGAAATCTTAATCGTTCACCACCAACCATCAGCACCAGTGTGCGACGTCGTTTGCAGGCACTCGGCAGTATAGCTGCCCATTCAGGACAGACTTGATCCAGGAAAAGCAGTTCGTTCAGGGGAATGCGGTCAAATATAGGCAGAAGACAATCCTCGGGGAGAGCCTTAATGTTGACGGTTGTGGCTGGTGATGGTGACTGTTGAGACGACTGGTCGAAACGGAGAAGAGACGGACGACTGTTGACAAGAAAGCGAACCACCGCTGAACCAAACTGTGAGAGGGCGTGCATGTAGAGACTCATTCTGGGGAGTATGGAACGGGATAATTCGCGAAAAAAAAGATGATCAAAAGTCGTTCGGGCGAATCGAGAAATAGAAACGAAAGAGAGACAGCCGCTTTGTGATGCAGCACACAAATCGAACACACAGCAGAGAGTGACAACATACAAAGTACACGTTCTCTTTAAAGAGAAATTTCTCTGTATGTGTTGTGTGCAAGGGGAAAGTTCTCAGGCGCGAATCATTAACATCATAAAATAAATATTACAGAAATATGTCATGATAATCTCTTATTTTTTTAATCTTATTATTGAATTATATTATTTTTACATTTAATTTAATAAGAAAATCAAATCAGAATAATCAGAATATTCAAAAACGTTTTCTCTCAATACTATCGATACAAGAAAAATGAAAACTTAAGCAATTAAAAATAAAGCAAATTTTCAAAATAGTTAACTATTGGACAATCACAAGAATTTACAAGAATCATAGATAACGTTTATTTTTATTGTCATAGTAGAGTAGATTTACAAGAAAAATGAGAAATATTGTGAATATAAATGTGACAATTAAAAATAAGGGAAACATAGTTGAGAGAAAGGTTGATGGCTCACTGGAGTCGACGTTGCAGCAGATCGTTGTCCACCTGGACAAATTCATTTGCATCTCGATTGTCCTCGATGTTGAGACGATGTTGCTGTTTGAGAGTTTTGGGTAATTTGAAGTGACGGCCGCGGACATGAATAACTACATTGCTACGGTTCTCTGAGGAGAATCGACAATTTGGCCAAGAGCACGAGAATGGCTTAATGCCGAGATGGATGCGCTCGTGCATGGCCAAAAGTCCATCCCTTGGAAATGTCTTGCCACAATCTCGATACTTGCATACGTGCTTGTTAGTTCCAGCAGCAGCAGTAGATTGAGCCTTTTGCCGTTTGTTTGAAGATCGAGAGCGACTGATAGATTTGCGTTTGTGACCAGACGAAGTTGATGGCTCGTTTCGGCACTCAGCAGCATTACGTTCCAAAATCCATTGGTCGAGTGAGACAGTCGCCACTTTGGGATCATCGAGGTGGAGAGAAGGAACAAGATCGCGGTCAGCGCGACCACCACCGAAACGACTTCTCAGTTCAGTCACCTTTGAGCGCAAAACACCAAATTGGTGATCTACTTGGGAGATGAGTTGACGCTTCAGTTGTTCACAGTCCACTTCGAGACGTTCCTCAAATCGATCCAGGAACGAGCTCAAACGATGAGTGAGACGAGACATGGTGAAAGGAGACAGACAAAATAAATCAAACAAACAAACAGAAATAGAAAACAGAAGAGAACGCACTCGCGTGTTTGTGCAAACCGACTCAAACAACAACAATCGGTGATGCCAACTTAGCATTGCTAAGTCACACAGTGACAGTCGTGGTCACATGAACAAGCAGAGTTGGTACGATGCTCGTGAGAGAGCTCACACAGTCGATTCATTCTGTCTCGCACTTTATTAATAGTTTGCGTCAAGAATTTAAAGTAAAAAAGTGTGCAAATGTAAATTTGAATTACACTCCTTACATACGGGATTGTATTTCTATTTTAAATGTTAAACATTACAAGAACATGAATGACATTGAGTCAATTTAGAAATAAGTGACCGAATCTCTCACTCGAGTCGACGTTCCAGCAGTTGGTCATCCACTCGAACATAGTCTTCCGGGTTACGATTGTCCACAATGTTGAGTCGTGCCTGTTCCTTCTGGAGTTCGGGCAACTTGAAATGCTGGGTACGAACATGTTGAACAACATGAGCCTTTCTCACTGCAGAGTAACGACAATCGGGCCAAGTGCACGAGAATGGCTTGGTGCCCAAATGAATACGTTCGTGCCGGGACAAATCAACAGGTTTTCGAAATGATTTGCCACATCCTGGTGACTTGCATTGATGCTTCTTCGATCCATCAGTAGTGACACTTTTCTGTCGTTTGTTGTTGGCTGATCGAGGTGTACTTGAGGATTTGCGTTTACGATTGCCAGTTGAAGTGGACGGAGCATCTCGAGCATTGTCACTCGACTCAATGCACAGATCGAGTGGAACAGTCTCCACTGGTGGGTCGCCAATCCAGGGATCGATGTTGTCAGTGCCTGAACGAGTACCACCAAATCGACTTCGTAGTTGTGTCACCTTCGTTCGGAGAACACCAAACTGTTGATCTACTTGAGCCACCAGTTGACGCTTCAGTTGTTCACAGTCCACTTCGAGACGTTCCTCGAATCGATCCAGGAACGAGTGCAATCGAATGAGATGAGGCATGGTGAAACACGAGAAAGGGAGACAAGTGAATTGAAAAGTAGAAACAAACCACAACTCATCAGTCACAACTAACTTTCCACTCAAAAGTCTTTTCTGTAGACAAACTATTTTCACATGTTTGGGTGGATATAGTTGCACTTGCAGTTGGTATTTTTGCAGGACAAAACTGTCTGCTTTGTTGATTTGTTGGTTTCAATTTCTCCTTCTCTCCTCTCGTGTCACTTTATTTAGATCAATCAATTCATTATTGATTTATTCAAATTTGACATCCCTGTCCTTGTAATTGGCAATATTTTAATAAAAATTTTCAATTTTGATTTATGACGATTTGTGAATTACAAATTTTTTATTGTACGAATGAACATCACTTAAATGGTTTGTTTGCAAAATCCAACACCAATTAAACTCTATTTTTGACCAACTGTTTCCATCCATGCAGAAGTCATCAAAAGGTGATTTGTGAAATTAAATTTATGATTTGTTAATTTTCACTCATAATAAAGAGAAAATAGTGATCGCAAATACCCGTCATTATCCATTACCCGGGTAACGAGTACTAGTTCGTTACAAAAAACGGGTACTCGGGTAATACCCGGTATTTATAGAAATTTTTGTTTTCTGGTTAAAACAAGGAAAACGAGTTTTATTGATTTAAATTATATTTTAGCAATAGAATTACAAAAGATGGATGTTCAGTTTAATTTTCTTGGGAGGATTCTCATTTTCACTTTCGGCCTTTTTCAAGAAGTAATACTTGATCACAACAAGTGCATTGAGCAAATCGTCTCCAGTCTTATTGCGAACCTTAGTAACAAATATGTTTGAAACCGAAAATGTTTGTTCGCTTGGTGTGGATGTAGGATCAATGGTGGCCAAAGCATTGTACAAATTCTGCAGTCTAGGAGTCAACTCACCAAAAGATTCCATTTTCTTAAAGTCTTGTTCAATGTCATCTGTAGAAGCATTGTTCTCGAGAATAGAAAACTCTAAGTCGATATACGACTGAAGATCGACAACTCCTTCCTTCAGGTGAATCGGTTCCTGAGCATTGTCTTCATCCTCGGAGTCACTGTTGAGTGCTGCTTCTAATTCATCTTTTCTCTGACAGCCGAAGAGTCGTTTGTAGAGTGATCTTGCGGTTTTGATTACTACGAATCTGCTTGAGTATTTCAATTCGGGTGTTGATTTGGATAATACCATAAAAGATCGGGCACGCAACACTCTAAGCAATGAAACTAAGTCTTGTTTGCGTCGAGGCAGCATGTTTTCAATAAGAGATTCACACAATTTCTTACTAAGATCAGAATTTACTTTTCTCAGACTATCAAAAACAAACTTAATCACCGCATCTGCCATCATTAAAATCGATATGCAAGGTCATTCTTGCCTACCTTTGCCTACTGGGTGGGGTTTTGAGTAATATTTTCTGGTCTCAACTTCATGTTGACAAATGAACGATTACAGAAAGATTAAGTTTCGCCACCGTGCATCGAACAAAGTATACCAACGTTTTTAACGAAGCTTCGGAAACCAAAAACCGCAAACAAAAACTCTAGCTCTACACAGATTTAGAGTGATCTTTATATCATGACATGTTATGTGTGATCAGTAATCAATTTAAATGTGGAAAGCGGTTTACAATTGTTTGATTTATGAAGTAAATCGAAGCATATTGAGAGGCAAATTTATTTCGGTGAATTTGATCAATTTGATTAGTTTGGGTCACCCGGGCTGTCTCAATGATTGAGTCTAAGTTGGTATATTTCTTCCATTACTTCGACCAATACTCAAAAGCATTTTTACAAATCTTTAGTCCTAAAAACTTGAAGTATTTCAAGTTCAAGTTGACTAACGAAGATGTACTAAATCTCCCCATTGGCATCAAAATTTGAAAACGATTTTGTTTATATTCTACTATTCGTATGATCAAATTGAAATATGACTTCAGCGAAATGCAACTAAAATTACACCCAATCTATCTTGAAATGATTGATTTTATATGTTTTTGATTAATTATGTATGTAGTTTGTTTCCAAATTCCAATTACAAAATATTGGTCGAAAATGCATTCAATCAATCCAACAATTTGGTACACTAATCAATTTTTTACATTCATTTCTAACGTTTACTGAAATGGATTATCTATTAAATCTATTAAACAATTGATATTCTTTTACTTGAACTCACCCGAAGCGTGAAGCCAGGCTTTAGCCGCTTCACGCCTTGCGGTTTTTCTTGTAAAATCTGTTCTAATTGCTCAAAGCATCAAATCCCGAGTATAAAAACCGCCGCCAATTGAGCACAAATTGATTTTATTGAACAACCTGTACAATTTTCAATGAAATTGGAGAATATACTGTTCAAGCTTCCGTTATCTGGGCGCGATTATCGACTTAGACGATAGCCATCGGTTCAAGTCAACTGATATTTGCTTCAAGTTGCATCGTATCACATCAACTTCACTTTCCGCAGTACAGAAACTGTATCTTATCAAAAACCATCTGATTCCAGAAACGATTCACCGATTGGTTCACGAGAAGACATTAGCATCTTCTCTCGGTGAAATCGATTGTCGCATTCGCAAAGCGGTGAAAGCAATTCTCGAACTACCACCTATGACCTCTACCTCCTTCTTCTATCTATCTAACAAGTTGGGCGGCCTTGCCCTTACTCAACCTCGCAAATTTCGCAAATTTGAGCAAATTCGAGGAAAAGCACGATAATGCACAAACAAATGCATACACAGCGAGTCGACTTCAGAGTCTGAGTGAAGTTCAGACAAACAGACACAACAAAACATCAACACGCTTTCACCAAGTGAGTGTGCAAATAGCGGCAAAGTGAATGTTGATATAGTGAAAGATTGCTCACAAATTATTGGCCCAAACAAGTTTGAAGTTTAGTTTGAATTCCAAACTTGAATTCAAAATTTTTGATTAAAATGGTCAATAATAATAAATTAATAATTTTATTTATTTATTTATTTATTTATTTATGCACGATTCTTGAATCGAATCGCGCGGGGCCGTTTATTTTAAAACATAGTGTTTGAATTAAGTGTTTAAAAATGAGTGAGTAAGCACTAGACGACCAACTAAACAGCCTCGAGTGTGAGCCCGGGCTGGATAGGTACAACTTAATGTACCGAAGTGTTTGAATTAAGTGATGTTAATAACAATTAATTAAATTGCTATTGTGCGTTTAAATTGAGTGTAAAAAAGTGTTTAAATTTAGTGTTTGAAATAAGAGTTTGAATAGAGTGTAAAAGGGTGATAAAAATTGTTAACATAAAGTGACTCGATTCTTGATTAACAAAAAATATGATGACTTAATGAAGAGGACTTGAGATAAATGACGAAGAGATTGAAGTTATTCTTAGGTTAGATATGATGTCTTTCGGAAGGCGACAAAGTAACGGATTGAGATTTCGAGTCATCGAAAATTCGTGAAGAAATGTTGATCAGAAATGACGACTTTTGACGGTTGAGTGATTGAGAGATTAAAGACTTATGTGAACAGAGTGAATGAACGAGTGGATTAAGCTGACATAGAGCAAAATGTGCATGTAGTGTTAAATTAAAGCACAAGAGTAACAAATTGAAATAAAAAACTAATATTTAAATAAATGTTAACAAAAAACGAATTGAGGCAAAATAAATTCTGGAGAGTGACAGGACTGCGTTGGGATGAAGATTTAAGGCTTAGTGATTTGAGGTGAAACAAAAATAGAGCACAAAAAGTGTATCTATAATAATCACATATATCACAAATAAAATACATAAAGTTAAAATTAAGAGCACAAAAGTACAATTTGAGACAACAAAGTAACAAATAGTTAAACATAAGTAGCGATTTGAGGCTTAATTAACAAAAGATGGCTTCTTGTGTGTAATTATCAGGACTGTGTTAGGTGAAGTGGGACAGGAACTGAATGTGAGTTGAATTTCACTGATAAACGGTGAGAGAGTTTGAAAAAAAACCCCAAAGGGGGAAAAATCACAAGTGGAAAGTGCAAACATAAAGTAATAAACTTATCATTGCTTAACTCCTGATCCGAATCAGTGTTTGCGAAGAACAAGACGAAGAAGAAGAAGAACAAACAGAGAGAAAATAGAGCATAACTTACCAGGACAAAAACCCGAAAAACCCAGGTATTCTGGTAAAAAGTGGGAAAAGTCCTGGAGTACATTCTATGCCAGAGACGAAAAAAACCCCCAACCAGGCAGTCCTGTGGAAAAAGGAGGAAAAAGATTTCAGAAATGAATCTTCGACAGAAGGACATCAATGGAAGACAAAAAATAGAAAATGAACTCAAGAACAAGCCCAAAATTAAAAAAACCCCCAATCCAAGCAAACTTGGCAAATAGAGGAAAAAAGATTCTGGGCGGAAAATCCAACAAAGACACTGTTTGAATCGTTGTGTTCCTTTGGAAAAAAACCAGTCAACTGGGAAAAAATCAAAAGAACTTGAAACAAAAGTGACTCTGGAAAGCGGAAGTGCCGGACGAAACAAACCGACAAGTGACTCGAAGGCCAAACACAATTCCACGAAAAGACGAAGCGTGGGAATACAAAAAGCAAAACGATCGACTGAACACACACAAACATACAAACTCACATACGAACACTCAAGTTCTGGTTCGGAGACCAAAACAGAGGACCGAAAGGCCCAAAATGAAGAAGACGAAAAGCCAAAAAACAGCAACAACCGATCAGACCGAGGAGAGATGCACAAATGGCAGAACATTACTGAATGCACTCGTTCGGAGGCACACACAGCAACAGATGAACTTTCTTCTTAGAAATGGGGCAATTGACTCGAAGGCCAAACACAATTCCACGAAAAGACGAAGCGTGGGAATGCAAAAAGCAAAACGATCGACTGAACACACACAAACATACAAACTCACATACGAACACTCAAGTTCTGGTTCGGAGACCAAAACAGAGGACCGAAAGGCCCAAAATGAAGAAGACGAAAAGCCAAAAAACAGCAACAACCGATCAGACCGAGGAGAGATGCACAAATAAATTAATGATTTTATTTCAAAATCATTACAAAAAAACAAAACTAAAACAAAACATAACAAATCTATTTTCAATAACATCGTAGAATTCTTTTTTAAATAATCTCATCTTTGTAAGCAATAATAAAATGGACAACGTCATCTTGAGTTTGATACACTCGATTGTGTCAATTTGTCTTTTAATCTATAATAAATCTATGATTAACAAACCCAAAAATTTGGTTATTGTAATAACGTTTTATTCATTGCAAAAGTTGAGAAAATTTAAAGAATAAAGTATAGAAACATTGTTCCCAAAGATAAAGTCAACAAATGTGACATTTAGGATTAAAAGAATAAACAGTTGAGAATAGTTTGATGGCTCACTCGAGTCGACGTTCCAACAGATCGTTGTCCACCTGGACATATTGGTTGGGATGGCGGTTGTCGGCAATGTTTTGTGATGATTTGTCGTTTCGTGGCAATTTGAAATGCTTCTCGCGAACATGTCGAGTCACAGGGCCACGTTGTTCGGCAGAATATTGACAGTCAGGCCATGAGCACGAGTATGGCTTGATGCCCAGATGGATACGTTCGTGACGAGCCAAAGCATAATTAATTATCTGGAAATAATTTTTCACATCCTTCAAACTTGCAAACATGTTTCCTGTTTGCAGCATCGATGACAGTTGAACTTGTTTTGCGTTTCTTCGAAGTACTAGGTTGAGACTGTAGCTGTCGTTTGCGGCCAGATGAAGTTGATGGCTGGCTCATCGAGATTGCATTCTGTTCTTGAATCCATTCGTCGTGCGAGACAGCCACCACCGGAGGATCATCAAACAGTAGGTCAATGTTGCTGGAACGAGCTTGACCACCATGGATGAAACGGTTTCGGATTTCACGCACATTTGAACGTAAAACACCAAATTGTTGATCAACCTGCGTGACGAGTTGACGCTTCACTCGTTCGCAATCCACTTCGATTCGTTCTGAGAATCGGTCCAGGAACGAGATGAAACGATTAGATTTAGATTTGAGACGAGACATGGTGAAATACTAGAAAATATACGAGAAAGGGACAGAGGCAATCAAATACAGACACACGAGAAATGAAAACATTGAGAAGGGAAAATATTTACGCATAATCACGTTATGGTTGAAATAGTCGCAAACACATATTGACAACAAAAGTTGTTTGCTGTGAAATATTTTGAGCAATTCGCGACTTGTGTTTGTCATTGAAATGGCTCTACTCTACCGATTCTCGTCGTTCTTGGACCAATTTGACCAACAACTGGTGGTGAATGGTGAACGAGTGAAACACGAATTAAACCTATGGATCGATCAACGTGTCACACTGGTGCGGAATGAGGTGCGAATGATAAAGTCACGTTTCGGTGGTGCTCGTCCTGTGAATGGTCAACGAGATCGAAACGAGAAAGGATTTGATGATGATCCTCTGGTGGTGAATGTTTCGTTTGAAGAATTTATGGAACAACATGTGAATTTGCATGATGGTGATGGTGTTGATCGAAATCAGCCATCAACTTCTTCAGGTCGTAAACGCAAATCAACAAACCAAATTGGCAACAAACAGAAGAAGACACGATCTGATGGCACTTCTGGCTCAAAGTACACTTGCAAATTCCCAAGTTGTGGCAAATCATTTCCACTGGATTCTAAATTGGCCGCACACGAACGAATTCATCTGAACATCAAACCATTCTCCTGCACCTGGCATGATTGTCGTTATTTGGCAGTGAAAAAGGGTAATGTCGTGCAACATGTTCGCATGCAGCATTTCAAGTTGCCCAAACTGCAGAAAGAACAGACCCAACTGAACATTGTGGACAATCGTAATCCTGAAGATTACATTCGTGTGGATAATCAACTACTGGAACGTCGACTCGAATGAGAAATGGTTTCACTTTATTCATTACTGTTCCACTGCAGATTGGTTTATTACAATAATTTGATTTACATTTTTATTTATAATTTATAATATATCAATAAAACACTTTAATTTTTTAATTTATTAATTGATTGCATTCTAATCCTCAACTAATCTCAATTACTCGAAACAATTCATGAAATCAATTTGAAATCCTTCAAAAGCACTGTGATTCATTTTGAATTTCATTCAATTGATAAAGAATTAATCAATTTAATTATTAAAACTGATTGCTATCTCCCGAAGACAATCACAATCTCATGCTTATCACATATTACATTATATTGATCCTAAATTATTCCATTTAAATCTCAAATACGATTTGAATTCAATTAATTGTAATTACTATTCACTATCACCTTCTATATTTCTCTCTTTCCGACAACAGTAGCATAATCAATTTCAGAACCTTTTTCATGCTCCTGAATTTATTCCTTCACATCAACAACATATGTGCAAATAAAAATTATAATTCAAGGATAACACCATTTGTACACTGTTCGCATTTACTCTCATTTTTATCTTCCAACCTCTAAATACCACTCAATTAGATTTAAATTTAATTTTACAAAAATCCTAAATCGTCTGACTAGCGAGAACTCAATCATTGGAACAAATCAAAAAATTTGAACTGAATATTAAATTGAGAATTAATGTAGTAAATCAAAGTAATAGGTATTTCAATGCAAATTTACTTTAATGTTTGACAGATTAGCCGAAATTGAGTTTATGACATATTGAAAGTGTGGAAGATTAGATCAAATTGGTTAAAGTGAAATTGAATATGAAATGTAATGGATCACTGCAAACGACGAGCCAACAAATCTGCGTTCACCTGGATGAAATCATTTGGGTTACGATCGTCGACGATGTTGAGACGATGCTGGACTTTGACTGTTTGAGGCAATTTGAAGTGAATCGAACGAACGTGATTGATCACTGGACCACGTTGTTCCGAGCTGTACTAACAGTTGTCCCAAGTGCACGAGTACGGCTTCACTCCCAAATGGATTCGCTCGTGTCGAGCCAAAGCAGAATTATCTGGAAATAATTTCCCACATCCTTCATACTTGCACCCAAACTTATTCGGCCCAGCAGTGGGAGTCGATTCACACGATTTCTTTCGTTTGTTGGTGGATTGAGCGTGGCCGATTGTAGATTTGCGTTTATGGCCGGAAGAAGTTGATGGAGCATTGTGAGATTCATCAGCAGCACAACTTTCATGCAACCACTCGTCCAACGAGACAGTTTCCACTTGTGGATCATCGAGAGGGGCAAAAGAAAGAGAATTGCGACCACTACAAACAGCAAAACGACTTCTCATTTCGCAAACTTTTGAACGCAAAACACCAAATTGTTGATCAACCTGAGAGACGAGTTGACGTTTCAGTAGATCACAGTCCACTTGGAGTTGATCTTCAAATCGATCCAGGAACGAGTTGAAACGGTTGGTAACACGAGACATGATGAAATACGAGAAAGTGAGAGACAAATACAATCACAGACACACGAGAAATGAAAACATTGAGCATGGAAATGTTTATGCGTAATCACGTTTTGGTTGAAATAGTCGCACTTTTATTGTCATCAAAAGTTGTTTGGTGTGAAATATTTTGAGCAATTCCTTCGCGATTTGTGTTTGTCATCGAAATGGCTCTACTCAACCGATTTTCGTCGTTCTTGGACCAATTTGACCAACAACTGGTGGTGAATGGTGAACGAGTGAAACACGAACTCAACCAATGGATCGATCAACGTGTCACACTGGTGCGGAATGAGGTGCGAATGATAAAAACACGTTTCGGTGTAATTCGTCCTGTCATCAAGCAGTCAAATCTATGAGCTGGTCAAATTTATCACTGGTCAGAGAGGTGGAAACGAGAAAGGATTCGATGATGATCCTCTGGTGGTGACTGTTTCCTTTGAAGAATTTATGGGACAACAAGCGAATCTGCGTGATGGTGATGGTGTTGACATAAACCAGCCATCCACTTCTTCAGGCCTTAAACGCAAATCTGCAAACCAAATTGGCAACAAACAGAAGAAGACACGATCTGATGGCTCTGGTGGCTCGAAGTACACTTGCAAATTCTCCGGTTGTGGTAAATCCTTTCCACGTGATTCCAAATTGGCCGTACACGAGCGCATTCATCTGGGCATAAAGCCATTCTCTTGCACTTGGCTCGATTGTGTTTACTCTTCCGAGTGTCGCCCCAATGTTGTTCAGCACATTCGCATGCAGCATTTCAAGTTGCCAAAACTGCAGAAAGAACAGACCCGACTCAACATTGTGGACAACCGTGACCCGCAAGATTACATTCGTGTGGATAATCAACTGCTGGAACGACGACTCGAGTGAGAAATGGTTTCGCTTTATTCATTACTGTTCCATTGCAGATTGGTTTATTTTAATTTGGCTTACATTTTGATTTGTAATTTATAATATATCAATAAAACACTTTCGATTGATTGAGCGATAGTACGATTTTTAATATTCTTTTGGTCGTTCGCAGGAAAGAGATAATGTAGTGCTTTTATTAAGTAACAAATCACAATCTACTATATAAACGTTTATTAATGTAATAAAAAAGAAACTTTGTAAATTAAGTATTTAAGCAGTTATTTTGATTGAACACGGTTTGGATAAAATGTTTGTGAGATACTTAATTAAATTCAATTGTCGAGCATTTCTAGGCACCAGAATATACTCAACCCATAGTCCCTTTTTTGCTGATCCACTCTGCTGATGCAGTTTGATCCATTCTTGAAAAGGGGAAAATCAAGCCAGAAATTGTCCCACATTTGCATGCAATTCTTTCAATTTGATTCTTCATTCTCTTTAGTTAATGTATGAATTTCTCATACAGTGAACTAATTATCAACGAAATTTTTATTCAAACAAATTCTCAAATATTTGCCCAATAATTCGAAATAATGTTTTTATTCAAAATTGTGAATCGAATAGTAAAATGTCTGATTGACCAATATAATTTAACGAAAAGATTGACATTTTTGTTTGCTAATGATTATCAAAAGCGGAAACTACACAAATATTCAAAATGATTACATGCAAGGCTACAAACATTTGCAGACAGGAAATGCATTTCCTATTTCGACTTATCGATTGCGTTTTTTGTTGACAACTTTCAACATTGTCTTTATAACAACAACAGAAATGATATTTGTTTTGTTTAATAAATAATTTATAAATCTAAATCCAAATAAAATGTTCAATATATTTAAATTGCTTTTACTTTTTATAATAATTGAGCCTATAAAATGTGTCAATTCAACTTTAATGAACAATTCCACAAACACGACAGAATCCTGTTTCATGAATGAGCAAACCAATGAGCATTGGAAGTTGGTTTGGGAAGATCAATTCGATGCAAATCAACTCGATTCAACACAATGGAAGATTGAACACGAAGAATCAGGTTGTTATGGTGAATTGTTATATATTGTCGAACGAATGTATTTGTCAATTTGATGCCCTCTCACTGATGATTGGCAAACAACAGATCAATTTGAATGTATTCATTGTATCGCTCTTGTTTCTATACTTCAATCACAAGCTCTACGTCACCACCAACTATCCACTTGTGCGCATGCTCTATCCGGTGATTGTCTACAATGATTGGCGTTCATTCTTTATACGTCAAAAATGGAACAATCACGATGTTTGCAGTCGAACTCGAAAATGCTATTTGCTCGTCCTGAATCTGTTCATCTGTGTCATTGCAACCTTTGGTAAGAGTTTGGTAGTAATTTTCGATAGAGATCAATTTTTAATTAATTTGTTGATTTATTAAGAAATTATTTGTATCATCTCGTTGATGTATTTCAATTGGACTTTGGTTTCTATTCTAATGCAAAATGAAATGAAATCCTTTTGGCTGGCCCTCTTTTGTGTTACGGTCAGCAATTTGAATGGATTCATATTTGGTCTAATGTTTATCAACTTTTGTCACTCTCTGGCGATCAACTTTTCCTGTACCGTTTCACTGTTGATGATGTTCTATCTCAAAATACAGCAAGTTTATGCGATTTTAAAAAAAGTTGTTTCTTCTCCAATAGAAAAGCCATTCGCCCTTCAGCGATATATTCGCTTTAGGAGAACATTCGTACACTGTTTGAAGTATTTTTTCGCAGTCAACCGCTTTCATGGTAAATTGTTTTGCGCCTATTTGGTAACCTACGTGCCAATCAACCTAATCCTCACAATGTGGATTATTCAAGGCGAACTTCTGCTTGTTTCAAAGCTGATCGTATACTTTTGGATTGCATACATTTGTGAACTACTGTTTGTGTTTCACTGCATCTTTGCCCAGTGCACCGCACACATTCACAAGCCAACCAAAGTACTGTTCAGTTTGATTGTTCGTCGTAATTCGCCTCAAAAGTTGGCCATACGAACTCGAGTTCACATTGCCAATTTGATAGCTGCACTCAACACTCACAATCGGTATGGCTTCACATATGGCGATTTTGGACTGGTTTCCCTTAATACATTCGCAAAGGTATATATACATTATGGTCTTAAATATTATATTTAACTGATTTTATTTTTTCGATTCAAGTTTCTACTTTTATATGGAAAATATTGTATAATTTCGTATAAATTGATGAAGAAACGAATCATCGAATAAAAATTGTTGGTGCGATTAAAAGTAAGAAATTAAATTGAGCCTTCATTTGACAATCGATTTAGCCACTTTTAGGAATATTCCATTGCAATATACCTCACGATTGTGGGTTGTCAGTTGTCATCTCCACTAATTGATTTTGTCAACGCGCGCGGTCACTAAAGAAAACTATTTTCAACACAAAAATCGATTCACATCAAACTTTTTTCGTCATAAATATAATCAACACACTATTGATATACTAAAAGTTACAAATAAACTGAAAGTAAAATTAGAATAAACCAATCAGCAATGGAACAGTAATGAATAAAGTGAAACAATTTCTCACTCGAGTCTACGTTCCAGCAGTTGATTATCCACTCGAATGTAATCTTCCGGGTTACGGTTGTCCACAATGTTCAGTCGGGTCTGTTCTTTCTGCAGTTCGGGCAACTTGAAATGCTGAGTGCGAACATGTTTAACGATATTACTCTTTTTCACTGCCAAATAAGGACAATCAGGCCAAGTGCAGGAGAATGGTTTGATGTTCAAATGGATGTGTTCGTGTATCTTCAATTTGGAATCACGTGGAAAGGATTTGCCACAACCCGAGAATTTGCAAGTGTACTTCGAGCCACCAGAGCCATCAGATCGTGTCTTCTTCTGTTTGTTGCCAATTTGGTTTGCAGATTTGCGTTTAAGTCTTAATTATTGAATATGCGTTTGCGACTATTTCAACCATAACGTGATTACGAGAAAATATTTTCCCTGCTAAATGTTTTGATTTCTCGTGTGTCTGTAATTGATTGCCTCTGTCCCTTTCTCGTATATTTTCTAGTATTTCGCCATGTCTCGTCTCTCTCATCGTTTCATCTCGTTTCTGGATCGATTTGAAGATCGACTCGAAGTGGATTGTGAACGACTGACCCGCCAACTCGTCGCTCAGGTTGACCAACAATTTGGTGTTTTGCGTGCAAAGATTCATGAAATCAGAAATAGTTTCGGTGGACGTAGTTGTCAAGCTCGTTCCAGCAACATTGACGGCCAATTTGACCTACTGTTTGACGATCCTCCGGTGGTTATTGTCTCGCACGACGAATGGATTCAAGAACGGAATGCAATCTCGATGCACCAGCCATCAACTTCATCTGGACGCAAACGAAAGATGTAATCTCAGCCTATTGTTCAATAAAGTTTTTCCTTAACTCAACTAAACAATTCAAACCAAAATGTCACAACATCCAATCATTGTACACACATTCACTCACCATTACACTACATCTCGATCATATCTTTGCCACAATCATCACACAAACAGACCAAAGCGCAACTCGAATGTATATGATTAATGGTTTTGTTTGTGTGTTTGTTTTCAAATGTCAAATGTAAATCGATTCGATTGCACACAACCTATGTGATGTGCCCAACTTAGTATTAAACCAAATAAAAAATCAAATCAATCTTTAGCCAAATCATCAACGTTTGTTGTTGTTGCATTCATGTTATATGATTGCGATTCACAATACCTCCAACCGTGGTTTATTGTTTGCATAAACATTGTAATGCCTCAAATTATGAAATACATCACGTCTTGATATTACTAGTAAACTGAACTCAAAATTTAAGTCAAAGCAATCAGAAATTAAGATGGGCACAATGAATGATTTGATTCAAGTTTATTAATGAAAAGAAAAATTGCAATACGATAAATAACAAAATGAAATTGTTAATTGTACTGTTGAGGATGTAATGAAATTGTAAATGTCGAGTCAATATGAGTGAGTTAGGAAATAGTCGCTTAATTTGTGTATTTAACAATAGAAATAAAAGAATGAAAAAGGTTAATTTCTGATGATTTGCCAACTAATGATTTTCTCTGTAGACCATACCGAACAAAATTGGAATAGTACTGGACCAATTGAGACGATCACTACGACAATAATTCCATCTGAATCATTCGAATCCAACGTGAATGATCAATTTACTGTGATCAGCGATTCGCCAATGAAACGTTGTCCTATGATAAATTGTAATGAGATAGTTAATTCGATTACAGATTTGAAGACTCACCTTTCCCTGCAACATCAGATCAAAACAAACTCATTTGAAATATCACCAAACGGACAATTACAATTACATCAAAGCACATTTCAACAGTCTCCAACATCGTTGCCAATCATCCGTCCAATTTGCCACTCGACTCCATTGGCACCAAGCCCAACATCTTCATTTGCAAGCTCAAGGTTATGTCATTCTTCATCGATGTCCAGCTTTTCTCAAATTAGTATCAAACCAACTCGAAATCGATTGCCATTTGGAGACATCACCAATTCACCGACAAAAGACAATCGAAACAAAACTGAACTTTCAAACTCACCGAGAGAAATGATACAATATACATTCGATAAAATTACAAAATGCATCTAGTTATTATACAGAAAGCATTTTGTAATTTTTACGGAATGCATCCTATCCACCACAACTGGATATATTATGTAATTTTACAAAATCCATTTAGTTGCCAGTTACTGAATATATTTGATAAATATACTGATTGTACTTTTGTTTTTCCAATACTTGTATGCACTCGAATTAATGGCACAACAATTAGTACTCAAAATACTTTATTGTGTAGCTCAAAAATAGTTTTGTATGAAAAATACAATTATAATTGTCAACTAATTGCAGTTAGTGGAATTTTGAATAAAGATCTGGGAAATTGCAACAAAATCAAATGAGCATTCACAGTGAATAATGAACAATGATTCACTTCAAAGGGGCCATACTTTAATGACGTCATCACAAAATTAGGTTTTTCGATACACCCATACACCCTCGTCATCAAACCGTCATCATCTGACATACCCATACCCTCCCCCCTAAAAATGACGTCATCATGGACAAACATATTATATTTTGTTTGTTTGTTAATGCATTTGATGATACACAGGAACAATCAAACAAGTTATCTTATATAGAGTCTTCTTCTAAAGTAAAAACTAGCGGTTGAGGTCCAGGAACGGATGCTGAGTTCGGATTTTCTTTCATATAAAACGGAGTCGTAATTTGGTCAATCGTCAAAATTGGTACCTCGAGGTGGTGATCACCAGCTGCCTCATCAAAGCCAAAATTATCTTCAATTTCAGTATCTTCGTCAATTTGAGTATCGTCATCAGTTTTTGGACTAGATTCTGACATTGATTCATCAAGATCACATTTTAGAGTATGCAACTTCATTGCTTTTTGTGAATAAAAATAGACATCACACTTTTTGCAGACTTGAGATCTGATTTTGTGATGAACCGATGGACAGTAGTAATCAAATGGTAGAGATTTGAATTTTGTAGATTGAAGGAACGATGACGAGCAATTTGTTGAAGAGAGATAAATCGTCCTGTTTCTAATTAGATGTCAGTAGATGCAAATTGCCCTTCTTCTCTTTGAGTAAACAAAACTGGAGCTGGCAAAAAACGACCTTGCAACACTCGATTGATGCTGCTTCGAAATGGCTTACAACACTTGTCTTTGCATTTAACGATTAGAAACAAATGTTTAGTACTTCTAACGTGTTTTGCTTTCCACTTTTAATTTTGCAACTATACTATTGGTTTTGATTCGTATGGATCGATGACTGAATTGCTGAATTGGCGCATTTTTGTTTCTCATTTAGAACATACATATGGGCAAAATGCTCCCAAGAAAAATATCTCATTGTATATCTGAGTGCTTAAAAACTATGTTTATGAAATGATCTTTTTTGGAATGTTAAACACATAGATCAATTTTCTGAATACAAAAATTTAAATTTTGTATTTTCACTGAGTTTTTATGTTTTACTTAAAAAGCCTTGATGACGTCATCGAGGGCTAAGCACCCCCTCTCTCACCGTCATCAAAGCGTCATCAGCACTCAAATACCCCCATACACCCTATGCTGATGACGTCATTAAAGTATGGCCCCAAAGCTTCTTGACTCAAGTCTTGTGGTTATTTTCTAGAAAGCTGCTTTCTCGACGACATTTATTTCTTTGACATTAGAGCTTTTCGGTTTTTGACGTTTAACATCTGAATTGCAGTTTCTTCTTTGCTGCGAGTTTCTTTGACGGTTACATTATTTGCCTACGCCATCTTCGGTTTGTAACGGTTAAACCCTGGTCTTCTAAGATCTTGACTACATTCGGTTTCGTCTTAAGAATTATTCGCTACCCTGTTCTGGCAACTTGAAAGAAATAATCTTTAGTTTGCACCAAATAACGGAACGACCACCATATAAACGGAGTGGAACTCGATGCCCACTTTGTTGACAGAACTCAACCAATATAATTTCAGAGAAATATATATATGACTAACATAAAATTTACCTAAAAATAAAATAACGTTTTAGATATATGCTCGCTTAACATTAAAATTCACAATTGCATACTTGTCAAAGTAAATTTTCCCTTAATGATGACAATTAATCGGAATTAGGCGAATGGATAAAGACATAAAGTAGCCATAAACCATTTCATAAATTATCCTTGAAAACAAACGAACTTCAAAGGTAAAAGAGAAAATCGAAAACCAAAATACATCTGCAAAATAAATATTTCTAATTAATTAAAAAAGAAAATATAAAAGTTTTTGAAGATAACTTACGGTAAGACGAATACTTGATTGAGAAGGAACGATAGAGGTAATTTAAGAGATGATAAAAGTGATAAAGTTGAATGAAATCAGATAATTTGTAAAAACGGCGGGAGAGCGGACAGGTCTGCAGCTTGACAAACAGCTGTCTGACTGCCAGTCTGCGTTCGCAAACTGTCACTCTGTCGACTATTGTAACTCAAGTCGGCTATTTTACTTCAGTGGTTGCATCAGATAACAGAATATATTCTGTAAATGGGACTTAGCCAAATTTTGACTTTTACGACACACCATGGAAGGCGCCGTTTTGTTCTTCAACTTCCCGGTTTAGCAAACTTGTTTGCAACAAGCCTTTAAAATTACATAATATATTTGATATCTTGAACAGAATGGATACTGTTTCTATACAGAATATACCTTGTAAACCAAGAACAAAATCGAATTTGTAAAAATAGTGAATACATTTTGTACTCGTACAAAATGTATTCCATTTTTAGATATCATTTACATTCTGTTAAAATACTGATTATATTCTATATCATGTAAGCAATCAAAAATAATATTTGAAATTTTGAGAAACAGAATATATTCTGTACTTGAAACAGATTACATTTTCTATTTTTATAGTTTATATTTTGTTTATCATTTACGAAATATATTCTGTAAATCTACAAAATATATTTGATACTAATATCGAGTGCATTATGTTTCTTTATACCAAATGAATTTAGTTAAAAAACCAGATGCATTTTGTTAATTATTTAACAGAATATATCCTGTTACTAAATACAATATTCATTCAATATTTTTACAAAATGCAATTTATAAAATAAAAACTAAATGTGTCTTGTACAAAAACTAAATGTATTCAGTAATGGTTTGAGATTACAGAATACATTCTATACCATTTCTCTCGGTGCTACGTAGACAAAATGATATTCATGTAAATAGATTTAATATTTTGAAAGAAAAATTGATAATGCACAAATATTTCTATTGTTTCGTGTTGAGGTGAAAGATGTGATTCTGATAGATGTTGTAAATTTAATGTTGATTGTTGATAAATCTTTGTTGTATTGTCGCGGGTTTTGATGAAATTAAAAATTAGTTTCTTTAATTAATTCATTAATTTATAACTGACTGCAAAATAGGGAAATGATGAAAATGTACTGCCTTCTTGTTTCGAAAGCAATCTTGGCGATCTACTTCAGATTGGCGATACCAAAAGCAAGTAAAAAGCCAACTTGAACTCACATGTGCACAATGGTAAATTGATTGGAATTATGATGAAAAACTTGATTACGATTAAATTCAAACCATAGACTTAGTTGACAAGTAAAGTGCCTTGAAAGTAACACACATGTCGAAAACTAGAAGAAGAAAACAGATCAATAGAATGCTAAATTAAATTAAAAATTACAACAAAAGTAAATCTCACGAATTCAACTCAAATTGTTGTGCCTCAGTTCCACATCTTCATTTAGCACTTGTATGTCATGAATCAAGCATTATTCAAAAGCACACACAGTAACAATCAAAAGTAGTTGAGCAATCCACAGAGAAAAGATCTTTTTGTATTGCAACGATCATTTGGATTTGGCAAATATGCAAGCACACAAGAATTGAGAACGTGATAGTAAGACAACTTGTTTCACACAAGTCAAAGAAATTACGCGTATGTTGATTTGTTTGTTTTCAGATAAGTAAAAATAGGTGAAAATATCATTTGGCGATAATTTGTTCGAGTTGAGAAGTCCAAATGAACGCTAGTTTCTCTCATTCATTCATTCATTTTGTCGTGCAAACATTTTTACATATAATTTACTCAATAAATAGCAAAAACAAAGTGAACAAACAAATTGACAAATTGCAGTGATATAAAGACGCCACTGCAACAACTCATTTCTATATGAACGCGTATTCAGAATATTGTGCACAAATTGACCTCATATGTTGTCACCCGGTAACGTCCTATCCGAGAAGAAGGTAGGTTGCTAAGCTGGCCTGTCTATATTACACTTGTGATGTGATCTATGGCAGTCTCAACAGTACCGTCCACTTTACAATTACATTTTGTACACTCAGACTGTTCTCTTTAATATATATTTTATTGTATTACATTGATCCAAAATAATAAAGAATAATATTAAACATCAATGTTGATGGCCTCCCTGATCGATGTGTTCCGAAAATGTGATCCAAACGGGTGACACCAAAGATCCTTCTCAGAAAGCGCATCTCACCGATCGAGATCTCCTTCTTGGTCAACATTCTCATTCTCATCAATCAGCTCGAAATAGGCCACCGGATCGGCCTGTGCTTCGTTAGGGGCCTTTGAGTAATGTGCACAACAGCGCCGGATCGACATGTGAAGACATAGTCGCACAGAGGCCATTTGCATTTGCACGGCTTGGTGCCTCGATGGATTCTTTGATGCAACTTCATTGAACTCGATTTTGTTGTCTCAAAGTCAGACTCTTCACATAGCATCAAAGTCTTCTTGTGTCGAGTGTTGTAGTGAGCGTTCACAACACGACCGATTTAATACTAACCCATTCCCGGACCGAATCACTATCGTTCCAGTCGAACCCGACCAGTTAGTCCTCCACCACAACATGCGACAGCACCATGACTTGCTTCTGTTTGTGAAGATCCAACTGGATGCTAGTACCAATGGTCGCACCGCCACAGTAATCACGGCCATTCCTTCTGAGCCAACTGCACACTGGACACGGGTTTCGGTTGTATGGTCCAGTGAAGGTGATGAGATTCGGGTCGATTTGAAGATTAGATTCAAAGGGTGACTACGTGCCATTGGGACTGACTCGGCGAGAGAGTGGACTTGTGCAGACAAAACACTCGAACACACACACACACACACACAAATAGTTGCAATAACAAGTGACCATTTTGTGGTTTGACTACTTTGATGCGTGCAAACAGTGCTACTAATTTGCGATCAAATCGATTTATTATTTAACAAATGACAGACAGTGGCAAAAGGCAAACACATTACACAGCTGTCAACTTACAACTCTTGAACCACCTCGAGAAAATCGCTCGATTTCGCTCCTTTCGGGACAAGACTTGGATTGCGATCCGATTGAGGACACTGAAGAGTACGAGTGATCACTTTGGACGGTTTGTTGCTCGAGCCACTGGGGCGACCCGGGCCGGATGATGGTCGAGGTCGTTTTACTCCGCCTGAAGTGCCCTCTCCTGCAGAATCGTAGTTGTCACTCTAGTCTTCACTCTCGTCTTCAACATCACTTGCCACTGCATCCAAGTCCTCGTATTCTTCCTCATTTTCGTCCTCCTCATCATCACTATTCAGTTGATAATCTTCATCATCGGATTCATCATCACCATCAAGAGTGGGATCATAATCAGCATCGGAATCGGAAACTTCCTCCTCATCCACATCCAGCACAACTCGTTTGGTCCGTGTGGTTCGTTTAGCAGATTTTGGTTTCACTGGTCCAGTAGGCGGTGATCGTCGGATTGTATCCACTCGTGTCTTGTGACCAGATCGAGACACTTCAACCTTCTTCTTGGCGCCAATTTGTAATAATCAGAACATAATAATAAACGGCTTCTATTTAATTGGGAAGTATATTTAATAAATTGGCAGTAACCAGCACCAGAACCAACCAATCAGAATCGAGTTATAATTTTATTAATTAATAAACAGTTTTATGAATACAATATGTAAAAGAGAGATACAGTAACACAAGATTGACGATTCTCAATCTCTCCTTGTGCAACATTCGATTGAAATATGGCAGTTTGCTCATAACGGAGCGCTTCATCAGTCGGTAGCAGTACAGTTCCTGCTCAGGGCGGACAAATAGGGACTCACCATTGGGGTCGAATGGCTGACAGACAGTGCAGCGGGTCGAGCCAAACTCAGTAATGTCGATCCATTCCACCGATGGAAAGACATGCGAGGAAAGTGACTCAAAGTCACGGTGAGAGCGCTTCTCAATTCTGAGCTCGAGTATCTTGACTTGTGGAAGGGAGAGTCGTCGAGCCTCTTCACCTTCAACAGCTCCACCAGCCAAAGTGAACGCATCTTGGAAAAGATGGTGGAAGGGAAGGTGCAGATTGAGATTGGTCAACTGTTGGAGCGAGGCCAAGTTGGTGACCAGCTCGGTGAAGGTAATTGGCAAAGACCACCGCAGTCCCAACATGGTCAGTGAAGAGAAGCGCAAACACAGGTCGTTCAACTGGTCCACTGATCGAAGGCGCCGATAATAGTACAGGTGACGAACTTTGCTGGCGTATTGCAAGTGGCGATTGAGCACTTGAGGAACATCTATCTCATAGTAATCAGCATCATTTCCCAGTCCAAGGTAGGCCAAATTGTCACTTGCGAATCGATGAACATTGTCCCAAAGTTGATTGTGCCGGTCGTACTGAGAGATGAACAGTTGGGCTACTTTGAGACGGCCAATGAAGGAGTACGATTCGACCGGAAAGGAGATTCGCTGCCTAAGTGGATGAACAACATCGGCATTCGCAATGTCGAGTGTTAGCTGTTGCAGAGAGGATTGTCGATTGATGCTGTCAAGTAGGGCGCCAACAGGGTGCTGCTCGGGCTGGTCCTCGTATCTCTTGTCGATGTCCCAATTGCAGACATACAATTTCGCTGTGACCAGTGACCAGGATGATCCAACAAGGTCAACCACCGTGCGGAGATCTGCCTCGTAGCAGCGTGGATGAATCACCACGAGAGTGTGCACAAACGGAAACAGTTCCACCAGGTATTCCACCAATTGGCCAGAGAGACGAGCCCTGTTGAGACGAGCCATTTCGGTCAAATCCGCCGCATTGTCGTCACCACCGAGAGAAGTGCTGTACAGGATATCAAAGAAACCTTCTGACTCACGATCGTCCAATAGATAGTCGTCGAACGAACTTGGCACCAAGTTGGGCAACATAAGGAGAGATTCGCGTTCTGAGTGTGGCATATCGAAAGACCATCTTTGATTGCTTCCGAGGGACGCCTTAAAGTTGTTATTGTAGGGAATGTGAAATCTTAATCGGTCACCACCAACCATCAGCACCAGGGTACGACGTCGTTTGCAGGCACTCGGCAGTATAGCTGCCCATTCAGGACAGACTTGATCGAGGAGAAGCAGTTCGTGCAGGGGAATGCGGTCAAAGATAGGCAGAAGGCAATCCTCGGGTAGAGCCTTAATGTTGACGGTTGTGGCTGGTGATGGTGATGATGACTGTTGAGACGACTGGTCGAAACGGAGAAGAGACGGACGACTGTTGACAAGAAAGCGAACCACCGCTGAACCAAACTGTGAGAGGGCGGCCATGTAGAGACTCATTCTGGTGAGTATGGAACGGGATAATTTGCGAAAAAAAGATGATCAAAAGTCGTTCGGGCGAATCTAGAAATAGAAACGAAAGAGAGAGAGAGAGACAACGACAGCCGCTTTCTGATGCAGCACACAAATCGAACACACATCAGTGAGTGACAACAAAGTACACGTTCTCTTTAAAGAGAAATTTCTCTGTATGTGTTGTGTGCAAGGGGAAAGTTCTCATGCGCGAATCAATTAACATCATAAAATAAATATTACAGAAATATGTCAAGATAATCTCTTATTTTTTTAATCTTACAAGAACCCTAGATAACGTTTATTTTTATTGTCATAGTAGAGTAGATTTACAAAAAAATGAGAAATATTGTGAATATAAATGTGACAATTAAAAATAAGGGAAACATAGTTGAGAGAAAGGTTGATGGCCTCCCTGATCGATGCGTTCCGAATGTGATCCAAACGGGTGACACCAAAGATTCTTCTCAGAAAACGCATCTCACCGATCGAGATCCTTCTTGGTCAACATTCTCACTCTCCTCAATCAGCTCGAAATAGTCCACCGGATCGGCCTGTGCTTCGTTAGGGGCCAAATGTCTTTGAGTAATTTGCACAATAGCGCCGGATCGACATGTGAAGACATAGTCGCACAGAGGCCATTTGCATTTGTACGGCTTGGCGCCCCGATGGATTCTTTGGTGCAACTTCATTGAACTCAATTTTGTTGTCTCAAAGTCACATTCAGACTCTTCACATAGCATCAAAGTCTTCTTGTGTTGAGTGTTGTAGTGAGCGTGCACAACTCGAATGCATTCTCCCCTGAATTTGCATCCCCGAAAAGCACATTGAAAGTGACCTAGATGGTGCACTTGATAGTGGTGATGAGATAATCGTAAATAGGTGGTGAAGTGCTTCGAACACTTGCCACTGTGCAATAAATTGGTGGGCTGATGCGACTCGGCAATGTGCTTTGTTAGATACCCACTAAAAAGTAATAATTAGAGGAACGAACGAAAAAACTCACGCCGAGCGAGCGTAGCGAGCGAGGTGTGAGTTTTTGAGTGAGCGACGATTCTTCCCCAGACAAATCGGGAGAAAACGGGATTCTTGTCTCCACTGCTCCTCCGAAACTACCGTATGTATCGGTCTGAAAATTTAACCCAAGGTTCTGGTGGTGGTGTAGATGTGCATATTCAATTTTGGTCCATATAAGTCAAAGGTAAACGAAGTGGTAATTTTTTGAAAATCGCAAATTTTGTATAGAAATGTGTTGAGACAGAGTGTCAACATTGGGTGTGTGATCACACTGTGATGTTAGTGATGAGTCATGAATGACACAGACAAGCAAGCAGCGTACAGTACCGCCCGCCGGTTGTACGCAAAGTATATGCGCAGTATCCAACACATCCAGAGGTATTTGCCGCCCTTGCCCGAATCTGGCGTTACAAGAATTTTACCTCGTACCCTCATTACACCTTTTCTGAGAAATCAATTACCGCTGACTCTCCTAACCAAATGCTGTCCCATTTGACCTTGCCTCCCTTGCCATGTGGCAGAAATTTGAATTGCCGCCACCATTACCACATCCAAATAAGAATTTAGTGATATACTGTTTAGGCGAGTACGCGAATGTTTGTATTTACATTTTTGACTACTCTTGAGTACATGAATACTTCATATGGATTGGTATCTTATCGATAAAATTGAACTATTTATTCAAAATATTAAGAGAACAGCCACTTTATCGTTTTTGAAAAAATCGCCTGTTTTTCGGATTACCGAACACAACTCTTACCTCTTTCTTATCTAAGTCAATTTAAGTCAGCTTTGTGTTATCAATCACTCATTTTACCCAGATATTCTGAATTAGCTGGCTCCCTTTTTATCTTTCACTCATTTCTAACAAGAAAGAACACTTTTGTGTATTGTGCTTCTCTTTTGAAAGACCTCAACTTAGATTTTGGCTAAAATAATGCTTAATTCAAGAAAGTTATCTGATCGCAGAAATCAAATAGGAAAATGGTGTACAAACGAGATCAAAGGGCTTATAAAATGCAACAAATGGTTTATGATGCTTTAATCCAATTACTACATAGTGATTATATTGATGAAACGATCAATGCTGTTTGTAAATTTGATTGATTGATATCATAAATTAAATTCGTACATGTCCTCGCATTTTAAAGTTTAAAACTAAATTCAAATCATACTTGTGTTCACTGTGAAAATGAAACTGTCAATCTAAGTTCAGCATTGGTAATTTGGAACCTTTTGCAGTTTCACCAGAATTGTGTGAATTGAATCAATTCAATTGACTTACATAGAGAAATGTCTGGTTGTTTTCCACCATTGTAACATAGTCGATAATGATACTTCAGAACTTGATAATGGTGAAGGTTTTTTTCCTTCATGAGATGAGACCTTTTTACCATTGTACAATCAGGTTGACAATAAGGAGCGAAAAGCATCGGCCAAAACAAAACCGGGGGGCTGCATTTGGCTGTGTTAGTCAACGAACTGATAAGCTCCCCCCATTTGTGTTTTGGCCGATGCTTTTCGCTCCTTAGTTGACAATCTATCTCCCGATTAAAGCGGTTCGATTATTATTAAGGCGATGAGCGAAAAAGTTAGAAATTCAATATCCCAAAAACGGTACTCCACAAATTAGCGAGTTTGAATTTGAGTATACCAGTATATAGTGAATTCCTGAGTGTATTTCGTTCGCTCCGACTTTACGCCAACGGCGTTATTTATCTTTCAAAAATAAGAAAGCAAGAAGGCTTCATAACGCCGGCTGCTGCTAAGACTAGTATTAAAGTTATTAGTTGCAACATATTAGATGCAACAACAACAACAAAAGAACTCACGAGTAACTCATTGCACTGCATTGCACGAGTAGTCAAACGATTCGTTACAGTCCTTTACCACACAACGATAACGCGCAATTGAATCAACCGCCGAGTGTTGTGTTTGAGAATCTTCTGGGTTGAGGGTAGTCGATAATACAGCAGAAGGGTTAAGATTGGTTGACTCGACACTATTTGATGGTTGACCGTTCGTCTGGTCACCGCGGGAACCAAATCTTAACCAAACAACCGCCATTTCGATTCGCTCTATCGACTTGATCCAACGGATGATCATCCACCTGTTGACGGTCACCTCCACGACCGTGACCCCCACCACCACTTCCACCGTGACCTACATCTCCGCCTCCACCGCCTCCATCGCCTTCAGAACCACCACCACCCGAACCGACATCCATCTTGGGCACCTTTTCAGTCAGTCTGTCAGCGAGATCCTCCGCCAGTTGATCGAGATCGACTCTCATCATCCTCTTCATCTCCTCCTTCTGTCCATCAATCGGATCACACAATACTGTGGAAGCCAAACTTCGATCTCGTGGTACAGAAGAAGACAACGACCACAATCGAGAGAAGAAATTTGGGAGAATTTTGCCTACGATTTAAGTGCCTTCTTCTCGCAGCCAGTTTGAATCTTCGATGTGTTCAATTGAAACAACAACACGGTCACATCGGGTGATAGGGCAGACATGGTGAATACGAGGGGAAAATAGAGAATATTCACGATAGAAATTTCGCTTCGAGGTAAAGTTGTTTGCAAAAGTTGGCAGAGAGAAAGCAGCAGACAGACAGACAGACAATACCGAGACAATATAGAGAACAAAACAAACCATCGTGAAGGTCACTGTCCAGTGTCCACAGATGATGATTACGCGCTGTAATTCAAATTCACATCAAATGGAGCACTCAACTCATTAATCCATCGATAAATCATAATAATCATCATCGGTATAGTAATATTACTCAAACTTGTCAACTACCTTGACCACTAAATGCAGTCACTTCATTAGCCAACAGTCTGTCTGTCTGGTCTTTCCATTCTAGAAGATGAAGATGCCAACCAGTCAATGTTGAGAACATAATAATAAACAAAATCAACCAATCAAAATCGAGTTATAATTTTATTAATTAATAAACAGTTTTATGAATACAATATGTAAAAGAGAGATACAGTAACACAAGATTGACAATTCTCAGTCTCTCATTGTGCAGCATTCGATTGAAGTATGGAATTTTGCTCATAACTGAGCGCTTCATCAATCGACAGCAGTACTGTTCCTGCGCAGGGTTGACAAACTCACCAGTGGGGTCGTATGGTTGACAAACAGTGCAGCGGGTGGTGCCGTGCTCAGAAATGTCGATCCATTCGACCGATGGGAAGATGTGCGAGGGCAGTGACTCAAAGTCACGGTGAGAGCGCTTCTCAACTCTCAACATGAGTATCTTGACTTGTGGAAGCGAGATTCGTCGAGGCTCTTCACCTTCAACAGCTCCACCAGCCAAAGTAAACGGATCGTCGTGCAGATTGTGGAAGGGAAGGTGAAGCATGAGATAGGTCAACTGTTGTAGCGAGGCCAAGTTGGTGACCAGCTCGGTGAAGGTAATGTGCCAACTCAAACGCAGTCCCAACATGGTCAGTGAAGAGAAGCGCAAACACAGGTCGTTCAACTGGTCCACTGATCGAAGGCGCCGATAATAGTAAAGGTGACGCACTTTGCTGGCGTATTGCAAGTGGCGATTGAGCACTTGAGCTTCTATCTCATAGTAATCGGCATCATTGCCCAGTCCAAGGTAGACCAACTTTTCACTGGCAAATCGGTGAACATTGTCCCAAAGTTGATTGTGCCGGTCGTACTGAGAGATGAACAGTTGGGCTACTTTGAGACGGCCAATGAAGGAGTACGATTCGACCGGAAAGGAGATTCGCTGATTAAGTGGATGAACAACATCGGCATCCATAATGTTGAGTGTTAGCTCTTGCAGAGAGGATTGTTGATTGATGCTGTCAAGTAGGGCGCCAACAGGGTGCTGCTCGGGATGGTCCTCGTATCTCTTGTCGATGTCCCAATTGCAGACATACAATTTCGCTGTGACCAGTGACCAGGATGATCCAACAAGGTCAACCACCGAGCGGAGATCTGCCTCATAGCACCATGGATGCATCACCACCAGAGTGTGCACAAACGGGAACAGTTCCACCAGGTATTCCACCAATTGGCCAGAGAGACGAGCCCTGTTGAGACGAGCCATTTCGGTCAAATCCGCCTGTTTGTCGTCACCACCGAGAGAAGAGCTGTACAGGATATCAAGGAATCCTTCTGTCTCACGATCGTCCAAAAGATAGTCGTCGAACGAACTTGGCACCAAGTTGGGCAACATAACGACAGATTCGCGTTCTGAGTGTGGCATATCGAAAGACCATCTTCGATTGGTTCCGACGGAAACCTCAAATTTGTTATTGTAGGGAATGTTAAATCTTAATCGGTCACCACCAACCATCAGCACCAGGGTACGACGTCGTTTGCAGGCACTCGGCAGTATAGCTGCCCATTCAGGACAGACTTGATCCAGGAAAAGCAGTTCGTGCAGGGGAATGCGGTCAAATATAGGCAGAAGACAATCCTCGGGGAGAGCCTTAATGTTGACGGTTGTGGCTGGTGATGGTGATGACGGCTGTTGAGACGACTGGTCGAAACGGAGAAGAGACGGACGACTGTTGACAAGAAAGCGAACCACCGCTGAACCAAACTGTGAGAGGGCGGCCATGTAGAGACTCATTCTGGGAAGTATGGTACGGGATAATTCACGAAATAAAAGATAATCAAAAGTCGTTTGGGCGAATCGAGAAATAGAAACGAAAGAGAGACAACAGCAGCAGCAGCTTTGTGATGCAGCACACAAATTGAACACAGCAGAGAGTGACAACATACAAAGTACACGTTCTCTTTCTCTGTATGTGTTGTGTGCAAGGGGAAAGTTCTCAGGCGCGAATCATTAACATCATAAAATAAATATTACAGAAATATGTCATGATAATCTCTTATTTTTTAATCTTATTATTGAATTATATTATTTTTACATTTAATTTAATAAGAAAATCAAATCAGAATAATCAGAATATTCAAAAACGTTTTCTCTCAATACTATCGATACAAGAAAAATGAAAACTTAAGCAATTAAAAATAAAGCAAATTTTCAAAATAGTTAACTATTGGACAATCACAAGAATTTACAAGAATCCTAGATAACGTTTATTTTTATTGTCATAGTAGAGTAGATTTACAAGCAAAAATGAGAAATATTGTGAATATAAATGTGACAATTAAAAATAAGGGAAACATAGTTGAGAGAAAGGTTGATGGCTCACTGGAGTCGACGTTGCAGCAGATCGTTGTCCACCTGGACAAATTCATTCGCATCTCGATTGTCCTCAATGTTGAGACGATGTTGCTGTTTGAGAGTTTTGGGTAATTTGAAGTGACGGCCGCGGACATGAATAACTACATTGCTACGGTTCTCTGAGGAGAATCGACAATTTGGCCAAGAGCACGAGAATGGCTTAATGCCGAGATGGATGCGCTCGTGCATAGCCAAAAGTCCATCCCTCGAAAATGTCTTGCCACAACCGTGATACTTGCATACGTGCTTGTTAGTTCCAGCAGCAGTAGATTGAGCCTTATGCCGTTTGTTTGAAGATCAAGAGCGACTGATAGATTTGCGTTTGTGACCAGACGAAGTTGATGGCTCGTTTCGGCACTCAGCAGCATTACGTTCCAAAATCCATTGGTCGAGTGAGACAGTCGCCACTTTGGGATCATCGAGGTGGAGAGAAGGAACAAGATCGCGGTCAGCGCGACCACCACCGAAACGACTTCTCAGTTCAGTCACCTTTGAGCGCATAACACCAAATTGGTGATCTACTTGGGAGATGAGTTGACGCTTCAGTTGTTCACAGTCCACTTCGAGACGTTCCTCAAATCGATCCAGGAACGAGCTCAAATGATGAGTGAGACGAGACATGGTGAAAGGAGACAGACAAAATAAATCAAACAAACAAACAGAAATAGAAAACAGAAGAGAACGCACTCGCGTGTTTGTGCACAACCGACTCAAACAACAACAATCGGTGATGCCAACTTAGCATTGCTAAGTCACACAGTGACAGTCGTGGTCACATGAACAAGCAGAGTTGGTACGATGCTCGTGAGAGAGCTCACACAGTCGATTCATTCTGTCTCACACTTTATTAATAGTTTGCGTCAAGAATTTAAAGTAAAAAAGTGTGCAAATGTAAATTTGAATTACACTCCTTACATACGGGATTGTATTTCTATTTTAAATGTTAAACATTACAAAAACATGAATGACATTGAGTCAATTTAGAAATAAGTGACCGAATCTCTCACTCGAGTCGACGTTCCAGCAGTTGGTCATCCACTCGAACATAGTCCTCCGGGTTACGATTGTCCACAATGTTGAGTCGTGCCTGTTCCTTCTGGAGTTCGGGCAACTTGAAATGCTGGGTACGAACATGTCGAACAACATGAGCCTTTCTCACTGCAGAGTAACGACAATCGGGCCAAGTGCACGAGAATGGCTTGGTGCCCAAATGAATACGTTCGTGCCTTGAACTAACTTTCCACTCAAAAGTCTTTTCTGTAAACAAACTATTTTCACATGTTTGGGTGGATATAGTTGCACATGCAGTTAGTATTTTTGCAGGACAAAACTGTCTGCTTTGTTGATTTGTTGGTTTCAATTTCTCCTTCTCTCCTCTCGTGTTTCACTATGCCTCTTCTCACTCGTTCCTGGATCAATTCGAGGAACGTCTCGAGGTGGACTATGAACAGCTGAAGAGTCAACTGCTCGCTCAGGTGGATGGACGATTCGGAGAACATGTTCCGTCCACTTCCACTGACCGTAAACGCAACTCCTCAACTACATCTGGAACTGTCAACAAACGACAAAAAATTCTCGTTCTGGCACTTCTGATGAATCGAACAAGAATCTGTGCAAGTCGCCAGGATGTGGCAAATCGTTTCGCGATAAATATGATTTGTCTCGGCACGAACGCATCCATTTGAACATCAAGCCCTTCTCCTGCACTTGGCCCGATTGTCGTTATTCGGCTGTTGCAAAAGAAAATGTCGTTCGACACGTCCGCATCAAACATTTCAAGTTGCCTCTACTCCAGAAAGAACAGGCCCAACTCAACATTGTGGACGATCGCATTCCAGAAGACTACGTTCGGGTGGACAACCAACTGCTGGAACGTCGACTCGAATGAGATTGTGGTCACTTTATTTAGATCAATCAATTCATTATTGATTTATTCAAATTTGACATCCCTGTCCTTGTAATTGTCAATATTTTAATAAAAATTTTCAATTTTGATTTTAAATGATAATATGACGATTTGTGAATTACAAATTTTTTTATTGTACGAATGAACATCACTTAAATGGTTTGTTTGCAAAGAAAAGAATTGAGATTAGTGCCAGAAAACAAGTCGAGGTATTATGTTATAAAAAGTGTTTAGTTTAGGAAATACGAAAATAAATGTAATCGTGCGAACAAAATCAAAGATTCTCGAACAGTTTGTGTTTTCTTCATTCAGTCGTCTTTGATGGTCGACTTTTCAAACAGTTCTGCAACCAAATTGATTCGTTTACTTTTGACCAGTTGCTTCCATCCTTCGGTTTTCATGACTTCTTTTGCACGTTTCACAATGTATTCGATACATTTTGACTTGAGCTGTATAAGGATCCTAAAGATCTTAGATATTAGATATTAGATATTAGATAATTAGGATAATTAGATTACCTACCTGAAAGAACATTCACTTTTACTATGTCCGATCAATCTTTATGCGGAACGAATGTTGTCTCGAGGATCTCGTTCATCTTTGTGCTCTGTCACATTCCTTTCAACATTTATCAAATCAATCTCTTTAGCTCAAAACTCGAGGCCTCAGTAGTGCTTTTGTTGACTGCGGGAATTTGTCTCCAATTCATTAATGCACTGAGTGGGACACATAGGTTTGCCAGAATCAGAGTCATTCAATACACGGCTCTTCAAATCTACTTTATGATACAACAGAAACTAACCAAACGAAATGATAGACAGAAAATTCGATTCGATCGATAGTACGAGACACTTCATTCGGACAAAAAGTTTGGCATTTCCGCTGGTCCAGTTTCGGGTGCAATCACGAGTAGATCACTTTAGGAATTCATCTCATTCTATGTTGCATACAATTTTATGGCTAATAGTTTTATTAGAGATAGTGGTTTGCATTAATTGAGTCGATTTGAAATTTGAAATTCTGATAAATAAATCTTTAATTATTCAACTTTTGATATACGAGTTCGTGGTCACATGAACAAGCAGAGTTGGTACGATGCTCGTGAGAGAGCTCACACAGTCGATTCATTCTGTCTCGCACTTTATTAATAGTTTGCGTCAAGAATTTAAAGTAAAAAAGTGTGCAAATGTAAATTTGAATTACACTCCTTACATACGGGATTGTATTTCTATTTTAAATGTTAAACATTACAAGAACATGAATGACATTGAGTCAATTTAGAAATAAGTGACCGAATCTCTCACTCGAGTCGACGTTCCAGCAGTTGGTCATCCTGGTCAAAACTTGAAGTATTTCGAGTTCAAGTTGACTAACGAAAATGTACAAAATCTCACCATTGGCATCGATATTTGAAAAGCATTTTGTTTATATTGTACTATTCGTATGATCAAATTGAAATATGGCTTCAGCGAAATGCAACTAAAATTACACCCAATCTATCTTGAAATGATTGGTTTTATATGTTTTTGATTAAATATTTAACAGTTTGCTCAAAGCATTATTTATGTAGTTTGTTTCCAAATCCAAATTACAAAATATTGATAATAATATCTCATTTTCCTGTCGACCAACTAGATCTGCCTAGACACGAGGCAAACATCCGAACCATCAAACTGTGCAATATATAAATCATGAAGACAGTCATGAAGACAACCGAGAATCTCATTTTCCTGTCGACCAACTAGATCTGCCTAGACACGAGGCAAACATCCGAACCATCAAACTGTGCAATATATAAATCATGAAGACAGTCATGAAGACAACCGAGAATCTCATTTTCCTGTCGACCAACTAGATCTGCCTAGACACGAGGCAAACATCCGAACCATCAAACTGTGCAATATATAAAGAATCATGAAGACAGTCATGAAGACAACCGAGAATCTCATTTTGGTGTTGACCAACTAGATCTGCCTAGACACGAGGCAAACCTCCGAACCATCAAACTGTGCAATATATAAATCATGAAGACAGTCATGAAGACAACCGAGAATCTCATTTTCCTGTCGACCAACTAGATCTGCCTAGACACGAGGCAAACATCCGAACCATCAAACTGTGCAATATATAAATCATGAAGACAGTCATGAAGACATCCGAGAATCTCTTCTTTCTGTTGACCAACTAGATCTGCCTAGACACGAGGCAAACATCCGAACCATCAAACTGTGCAATATATAAATCATGAAGACAGTCATGAAGACAACCGAGAATCTCATTTTCCTGTCGACCAACTAGATCTGCCTAGACACGAGGCAAACATCCGAACCATCAAACTGTGCAATATATCAAGAATCATGAAGACAGTCTTGAAGACAACCGAGAATCTCATTTTGGTGTTGACCAACTAGATCTGCCTAGACACGAGGCAAACATCCGAACCATCAAACTGTGCAATATAAATCATGAAGACAGTCATGAAGACATCCGAGAATCTCTTCTTTCTGTTGACCAACTAGATCTGCCTAGACACGAGGCAAACATCCGAACCATCAAACTGTGCAATATATAAATCATGAAGACAGTCATGAAGACATCCGAGAATCTCTTCTTTCTGTTGACCAACTAGATCTGCCTAGACACGAGGCAAACATCAGAACCATCAAACTGTGCAATATATAAATGATGAAGACAGTCTTGAAGACAACCGAGAATCTCATTTTCCTGTCGACCAACTAGATCTGCCTAGACACGAGGCAAACATCCGAACCATCAAACTGTGCAATATATAAATCATGAAGACAGTCATGAAGACAACCGAGAATCTCATTTTCCTGTTGACCAACTAGATCTGCCTAGACACGAGGCAAACATCCGAACCATCAAACTGTGCAATATATAAAGAATCATGAAGACAGTCATGAAGACAACCGAGAATCTCATTTTCCTGTCGACCAACTAGATCTGCCTAGACACGAGGCAAACATCCGAACCATCAAACTGTGCAATATATAAATCATGAAGACAGTCATGAAGACAACCGAGAATCTCATTTTGGTGCTGACCAACTAGATCTGCCTAGACACGAAGCAAACATCCGAACCATCAAACTGTGCAATATAAATCATGAAGACAGTCATGGAGACAACCGAGAATCTCTTTTTCCTATCGACCAACTAGATCTGCCTAGACACGAAGCAAACATGCGAACCATCAAACTGTGCAATATATAAATCATGAAGACAGTCATGAAGACAACCGAGAATCTCATTTTGGTGCTGACCAACTAGATCTGCCTAGACACGAAGCAAACATGCGAACCATCAAACTGTGCAATATATAAATCATGAAGACAGTCATGAAGACAACCGAGAATCTCATTTTGGTGCTGACCAACTAGATCTGCCTAGACACGAAGCAAACATCCGAACCATCAAACTGTGCAATATAAATCATGAAGACAGTCATGAAGACAACCGAGAATCTCATTTTGGTGCTGACCAACTAGATCTGCCTAGACACGAAGCAAACATGCGAACCATCAAACTGTGCAATATATAAATCATGAAGACAGTCATGAAGACAACCGAGAATCTCATTTTGGTGCTGACCAACTAGATCTGCCTAGACACGAAGCAAACATCCGAACCATCAAACTGTGCAATATAAATCATGAAGACAGTCATGGAGACAACCGAGAATCTCTTTTTCCTGTTGACCAACTAGATCTGCCTAGACACGAGGCAAACATCCGAACTATCAAACTGTGCAATATATAAATCATGAAGACAGTCATGGAGACAACCGAGAATCTCTTTTTCCTGTTGACCAACTAGATCTGCCTAGACACGAAGCAAACATCCGAACCATCAAACTGTGCAATATATCAAGAATCATGAAGACAGTCATGAAGACAACCGAGAATCTCATTTTGGTGCTGACCAACTAGATCTGCCTAGACACGAAGCAAACATGCGAACCATCAAACTGTGCAATATATAAATCATGAAGACAGTCATGAAGACAACCGAGAATCTCATTTTGGTGCTGACCAACTAGATCTGCCTAGACACGAAGCAAACATCCGAACTATCAAACTGTGCAATATATCAAGAATCATGAAGACAGTCATGAAGACAACCGAGAATCTCATTTTGGTGCTGACCAACTAGATCTGCCTAGACACGAAGCAAACATGCGAACCATCAAACTGTGCAATATATAAATCATGAAGACAGTCATGAAGACAACCGAGAATCTCATTTTGGTGCTGACCAACTAGATCTGCCTAGACACGAAGCAAACATCCGAACCATCAAACTGTGCAATATAAATCATGAAGACAGTCATGGAGACAACCGAGAATCTCTTTTTCCTGTCGACCAACTAGATCTGCCTAGACACGAAGCAAACATGCGAACCATCAAACTGTGCAATATATAAATCATGAAGACAGTCATGAAGACAACCGAGAATCTCATTTTGGTGCTGACCAACTAGATCTGCCTAGACACGAAGCAAACATGCGAACCATCAAACTGTGCAATATATAAATCATGAAGACAGTCATGAAGACAACCGAGAATCTCATTTTGGTGCTGACCAACTAGATCTGCCTAGACACGAAGCAAACATCCGAACTATCAAACTGTGCAATATATAAATCATGAAGACAGTCATGGAGACAACCGAGAATCTCTTTTTCCTGTTGACCAACTAGATCTGCCTAGACACGAGGCAAACATCCGAACTATCAAACTGTGCAATATATAAATCATGAAGACAGTCATGGAGACAACCGAGAATCTCTTTTTCCTGTTGACCAACTAGATCTGCCTAGACACGAGGCAAACATCCGAACTATCAAACTGTGCAATATATAAATCATGAAGACAGTCATGGAGACAACCGAGAATCTCTTTTTCCTGTTGACCAACTAGATCTGCCTAGACACGAGGCAAACATCCGAACCATCAAACTGTGCAATATATAAATCATGAAGACAGTCATGGAGACAACCGAGAATCTCTTTTTCCTGTTGACCAACTAGATCTGCCTAGACACGAGGCAAACATCCGAACTATCAAACTGTGCAATATATAAATCATGAAGACAGTCATGGAGACAACCGAGAATCTCTTTTTCCTGTTGACCAACTAGATCTGCCCTAGACACGAGGCAAACATCCGAACTATCAAACTGTGCAATATATAAATCATGAAGACAGTCATGGAGACAACCGAGAATCTCTTTTTCCTGTTGACCAACTAGATCTGCCTAGACACGAGGCAAACATCCGAACTATCAAACTGTGCAATATATAAATCATGAAGACAGTCATGGAGACAACCGAGAATCTCTTTTTCCTGTTGACCAACTAGATCTGCCTAGACACGAGGCAAACATCCGAACTATCAAACTGTGCAATATATAAATCATGAAGACAGTCATGGAGACAACCGAGAATCTCTTTTTCCTGTTGACCAACTAGATCTGCCTAGACACGAGGCAAACATCCGAACTATCAAACTGTGCAATATATAAATCATGAAGACAGTCATGGAGACAACCGAGAATCTCTTTTTCCTGTTGACCAACTAGATCTGCCTAGACACGAGGCAAACATCCGAACTATCAAACTGTGCAATATATAAATCATGAAGACAGTCATGGAGACAACCGAGAATCTCTTTTTCCTGTTGACCAACTAGATCTGCCTAGACACGAGGCAAACATCCGAACTATCAAACTGTGCAATATATAAATCATGAAGACAGTCATGGAGACAACCGGAGAATCTCTTTTTCCTGTTGACCAACTAGATCTGCCTAGACACGAGGCAAACATCCGAACCATCAAACTGTGCAATATATAAATCATGAAGACAGTCATGGAGACAACCGAGAATCTCATTTTGGTGTTGACCAACTAGATCTGCCTAGACACGAGGCAAACATCCGAACCATCAAACTGTGCAATATATAAATCATGAAGACAGTCATGAAGACAACCGAGAATCTCATTTTGGTGTTGACCAACTAGATCTGCCTAGACACGAGGCAAACATCCGAACCATCAAACTGTGCAATATATAAATCATGAAGACAGTCATGAAGACAACCGAGAATCTCATTTTGGTGTTGACCAACTAGATCTGCCTAGACACGAGGCAAACATCCGAACCATCAAACTGTGCAATATATCAAGAATCATGAAGACAGTCATGAAGACAACCGAGAATCTCATTTTGGTGTTGACCAACTAGATCTGCCTAGACACGAGGCAAACATCCGAACCATCAAACTGTGCAATATATCAAGAATCATGAAGACAGTCATGAAGACAACCGAGAATCTTATTTTGGTGTTGACCAACTAGATCTGCCTAGACACGAGGCAAACATCCGAACCATCAAACTGTGCAATATATCAAGAATCATGAAGACAGTCATGAAGATTGTATAGGTTGAATCCTATATCTCAAACAAATAATAAAAGCAGTAATTTATTAAATTGTTACAGTTGTGAATTTTACAAACAGTGAGATATATTGTCAACAAATTGAATGTGTGGTCTGTGTGGAGAATGTTGTGGGACATGACATTGAGGTGAGTGGGATTGAGTGGTGATGAGTGGAGGTGTGTTCAGATTGGTGGGGTGTGTTCCTGCTGGAGATAGTCATGAGGGTTGCGATTGTCCTCAATGCCAAGTTCACGTTGTTTCTTCTGACTTGCTGGGAGATTGAAATGTTTCATACGGATGTGTCTGATTACATGGCCATGTTGTGTTGAAGCATAGTCACACATATTCCAGGTACACTTGAAAGGTTTGACTTTTTGGTGAATTCGTTGGTGATCGATGAGAAGTTGCTTTAGGGCGAATGACTTTCCGCAACCAGTCACTTCGCACGGGAAAGGTTTTACATCTACGTGACTAAGTTGGTGACGATTGAAAGTGCCCTTATGATTGAATGACTTGCCACAGTTGGGGAATTGACAAGTGTAGATTGTTGTCTTGGGATGGACTGAATTCTGATGACTCTTGATTTCAGATCGAAATGTGACCACTCGATCATGGTGACAATCATCATAGCCACACTTGAATTGACCTTCGAAGTGATAGTGATGTAGATGCATGTACAAAAGATTGTGAGATTTGAATATCTTGGTGCAGTGAAGACATTTCCAGGTGGAGATGTTCGAATGATTGTCCCGGACATGAACAGCTAAACCATGTCCATCCCTATAAAACAAATCAATTAAACCAACTCAACACCACCACATCACACTCACCATTGCTCAAACCGTTCGTTGCATCCTTCAGCCAAACATCGATAAGGAGATATGTGATGTTTACTTCGCAAGTGATCGTTCAACTCTTCTCTGTCAGCAACCTCATCCTCACAGCCATCCTCAGTGCACTTCAACTTGACAATCTCAATCTTGTAATGTCCACCTTGATCTTCTTCACCCAACTCGGTTTCATCGTCATCGTCTTCAATTTGTCCCAAACCTCCTCCTCCTCCACTTTGCTCGTCCCCTTCCCTCTCGTCAAGTGCCACTGCAGAACTCACTTCCTGGACGGTCTCTGTGCGGTGCAAGTCTGTCTCCACTCGAGTTCGCTTCGAGTTGGTCATGGGACCATTCATGGACACTTGGCCGCTTGTCATGGCTGTGCGTTTTCGTGTGCGACTTTGTGACTGTTTCGTAGTTGGCCATTGGTTGTGGCCGTGATTGGCTGGCTCGTTAGGCTCGTGATCAGCTTTGTCCACTTGTTGGTCAACACTTTGTTCAATCTGTGAGCTGTTGGTCAGTTGCATTTGGCAGTTGGCTGATGGAGACAGCTCAAAGTTGGTTGCGGTGTTGAGTTGATCACGTGATAGATTCAAATTGGGCTGAATCACTTCATTGAGTGGATCATCGAGTTGCTGAGAGTTGTCATCATCGTCACTCACTAATTCTTTCTTCACCAAACGTAGGTCACATCCTCCACGATCATCTTCATCATCTTCCTCCTTTATCTCTTCTTTGATTTCTATCTTCACATCACTCGATTCGGTTTTGATGTATGCAGACACATCTTCTTGTTTGATGAAAATGTCATGATCCTCTTCGCCATCTTCCTCTTTTATTTCCACCTTGATATCTGGCTTCACATCTTCATCATCCGATTCAGTTTTGACAGTCACTTGATTGGCTGCTGTGCCTGTGCAAATATCACCAAATGTAAATAAGTCAAATACAACCAACCAACAAGTCATACCTGGCTTGTCCAGTCCGTCATCTTCATATTCTCGTTTCATGTTATACTGCACCATCAAATCATCATATTTCTTCTTCTCTTGTTCCTTCATCTCCACCAGTTGTGCTCGTAATTGATCATTCTCACATCGCAGCACTCGTTCACGTTCCACAAGTTGAGTGATTTCCTCATGTAACTCGTGATGTGGTTGATAATTGGCCTCGTTGTTGTCTTCAGATGCGTGACGATTCATTTCTTCGTAAATGGGAATTGACGAATGTAGAGATGAGGAGAGATAAGCGTCAGAGAAATAGCGAAAAAGTGAATATGACAACACAAAACGAGGTGTCGAAAGGTGCTGTCTAGCAAAGTGCCTCAAGTGCGACTGTTTGTTGTTGTGTTGCCGTGTGAGAGTGAGAGGTAATGCAGCATGTCACACCATCGATAGTTGAGAGTGAGAGGTAATGCAGCATGTCACACCATCGATAGTTGAGAGTGCGAGCACAGTTCTCACGTGTTTACATTGAGCACACTCTCCTCTCTGTGTGTTGTGTCTTCTTTCTCTGCTCTCGTGTGAAACAACGTTTTGTTCTACTTTCTCCTTCAAGAATATTCTTCTTCTTCGGATCCAGGTGATTATCATCATGTCTTCCGCATCCACTACAACACAACCCCACTCGAGTGTATCCCTGTTGTCGGATGTGTTTGCAGGCGAGAACGAGGACACAAAACGGAGTCTCTGTGCTGAAGTTGGCCGACTGGCGGACACTGAGTTCGACTCGCTCATTCTGAAGCTCACTCACAAATTAATCACCAACCAGGGCTTGATCATCAACTCGCAATCTTCATCATCATCGTCGTCGTCGTCTGCTGCTGCTGCACCAAAATGTCATCTCAATGTTGATGAGTTACGACGATTGCTCGAAGAGGAGAAAGAGGCGACTAAAGAGTCATTTCGAGGCGATCTGCAGCGATGTGTCGAACCAGTGGTAGGTTCGCTATTCAAAAGACTAACCAACAAGTCGATGGACTTGGAACTTGCACGACTCGATTCTGTGAATGTTGGTGAGTGTGCACCAGTGGCCAATCAAATCGAATCATCATTAAAAGCGCACGTTGCCTCTCTCACCAAGCAACCACCAACTACGTCATCACCTTCTGGAGGCTCAGCTCGTCTCGAATCGGTGCCACTGCCGCCAGTCTGCAACTGCCCGAATCCTCATCCTCATGTCAAGTCTAAAGTATTGCATCGACAGGTGAAACAGGGTGAGTGCTTGCCCAAAGTGGTAATAATATTAATAATTGACTTTGTGTGATTACGTGTAGAGGTGAAAGAAGAAAATGAAGATGACGCTAATGACTTGATGATCATCAATGGCACGGACATCAACAATCAACTGGTGGAAGCCAAGGAAATGAAGGAGGAGCAAGATGAGGAAGACAAAGTGAGCACAGGTATGTTTTCATTATTGCAAGGTTCAACTTTACTGAATTTATGTGTGTGTGTTTGTTGCCAACAGGCCGACCTTCGTCTCACGTGAGCATCGAAACTGTTCAATACGAAGACTACATTCAACAAAAGAATAATGGTGGTGATGAGGAAATGGGCAATAAAGGAGGAATGAGTCAGAAGGAAGAAGAAGAGTTGGAGGATTCTGTTGGTGAGATTGAGAATGGAGAAATGATGATGGACATTGATGAAGAGGAGGTGGAGGAGGATGGAAATGGGACGGTTAATGGAACGGTGGACGGAAATCAAGGCCGTGAAGAAGACGAAGACACCGAAATTGACGATAACAATGGTGAAGGTTATGATGACAACCAAAGTGATGAAGAGGAGGACAACGATGATGATGAACCTGTCCGACAGGCTGCGAGAAATGTGCAACCTGGCCCAGCTGATCTATTGTCACCTTCGACCAGCACTGGAATTGGATCAAATCGAACTGCACTGAACCAACAGACAACGGTGCCCACTCAGCACAACAAACGAAAACAACCTCAATCGAAGCGATCTGCGAAAAGATCGAAGATAACAATCGAGGAGGATGAAGGAGAGGATGGTGAAGATGGTGACAACTCTGCCAATGAGGATCGTGAAGAAGCAAAGGTCAAAGTGCTCCATTTGAATTGCACCGAGTCGAAATGCAATGTCAAGTTGGATTCAATCGATCACTTGAAGGATCACTTGAGCACTGTTCATCGACTTGCTCCTCTTCAATGCTTTGCACAGAATTGCGCTGCACGATTCGATGAACCGTAAGTGATTACACAAATTCTACATTAAATTGACCTAGTTTTATTTTTCAGAGCACAAATTCGTGATCACATCCAACTGCACCATTCTCGCAATACTCGATTCCTGTGTTCAGTATGCCCCAAAGAATATGATTCACACAAGAAAGCTCACAATCACTGGTACCAGATTCATTTGACTGGTCAGTTCGAGTGCAATCTCGTGAGTGACTTTGCCGAGAAGACTGACACTCGTAGCAAGATGACAACTCATCAACACGAGAAACATTACTCCCGACACAACTGCTCTCACCCTGGTTGTACTGCATCATTTTACTCTAATGCTCACCTGAAACTACACCAACTGATTCATCTCGCCACTAATCAATTTCATTGCAATTGGCCTCACTGCAACAAGCAATTCAAGCAACGTCAAAATCTGATCAAACACATTCGAATGTGTCACTTTGGACTGCCTAAATCGATGAAAGCACAGAAGGCAAAGAACATTGTGGACCTGCGAGACCCCAACGAATATGTTCGAGTGGTGGTGGACGAGTGATGGTGGAGAGTTGATTCGACTTTATATTTACTTGTAACGTTTGTCAGAGCTTTCATTTCATTGCATTTTTTTCCTTTTTTCCCTCATTAATATTTCCCAATTTGTTTCTCACAATGTTCTGTGTCTGAGTATTACCACAAATCTAAATTTTACTAGTAAATTTCACTTTAAACAATAAACTATTTCACAACTCTAATTTGATCTTTTCGAATCGAATCTTTGTCCCTCAGTATATCACATTTTTCTCCTTACACAACTGTTTCACATTTTCTATTTTTCTTTTGTGTGTAATTCGTCATCTTATTCACCAATCGTCTCTACTCTAAATCCGTTCCTATCTTTGTGTACTCTTTTCAAGTTCGAGTGCAAACCCACATGCGACCCCCAATGACCATCACCACCTCGTTTATGACATTCAAACAGCAGCTTCTACTTGTGATGATGTTGGTGTGCGCCCTTCAAGTGACCATCACATCTGCGTCTCTATTTAAACTAAACAATCCCCAGCCAAGTGATGATGCCAAGATTGACAAGTTCCGCAAGTTTGCCACCAAGAAGCGCAGCATATTATCCATCTCCCGCAACTATGATCACGATGACATTGTCTCACTTGAACAGTGCGACTCACTCATCATACGACTAGAGACAAGTCTTCATTACATTTCTCAAACTCGAGTCAGCATGATCGAATACATCAAAGTCATACTACCTGAGACTACCAAGTCTGATTATGAAAAGAATGAAATAATAGTACAGCATAATGCTGCTCAGAAGCAATTGGCACAGCCTTCGAGTGTACTTGCTCAGTACTTGGCCGCTTATCTTCACTTGAAACCGGCTACTGTGGAAGGGATCAAGACATTTGTCAAGATCAAACAAGATAGGAAAAGGACAAACGAGGAAAGGCGTAAACTTGCCAAATACATTGTCCCACTCGGAATGTACATGTTCAAGTATGATAAAGGTGAGTGCTTTTGGTTGACACTGTCTTAACTAACCTTTGACCTCTAACCTTGAATTACATCCCTCCGACACAGCCATCGATTACATCACGAGACAGTACCAGAAGGAGTGCCTCAACTATGATGGCGTTGTGCAACAGAACAAGTGGTACTACATCACTTCGTGGAAGAACATTCTCAACCGCATCAATGGAGAAGAGAGTCAAGATTGGACCATATGGGAAACGTTCATTGCCACTGCTTGTCCATCACCGGATCCGGATGAAGCCCAATCAGACGATCCACAAACAAACAACCTACAAACGCCATTAGATTTGGCGAACTTTGACCAAGTAGTTTCAGTACCCGCACGGGTAAAACCACTTTTGTCATATCTTCCAATGATCAAGGATTGTTCCACGAATTCCGATTTGATCAACGAACTGGTGGAGAGATTCAATCGGTACAAGAATATGAGCCCAAGTGATAGGAAGGCGCACGATGGGGATCTTTGGTTTGGATACCAAAAGAAGCTCATCGTACAGCAGACCATCATCAGAGTGATGCGTGAAAGTAAGTGTTTATGAATGCATCTTTATATATTCAAAAGTATCTTCATATTTCCACTCTTTATCTTGTTTACAGAATTGGGGAAGACTTCCGAAGTGGAACAAAGTGACGAGGAGTCCGATGATGATGATGAGCCACCTTCAAAACGGCCATGGTATAGAAGAGCAGCGCACTGGGCGGCTAAATACAAATTGAAAGCTTTTGGAGTTGCTCTCGCAGTCGGTATTCCATCTATTGGCGCACATTTATGGTTATCTGGTGGTACGCCTGACCCCTCAACACCATTCCCGAATATCACTTTGCCACCATCATTAGGAGTAACAGATCACAGGATTCTTTCAATCGAGCCAGTCTGGTTGATTGTGGGCGTGATGATCCTTGTGGCGATTGTGCTTGTGGGCATTGGTCTCTGTTTGATTTGTCATCGTAGGAATCGTCTTCGAAAGTCGAGTAGTGACAATGATGAGAGCGACAAAACCTCCAAAACCGCTGAAAGTAAAGCCAAGAAAGAGAGAAAGAATCCGATTGCTAAAAGATCAATCACACGATCACCCGTGAGCTCGACACGTCTTCTGATTGGTACACCCACAAGTACTAAACCTTCGTCATCATCATCACCCGTTCGATCTAGTCTGTACACCACATCCGCCTTTACACCCAGTGACATTCTGGGAACAATTCATCGTCCCTCCCGAACCAACACCCACGGATCGAGTCAACCAGCCAAGTCTCCCATGGGAAAGCCCAACTCCAACCCTTCGACACAAGCATCCAAGCCCTCAAAGTCACCAATTCTGAAAATTCCGACAGGAGTCAGGAGATCTCTAGAGAGAAAAGTATCGCCCACCTCTCCTTCAACTGGTAAAGTCATTACCAAACCAGATGGTGATCCAAAAGGAGCCCACAAGAAGAAAAAGTAGCTTCCAATCTTATCACACCTGAAATCTTTACTTACTATTTAGTTGTACATTTCATTTTAATCAATAAACCATTTCACAACTCTAAATTGATCTTTTCGAATCGAATCTTTCTTCTTCTGTATATCACATGTTCTCCTTACACAACTGTTTCACATTTTCTATTTTTCCTTTGTGTGTTTCGTCATCTCGTTCACCAATCGTCTCTACTCTACATCCGTTCCTATCTTTGTGTACTCTCTTCAAGTTCAAGTGCAAACCAACGTGCCATCACCAACATGACCATCACCACCTCGTTTATGACATTCAAACAGCAACTTCTACTCGTGATGTTCGTGTGCGCCCTTCAAGTGATCACCACATCTGCGTCTCTATCTCAATCAAAAGAACCCCAACCAAGTGATGCGGATGCCAAGATTGACAAGTTCCGCAAGTTTGCCACCAAACAGCGAGAGTTGCTATCAATCTTTCGCACGGATAATCGTGACGAGATACTCACACTTGAACAGCGCGACTCTATCACCATACGACTAGAGACAAGCCTCCAGGACATATCTTTCGTCAACACGATCGACTATATCAAAGAAATAATACCCGACAAAATTGAGCCTGATTCGCAAGATGTCGTAGAAGTAAAAAGAAAGCAAATCTTAATGGCTAATATGCAATTGATGGAGTCTTCGAGTGTACTTTCTCAGTACTTGAAGGCTTATCTTCACTCGAACCCTGGTGCGGTCAAGTCTTTTGTCAAGTTCACACAAGATAAGACCAATCAGAGGAACCAGGGAAGAAGTGAACTGGCAAACTTTATTGTGCCATTCGGGTTGTACATGTTCAAGTATGATCAAGGTGAGTGCCGTGGGAACTTTGACCTATTATCCTATTGTATCCTAACCTTTGACCTGTATTACACCCTTCCACACAGCCATCGATTACATCACCAGACAGTACCAGAAGGAGTGCCTCAACGAGAAGGGCATTGTGTTAGAGAACAAGTTTTACTACACCAAATCGTGGAAGAAAATTCTCAACCGCATCAATGGAGAAGTGAATAAAGATTGGACCATGTGGGAAAAGTTCATGGATACTGCTTGTCCATTGCCGGATCTGGAAGGAGGGGCGGCCTATTCAGACGTTCACCGAACGCCATTAGATTTGGTGGACTTTTACCAAGTAGTTTCAATGCCCAAACAAGTGGCACCATTTGTGTCATATCTTCCAATGATCAAGGATTGTACCAAGAATTCCGATTTGATCAGAAAACTGGTGGAGAGCTTCAATCGGTACAAGAAGATGAGCCAAACTGATAGGACTGCACACGATGGGGATCTCTGGACTGGATACCAAAAGAAACTCATTGTACAGCAGACCATCATCAGAGTGATGCGTAAAGGTAAGTGTGTGTGTATCAATGAATTCATTCATATTTCCATTCATTGTCTCCTTTACAGAATTGACGAAAGCTTCAAAAGTTAAAGTCCCCTTCAAGAAGTCAACTTCAAAATGGCGATGGTTTGGTAGAGCAGTGAACTGGGCTGCAGAAAACCCGTGGTGGGCTGGATTGATTTTCGGAATGAATGCTCTATCTCTTATTGGCTCATATATATGGTTCTCTGGTGGTACGCCTGACCCCTCAACACCATTCCCGAACAACACTTTGTCACCATCACCAGGAGTAACTGATCGCCGCATTCTTCCAATCGAGCCAGTCTGGTTGATTGTGGGCGTGATGATCCTTGTGGCGATTGTGCTTGTGGGCACTGTGCTCTGTCTGATTTGTCATCGTAGGAATCGTCTTCGAAAGTCGAGTAGTGACAATGATGAGAGCGACAAAACCTCCAAAACCTCTGAAAGTAAAGCCAAGAAAGGAAGAAAAGATCCGATTGCTAAAAGATCGAGCAGACGATCACCCGTGAGTTCGACACGTCTTCTGATTGGTACACCCACAAGTACTAAACCTTCATCATCATCACCCGTTCGTCTACGATCTAGTCTGTACACCACATCTGCCTTTACACCCAGTGACATTCTGGGAACAAATCAAGATCGTGTATCTCCCATAAGAGATCCACCAATTCACACCCGAACGCCCAGCGCACACGGATCGAGTCAACCATTCAAGCCTACAAAGTCACCAATTCAGAAAATTCCCACAGGTGTCCGCAGATCTCTAGAGAGAAAAAGTCTCCAGCCCACCTCACCTTCGACCGTCCCTAAAGGTACCACCAAACCAGGTGATCCAAAAGGAGTCCACAAGAAGAAAAAGTAGCATCATCCATCCAACTCACCAACTTGAAATCCATCATTTAGCATATATATTCATTATTCAATTTAACCAATATCAATAAAAAAAATTTAAATAATTCCTCGAATATGTTTCATTGTCAAATACGTTAATGTCTATGACAAACCTATATAATAAGAATAAATAATGACATTTTAGTCGGATGTTTCCGTGGTCAACGTTTTGATGGAATTTCTGTAATTTAAATTTCATAATGTACATATCACTTGGCCTCGATTGTCAAAAGATCAATTCATAGATGACGTACAACATGACTCGCAAAACATTATCTTGTTGCGAGCGTATGTTCTGCGCATTTTCTCTTTGTTTTTCTCTTGCTCGTTCTCATAACCAACGATTTTGATCTCGTTTATTTTTGTATTATTTTCTGTATGGTCGGTTGCAACCATCTTTTGACATCCAACATCATGTCCAAACTGTTCCCAATCAGTTTGTTCCTACTCTCAATAATTTGCATTTTGATGGCTACTTTGTCATCTGTGCAATCTGATCAAAACGACACAGAATCGTCTGTCAAGTTCGTACATCGAATTCGGAAACGCGTTGTGGGTGGTTGGTACACCGAGGAGCACAAGCAAACTGTGTTCAGACTTCAATTGAGTTTAAGTTACAACACTTGTACTGGAACATTCATAGCACCCAATGCCATACTCACTGCGGCACATTGTTGGTAAGTTTTGAGTTGTTGGTTTGAGAAAATGATGATTATTTTGATTTGCTTTTTAGTGAAAATGTCAAATCTAGTGTTGTATATATCTTTCTACCACCAAATTACGATCGAATGAATGTGTCCGTCCTCAAGTATCATATGCATCCTGAGCACAAATCTGCCTCCGTCTCAAACGACGACATTGCCATCATTGAATTGAGCGAGCACGTCAAGTCGGTCATTCCTATCACCTTGGACTACAGCGAAGTGGACTGTGGTGCCACTGTGTGGCTGTATGGCTATGGTCGAACCCAAGCTGATCAGGATGGTGGAACTTTTCAGCTGAAACAATATCCCGCACAGGTGATCGAGTGCAGTTTGTTTGTACGATACTTTCGTCGGTTATTATATCTTGAGCTTGATGATGATTTGATTTACACTGCTGGAACAAATGGATCCATTTGCTATGGTGACTCGGGAGGACCGATACTGCTCCAAAATGGTGCTCTTGTTGGAGTCCTTTCTGGCGGAAACATAAATTGTTCAGCAGGTCAAGTGAATTATGCAGTGCGAATATCCTATCACAAGCACTTCATCCAAAGCGTGTTGAATCAAATTGGCAGCAATACTGCCTTCAAGCACTTCAGTTTACTACTCATTTTCTTTATTTTGATCATATTCTACTTTGCATTCTATTTTATTTTCTAAACATTTGTCTTTCTGTAAGATTTTTAACCTTTAAAATCAAATGTCAAATCTATCATTTTAAATCAATAAATTGTCTAATATCACTCAAGTTGACAAGTTACTTTGTGTGTTTGTGTTATATTGATCATCACGACAAGCTCATAAGCCATTAAACGATATATCTTCTCAGTGTTCCATAATCACATTCACAAATGACGTCATTACTCGAGTACGTGTAAATGTAATGAATATTCACAGGTACTCGATTATTTGAGAATTTCGATAACGCTCAAATTATCAATAGTACCAAATTTTAATTTTGATTTGTCACGAATCATATAAATCATAAACAAATTCTTTGACTGTCATTCACGTTACTCGTTGTTGTAGTTTCCAATTCAAATAAATGTTTTGATTAATAATGCATGATTTTCAATTTTGATCTAATTTAATTAAAATTTTAATTAATCAAATACAGTATCTCATATTATGATGATGACTTGCAGAAAAGGGAAACTTATGAGAGATTTTTTTAAATGTATTTTTTAATTTTGTAAGTGTTTGCTTAGATTTTTACTTTCTGATGATATATGATTGATACTGATTTTTTCCTTTCTTTTGCGAATGCAAAGTCTTTCGATTGTGCACTATTAGTTTTTGGGCATTTTGTCATACAACAAACAGAAATATTCCAAATTAAATTTTTGCTCCTTTTGATTGAACTTTCAAACTTGTGCACAACAACGAAAATGAATAAAATAAAATATTTTTGTAATCGTTTGCACAGAATTATTACATGAATGATTATTTGGTATTATAAAAGTACAGATAATTAGTATCAGTAAAGCATAAAACAATACAGTTCACAGATCATCGCGATTAATCATAGTTTCGACAATTGAATCAACAAGTGAGACGGTGTGCAAGTGGGCACAACGACGAAATGGTTGCCTGGCGAGACGTTGGCATTCGGCAAATCGGCGACTTAGTTCGGGATCGATGTATTCTTCAATACGATCAAATCTATCGATAGATATATCCCCACGACTAATCTCACAGTCTGAGCATTCTCTAAAGAAATGCAGCAAATGAAGCACTTGGAGATTGGGGAAAATTGCAGGCACGAAAAGTCGTTCTGAGTAGCGGTGTGATTTGGAGTTGAATAGCCGAATTCCGAGCAGCCGAACAGAAGGGACTTGGCTGATGATTTGCTGTTGAGCTTGTTCTCCTTGAACATTTTCCTCCTCTTCTTCGGGTTGCCAAATAGCAAAAGTGGTCAAACGGGACAGGCACGAGAGGAGTGGCGGATGAGAGCGCAAGTTGAACAGATCCAAATTGAGATGTCGAACAGTTTGTAGACGGTTTAGAGTCTAGACTTTAGACAACTGATCACATTGGCCACATTGAGAGCGTGCTCACGAATGGCCATATCGTTGGCAAATTGATCGTATTCTTCATTATCAGATTCATCCAAAACAAAACTCACAGCAAAACTTATTTTGACTTTCAACTCAACCAAAACCATTGCACCAAGTTCAATATTGTGAGAGCTAACCAAAACTGTTTGAGTATCTACAAAAGTATCAATACAAAGTTGACAGTAATGCTTCTGCTTTGTATTCAATAGATTTGGGTTCACACTTGTGTTTAACGATTTCAATTTTTGAATATGCGATACATAAAAGTATAAGTTAAAAAATTCAAACAATGGTATTATAATACACCATGAGAATAATCCATGAGAAGAATCTTCTTCTGGTTTTCTTTATAGAGATCTTTGATGCCGTTCCAAGAAACAAAGCAAAGTCCCAAATTTCTGAAAGAATGTTTGGTTCGCTTACAGATTGAACTTTTCATTTTATCTGTCGACATTACTGACAAAACTGCGCAATGTACAGCTTACATCTTTAAGCAAACATATTTAAGAATGTGATTCTAAATTGAGAATTTTGGAGATTTTTTATTTGCAAATGTGTTGTCTTGATAATTTCATGTGTGATTTTGAATCGGCTCGCAAATAACAAATTACAATTCAACACTTTAAATTTCAATCTTGACTGTTGCACAAAGTGTTTTGATGAATGACACTTAGACTCACAATTCCTGATTGTTTTGCAGATATTTGATATTTCAGTTTACGAGTACATTCGGCAAATCGAGCACCATAGGTACGATCCGATTAATTAATATTACAAACACAAATATTAAAATGAAAATCAATTTTAAATGTATTTGAACATTGTTTGTCTTTGTCAAATAAATTTTTAACATTTTGATAACACAATTGACAACACTCAATAAGACTCAATGAATCATTTTTATTTTTGACTTAGAAAAAACATGACAAAAATGAATATTTTCAGCCTTGAAATTGGTGAATATTAATGTCTGCGATTTTGTCAATTGTACGAATGTATGCAGGGGATAAATGTGAAAAATCCTAGTGATTGAAATCAAAACCAAATTCAGCATTTGAAATTCCGATTCAATTTGCATGTTTCCACTTTCAATTGACCAATTACAACAGATTGAATTAAAAGTGATAAATCATTTTGTTTGCATAAACTTTGACTTGCATGACTGATCGAATGCTACCATGTATGATTGCTCTGATAAATTGTAAATATCATCGATTATTTGTACTGTTTGTTTTTGCACATTAACAAACAGCAAACAGAAATCTTTCAACTTGACAATGCCGAGAAGAATGAACTGTCGCAGGATGAGTGGGTGCTTTGTTTGGACAACCACTGTCCATTTGTGGGTACAATCGAATGTATCCGAGTATCAAGTGTGGCGCAGTAGGAGAAACATTTTATCCACGACACATTGAAATCTTAAATCAAACTATGAAGTTCAGGCCTCAATTCCAAAAGTTAAATTGTTGTACCTATTATTCTAATGATCCAAGCCTGATTGGGTCAATTATTTTCATTGTCATTTGTCAATCTGTTTCCAAATTTTATTTCTTTCCACTTTTAAAACAAAATTAAACCAAATGATGTAACATGAATTTGAAAATAGACGAAATAAAAAAATTTTTGCAATTGTTTGCAATCGAATTTATAATTTTATTGAACAATATTGTCATTATGAAATAAATTTATCAAAGTCAACATTTGCATACTACAACACACAAAACTCAGTAATATGAAAATGAAAAATCCATTAGAAATATATTTGAGCATTGAGCACACCAACATGGTTTGTCTTTGTCAAATAAAATATTTAGCATTTTGATAACACAACCAATAACCCACTCAATAAGAGTAACTTCATCATCTTCATTTTCGACTTTAAAAATAACATGAGAAAATGAATGTATTTTCAGCCTTGAAATTTGTGAACATTGTCTGAGATTTTGTTAATTGTACGAATCCATGTAATAAATGTGAAAAATCCTTGGTGATTGAAATCATGAATGAAGACAAAAACCAAATTCAGAATTTAAAATTCCGAGTCAATTTGCATGTTTTCAATTTCAATTGACCACTCAATTACCAACAGATAGAATTAAAGTTAATCATTTTAAAAGTGTTTGCATAGACTTTGACTTGCACGACTGATCGAATGATATGATATGATTGCACTGACAAGCCTTTCGATTGTGTGCACTATTTGTTTTGCACATTGATAAACAAACAAAAATCTTTCAAGTTAAAACTTTGATACTAAAAAAGCATTCATTTGGACTTGCAAACTTGTACTCAACATGAGAAACAAAAAGTTAGTGTTGAGTTTTGATATTGGCGATCCGATTGATGATGAGTCTGGTGCATACAGACGACACAGACTGAGTTGTGAGATGAAGGAGGCGTACTTGGTGGTGGGTGGTGCTGCTGCTTCTGTGATAATTGCAACTGGGCTTTGGTTGGCACTTGCAAATGGTGCAACTCGCGGGAATGATGTTGCTATTAAGCCAAATGAAAACCAAGAAATCAATCAATCGTTTACAACAGAAACTGCAAACACAAATACAATCACCGATGCCGAAATGATCTATCGTCTTGACTTTGTCCGGAACATGACTCGAAACGCGTGGAGCGATTTACAACAACATCACTCAACAATCGATTCGAAGAACCATACATGGCATAAATCTGAATCAAATATTGCTTACAGGGGTGCCTATTAGATTGGATCGAAAACTATCTAATTACGGAATTTCTCAAGTCCTGACATCGGAAACTTTGTCATTACATGTAAATAACACGGTGGCAAGTTTTTATCCAAATCGGTAATTATTTGGCATAATTGTCATTTTTGACCATTATTTCATCTTTTATTTGATCTATTTCCGGTCCTAGGGCTCCTGGACCCAACTTTTGTTGTCACCATTGAATTCCTCGTATTCGACTTAGTAAGTATGGACAAATTCGCAGCCATATCCCTTGTGGTTGCTGAGATCTAGAAAACGGGCTCAAAACCACAGATTTCTCCACTGTTTTGACGGGGAAAATCCAGGTGCCCGGGGATTCGGTTAAACATTAACCGATTTGGACAAAAACTTGTCACCGTGTTATTTACATGTAATGCCAAAGTTTCCGATGTCAGGACTTGAGAAATTCCGTAATTGGGTAGTTTCGATCCAATCTAGTGCCTATGGCTACGATTTCTTAGTAATGCAGTCAATGTCCACACTTTGGTTGATGAATTTGAAAGAAGAATTCTCTCACGCAAAAACTTGCATTAAGCCGTTGAGAACATTGTCCGATGACTTTATTACTGTTACAGATGCAATCACCAAGTACGTTGGCTCACTCGAATCCTGTTATGCACTCACGGGTGATGAGTCATTTCTCAATGAAGCAAAGGATGCGGTTAATGTGCTGAAACCCGCCCACAAGGCAAATGGTATTAATGTTCATTAACTCCATTCTAGTCCTCATCTAGCGGAATGCTATTTTGTGCTGTACCGTCTCACCCGTGATCCCAAGTATCGTGAATACACATGGGAGCTGGCTCAGACCATCAAGAGCTATCGAAACAAAGTTGATTCAGCCATTAATCTTTTAACTAAGCAACCCATCTTCAAGTATCTGTATCTGACCTTGACCGAGGAGAATCTTCTGTCCCTGGATCAGTGGGTGCTCAATCGTGACGGACAACTGCTGCCCATTTGTGGACATAGTCGAATGTATCCCGGGAGATAAGTGTGATGGTGGAAAGCAAGGGAATTCTAATAAACACAAAAGCTAAATTCTGAGTAAAGTAACAAGTTTTCAATTTAGATGGTCAAGTTCACGCATTCACGACTAATAAAATCCAAAGTATCTAATTCATTGAAAGTGTTTGCATAGACTTTGCAATTGACTTGCATGACTGAATGATAGTATGATTTCACTGATAAACCTTGTACACTATTTGCCTTGCACATTGTCAATGTGACATTGATAAACAAACCGAAAAGTTAAAACTTTGCTATTCACATGCATTAGTTTGAACTTGCAAATTTGTGTTCAACATGAGAAACAAAAAAGTTGAAGTTTTGAAGTTGGCGAGCCGATTTGACCATGACCAAAATAAATAAAATAAAGTTTTTTTTATTGAACAGAATTGAACACGAAACTATCAATTTGCAAATCAATTCTTCCGTTTAAAGTAAGGCAGCTCCTCAAGTGGCGCAGCGACTTTAAACACCCCAGGTCCTTGATAGCTTTTGCCGTGTTGGTCAAGCCAAGTTCCACTGGTCAGGTAGACGGTTCGTTCGGTTTGACCCATCGCCACAACCGGTGCAACCACAATGTCATCACCCAGCATGTACTGATCTCCAATTGAGTACGTTTTGGGATCATCTGGCGCTACGTACCACATTGGACGCACAATTGGACTGCCATCTTGAATTCTCTTCTTGGCCAATTCGACTATTACCGGAGCGTGTTCCAGGTGCAAAGTGATACATTTCTTGGTGATATTCAGCACACTTTCACTGTAATCCCAGGGTCGTTTAGTGAAAGACAGTGCTGGCATGAATGTGATTGCTTGCAGCATTCGGACAAATTGTTCTTCGTTTGGTTTGTTCATGAAGTTAAATCCTCCAACCGAGTATGGCATAATGAAGGAGTAACCAGCGATTGATACAGAGAGAACATTCGGAATTAATTCTCTCAACAGTTGATCATAGGGAGTTGCAAAATAATTGGTCAGCCTAACCCAAACCGGCAAATGTTGCGTCTTGAATGCGTACTCTGAGATGATCTTGTTTGCAGCTTGGCTCACCGTCTCAATGTACAGGGTAGTGAAGAGACTAGGATATTTCTGCACAAAAGTGTCATTGAATTGGAAATTATTTAAACTATAATAAGAAAACAAGTGAAAACAGTCAATTTCATTGTCAAAGCGAAAATTGGTCATTTTGGCTCTGTACCAATCGCGGGCGTTTTGATATGTCAAATCAACAGTGCGAGTAGGGCTGCCGGAAATGTCTTTGACAAAATATTTTGAGTGTTCAACATTGCTAATGATTACTGGACCTTCAAATATTACACCAACTTCAAAATTCTTTTGATGTAGCGTCGATATCATTGAGTCGGCATTGGGATAATGATCAGTTCGAAAAACAAATTCGCCTTGTGAATTTTCCCATTCATCAAATATGATTGTACTTTTTGGCTTAGACAATTCAAGACTTATAATTTCATATGAAAACGCCTCAATTAAATTTTGCTTTTCAAGATAGTTGTTTTCATATGAAAACCAAGTTAATTCGCTGATCATTTGTTGGTTTGGTGCCAATTTTGGTTTAGGAATGTACTCAGACTGGTGAACAACATAATCGGTGACGGTTCGAATGTTGGACGAAGTGAAAAAGTGTAGCTTAATGTCGAGATAAGATTTGTCGTGATTGGCACTTGTGTAGGGACTGATATTGTTCACGGAAAAGCACAGCAAAGAGTCGACGCTGTTTGGGACACTTCTTATGAACAAAGGCGAGCACTGGTCTGCCAAAAGTGCAAATCCATTTGCATTAACAAACAAATGATCTATTATGAGGATTGATTCTTTGTGATTACTTGATTCATATCTATCATAGTCAAATAGATAGTTGAAATTTTGTTTCGATATCACTTTGCTAACATTCATTGGCCAAATAGGATTTCCACTTTGATATGCATTAAACCTATAAAATAATAATGTCAATTGAATTTCAAATAATCCAAAATCACATACCAGAAACCATGCTTTTCGCCATAATGAAAGCAAGCTTCACTATTTTCGTTCGGCCCACCGCCGTGCCAGTTGAACAAAAAAGCTCACTAGTGGATTTCCTTTACGGATAGTTCCGCTGTTGAATTGTCACTTAGAATCAGCTTCCAGTTTGAAGAGTCTTTCTTGTCAATTTTTTCAATTGTTGCTCTATGATGTGACAATTTCATAGATGGTTTCTTGTCCCGATGTCGATTAGGCACGCGAATATCACTTTCATCGAGAACATGGAAAATCACATCTCCGTGATCGTTTGTGACTTCTTCATCGTCGATGGCGCCAATCAAGGAGTTGAGTAGCAGAAGAAAACTGAAGGCAAGAAAGCACAAAAGCCAATTCTTTTGAAACAAAATCATTTTCGACAGGTTTAGTTTTGTCAAATGACAATAAAATGTCCAACTTAATTGGGTTATTTATAAGACAAAAAAGCAGACAATCGTTTGATGATAACTCTCTCATCTCACCAATCACATATTGCATTCAATTCCGACTAAAAAATTAATCACTTACCATCTATTTTGAAGTACATTTACCCTTACCAGACTGTACAAACAAAACACTTGAACCTGAGATGAGATAGACAGTAAAACCAGGATCAGGTTTTATCACTGCAGCTTAGTCTGTAAAGTCAACTCTCTATAATTTTAGATTTTTTGAGAGTAAAATAATTCATTAATAAAGCTAAATCATAGAAAAGTTTGATCTCATTTCCAGAGATTTTCGGCTATTATTCTCAACTCTTCTACAACTCAAAACCACACATTTCGTACCTGCTCAAGTCGTACATTCAGTCCAACTACACAGATCACCAGTCAAATTCGATGTTCAACGAGTTGATTGAAGCACTGTAGAGAACTGGGTTGTTTGGCAATGATTCATGTCTAAATAGCGAGCGCTTCGGAGAGAATTATTGCTATTTGGGTGCACTGTTTGGGCTGAGTGCTTTGGTCATGGGTATGATGATGCTGCATTCATGAAGAAGCATTCGAACTGGGCGGTACAGTTTACCGAAAAGTATCACAGTGCGCTCAGTTGGCACAATATTCGGTTAGATCGAGTACATGGAATGGAACTTTACTGGATTCGGCAAAAATGATTTAATTTATAGGTAATCTTATTATTAATGTATATGCGAATATTTTTTTAAATCTTAAAACATTTTTCTCATTTAGTCCTCATCGAGCGGAATGTTACTTAGTGCAGTACCGCTTGACCCGCGATCCCAAATATATTTATTATATTAATACCGCGAATATGCCTGGCAGTTGGGACAGACCATCAAGAAATATCAAGTCAATGTCAAAGTCAAGTTTGGTTTATTCATTAATATTTCTGTTGATAAGGATCATTTACCAGTAAACTTGATTGAATTCATTCTCAAGTATATGTACCTCACCTTTGCCGAGGAGAATATTCTGTCTCTGGATCAGTCGGTCTTTGATAACGGTCATGATATTGCCGACAAAAACCCACATATTGAATATCGCTACATAAATCAAATAAAGTTTTTATTGAACATAAATGAACAAGAAACTACCGATTTTCAAATCAATTTTTTCGTTTAAAGTAAGGCAGCTCCTCAAGTGGCGCAGCGACTTTAAACTGCCCAGGTCCTTGATAGCTTTTGCCGTGTTGGTCAAGCCAAGTTCCACTGGTCAGGTAGACGGTTCGTTCGGTTTGACCCATCAGCACAACCGGCGCAACCACAATATCGTCACCCAGCATGTACTGATCTCCAATTGAGTACGTTTTGGGATCATCTGGCGCTACGTACCACATTGGACGGACAATTGGACTGCCATCTTGAATTCTCTTCTTGGCCAATTCGAGTATTACCGGAGCGTGTTCCATGTGCAAAGTGACATATTTCTTGGTGATATTCAACACACGTTCACTGTAATCCCAGAGTCGTATAGTGAAAGACAGTGCTGGCATGAATGTGATTGCTTGCAGCATTCGGACAAATTGTTCTTCGTTTGGTTTGCTTGCGTAGGAAAATCCTCCAACCGAGTATGGCATAATGAAGGAGTAGCCAGCAATTGAAACTGAGAGCACATTCGGAATTAATTCTTTCAACAGTTGATCATACGGAGTTATATAAAAATTGGTCAGCCTAACCCAAACCGGCAAATGTTGCGTCTTGAATGCATACTTTGAGATGATGTTGTTTGCAGCTTGGCTCACCGTCTCAATGTCCGCAAGTTTGCCACCGAGCAGCGAGAAATGCTATCAATCTATCGCAACATAATGTATAATGATAATAATTGTGACGAGATACTCACATTTGAACAGCGCGACTCTATCAAGATGCGACTAGTGACAAGCCTCAAGCACATTGCTCAATCTCAAGACACAATCAAATATCTCAAAGAAATAATACCCGACAAAATTGAGCCTGATTCGCATGATGTCATGTCTGTAAAAATAAAACAGAACGTTATGGCTAGTCTGCAATTGATGGAGCCTTCGAGTGTACTTTCTCAGTACTTGGATGCTTATCTTCAATCGAACCCGGCTACTGAGGGTGCGGTCAAGTCTTTTGTCAAGATCAAACAAGATAGGGAATGGACGAACGAGAGAAAAAGTGAACTGGCCAATTATATTGTGCCATTCGGGTTGTACAATGTACAAATTGTACTACAATGATTGAATGTTGTGACATTTGGTTTGCATTTTGCGCAGTTTGATTGAGTTAAGGAAAATTTTATTGGACAATACACGAATAATAACAATTTACAGAATGCATCAAAGAAAGTAAATAGGATTCATATTTAGGAGCTCTACATCATTAAATTGTTGAGACTTCTTTGGATCTAAATATTTTTTGACATACGAACTATTGGTCAGAATTTCAATTCCGATAAGGGAGAGGATGATGAAAGATACGAGTCCTAAGAGAATGGGCCATTTTGAGTGGTCGAAAAAGTGGGCGTAGTTGGTCGTGGGTCTGGTTGGCTTTGTTGAATTGCCATCGCCACTCTTGATGCTATCCAACACTTTTCCACTTGTAGATTCTGTCATATTCCCACAACATTGGCCCAGTACTTCGTGTGGATTGGATTCAACGAGAGAAACCATCACCGGAAAAATACAAACCACAAGACAAATCATTAACTTCATGGCTTCAGCTTACTTACTTACTTCTTGGTCAACATTTAAGTGATATATCGTTTGCTAGTCAGAGACTTTTGTAGAGCAAAAGCGAAACAAAAATAAAAATAAATTTCGATAAGCATATACATTTGATAACCCATTTCATGGTTGGACCTAATTTGGCAATTGCACCACAAACACATCTCACACATCTACATTGGCATTCAAATTTAGTGTACAAGTGATGAGTTACATAATCAGAAGAAGCAGCAGCAGCTAATGTTTACACCAAACCAACCACCAATCAATTGAATCTATCATTTGATAACAAACCACCAACAACACATGCATCAATAAGTCTACCCGATATAAGAGTGCGCGTTTGATGATTAGAAAAGAGAGTGTTTGTTGGTTGAAGAGGAGAGAAAAGGCTGAAAAGGACGAGGATCAATGTACGAGTAAAGGAAATAAGATTGCACTCTCAAAGATTGACAAATCAAATCATGATAAATATACATAAACAAATTTTATTGATTGACTTAATACTACATGTATGAAGGTTGTACATTGTACAATTTATTCAATTTGCTTATGGGTTAACTTGTTCTGTTTATTATTGAATAGCAAATAAGTCAAAATATTCTCTTAATTTCAATATATAAGTCAAACCATTGTCACATACAAATTACCAAGACTAGAAACTACGTTTAATCAGTTGGGCACATCATCTACAGATGGTGCAATCGAATCGATTTGCTTTCGACGTTTGATAACGAACACACAAAGTCATTAATCTTATATATAATACATTCGAGTTGCGCTTTGGTCTGTTTGTGATGATTGTGGCGAAGATATCGTCGAGATAGTGTAATGGTGAGTGAATGTGTGTTGTGTGTACAATGATTGGATGTTATGACATTTTGGTTTGACATTTTACGCAGTTTGGTTGAGTTAAGGAAAGGACTTTATTGAACAATTCATTTACATGAATAGCATTTTATATGCAGAATACATTAAAGAATGTACAATAGATTCAAACTTAGGGGCACTATTTGCTTGTGGGTCTTGTGGGTTTTGTCAAATTGCCATCACCACTTTTGATACCATCCAACACTTTCACGCTAGTAAATTCAGTCAAATTGCCACAACATTGGTTCAATACTTCGTGTGGACTGGATTCTACGAGGGAAACCATCGCCAGAACAGTGCAAAACGCAAGACAAATTAGTAACTTCATGTCTTCAACTCACTTACTTTCCTTGATCAAATTTTAAATGATATATGTCGTTTGCTAGTGCGGAGAATGATTCGACTTTTCTAGAGCAAAATGAAACAAAAATAAAAATCGAAATCAATTTGATAAGCATTCGATAACCCATTTCATCGTCGGACCTAATTTGGCAATTGGCACCACAAACACATCTACCATGGTACATCTACATTGGCATTCAAAATGAGTGAGTACAAGTGATGTGTTGCATAACAAGAAGAAGAAAAAGAAAGAAGCAGCAGCAGAAGTTAATGTTTACACTTAGCCAAGTGCCAATCAATTGAATCGATCATTCGATTTGTGTGCGCGTTTGATGATGATAAGAGAAAAGAGTGAGTGTGTCTTTGATTAATCAATTGAATTGGAGAGAAACGCTGATAAGGATGAAGAACAATGTACGAGTATAAGGGAGGTAAGATTCACTCACTCAAAGATTGACAAACATTTTTCCAAATTCAAAAACACAATGTATTATTGAATTACTTAATAGGATGTTTGTACAATTTATTAAATTATTACGCATAGGACTCGTATCATTAATCTGCCTCATTTAATTATGACATATAATGAGTATGACTTATTCTCATAGAATGACATAAAATGAGTCAAAAAATTTGCTTGGGAGCTCCTTGCTCGGAATTAAAATTCTGCTCAATAGTTTGTAAAAGATATTTTAAGAGATTTTAAAAGAAATTTTGATCCAAAGGACTTTCCACAATCTGATGAAATAGTGCTCCTAAGTTTGAATCCAAATTACATTCTTTAATGTATTTTGCATATAAAATGCTATTCATGTAAATGGATTGTTCAATAAAGTTTTCCTTAACTCAACCAAACTGCGTTCACAATTCAAACCAAAATGTCATAACATCCAATCATTACACTACATCTCGACCATACCTTCGCCACAATCATCACACACAAACAGACCCAAGCGCAACTCGAATGTATATGATTAATGGCTTTGTTTGTGTGTTTGTTATCAAATGTCGAATGCAAATCAATTCGATAGCACATAACCCATGTGATGTGCCCAACTTAGTATTAAACCAAGTAAAAAATCAAATCAATCTTTAGCCAAATCATCAATGTTTGTTGTTGCATTCATGGTATATGATTGCATACGCTTGCGACTCGAAATACCTCCAACAGTAGTTTATTTTGTACATAAACATTACAATGTCTCAAATAATTGAGTCAAATTGTGAAATATATCACGTCTTGTTATTAGTAAACTGAACTCAAAATTTAAGTCAAACCAATCCCAAATTAAGATGTACACAATGTGATTGGAATGGTTTTTTGATGAAAAGCAAAATTGCAATGCGATTAATGACAAAATGAAATTGTTAATTGTACTGTTGAGGATGTAATGAAATTGTAAATCTCGAGTCAATATGAGTGAGTTAGGAAATAGTGGATTAATTTGAGTATTTAACAATAGCAATAAAAGAATGAAAAAAGTTAATTTCTAAACAAATGTTATAATTAAATGTCATATAATGAATTAGATAAAGCGTTGGTATGCAAAAAAATTGTAGATTTTGAGAACAGAACAAAAGAGAGCAAGTGAAGACTTGAAGACCAATCAATTCAGGCGATCATTCCCGACGAACAAACTCATGTACACGCAAATTGGCGAATCTGTTCCGCAAGTACAGTTCAATATCGCCCAACTGGTCAGCACAGTAGTACGCAATGGTCAATTGCTCAACATTGGACAGAGCGATCGAAAGTGTACGCATGAATCGATCACTACAATTTGCTTCTCGATTGTCGCCAACAATTCGGTGAATAGTGAGACGGCAAATGCGAACACTCTCAAGAGTAGCCAATTGGCGTTCTTGAGCTGCACGCTCCATGTCAGACACATTCACTGCCACCCAGTCGAGCTCCAGTTCGGTCAAATGAACCAATCGGGAAAGATTTCGAATAGTTGTCGAATTCAAGGCAAAGATCTAATAAGAAATATATAATTTAAGCTCAAAATCAAAATCAACTTACAGTGTGATTGGCCACGGTATGCTTAAGATGCAGCACACGCAGACTTGACGCCTGGACACTCAAATAGTCGACCACTTCCGCAAGACTCGAATTGATCAAAAGCGCCAGATGAGTGAGTTGGTTCAACCAGCCACCATCACTGACACGATGCCATTCAAGCACTGCAGTACCACGGACTTCGACAGATTGATTCCAGAATCGAGTGCAGTTTTTGTCGTCCATATAACGAGACAAATAGTTGACCCACTGCCAGTAGGGCTGAACTAAACGGCGGTTACAACAGGACAAATGCTCCAAATTGGTCAAATGCGGGAATAAGGGAAAGAAGCTTTCATAGAATGAGTCCAAATCGAGTCGTTCGAGGTGAGTCAGTGAGGTGATCATAAGTGGAAGCAGTTGTTGTTGCACAAACAGAACGTTGGCCACAAGTGCTCGGTTCATGTTGAAGGACAGAGTGGTGAGCTGATCCGCTGGCCACAGATTAAACACAAATGCAGGATCACTCACAGTCCAAAAGGCGATCACCAATTGTTCGAGAACAGGGAAAAGTCGAAGTAGAAGTTCTCGAAAGTGTCCAACCGCCTCAGGATCACGTGTACGTTTCAGTTGCAAATAGGCAAAAGTGTCCAAATCGAGCTCACCAAAGAAGCGCCGAGTCAGGTCCTCACGAAAAGTGGCCGTTTGTGGGTAGTCCATCAATATTAGTGACTTTCGCTTGTTGAAGTTGATATTTTCAATCACTAATTTCCATCGTTTGCAGACAATTCGAAGGTGAACCAACTCCTGTAAATTCACTCGTGACAAAATAGATTCCACCAACTCGTTTGGTAGTCGATCAATCGATCCGCGAGTGAGTTTGCGTCGGCGAAGTGCTTCACTAACTCGTTGCATTCCTGTCAGTCCAGGATGGCCACAAGAACAAGACATTTTGAGAGTCAATTTGGGCGAGAAAACAGAAAAAAGTCAAATTTTCTGACCAAAACGAGTAAGGCGAAAATCAAAACAAAAACAAAATACACTTGTGTAATAGCCAGCTCAAATACGTGAGTAATAGCCACACGTACCAATACAGAAATCCGTTCATATAAGACGTGACACTTTCCAAAACATAATAACGTATTTTTTTCAAAAAATTCCCATTTGAATTATTTAACATTCAAACAGTTTTCCACTTGACATTTGTCGTATTATTTGATTTAATTATATTTAATTAATTTAATTAATACTATCGTGTTTCTACATTTCATTTAAAGAATATTCTTTAGTAAAAAATAATGACTTTAGTAAAAATTTTGGTTTTGTCTTTACTCCTGAGTTTACTGATTCCGTTTGTTTAGAATTTAAGCTTCTTCTCATCATCTTTATCGTGGTGATGCTGAATTTAAAGATTTTTGTGTTCAATGAAATTGAAATTGAAATTATGCAATTGTATTTGTTTATTATAATGTTCTGGGATTTGTTTCAAATTTAAACTTTAAATCAAAATGTATAAAATCTCTCTAATTTGCATATTTGTTTGTATATTCATTAGAACATTTGATTCAACAATTGATCCAAATTGAAAATGTATGTGTTTGTGATTGAACAAAGAGAGAAAATATTGTGGACATAGTATTCCATGTTTGTGTGTTTGTTATCAAATGTCGAATGTAAATCGATTCGATTACACACAACCCATGTGATGTGCCCAACTTAGTATTAAACCAAATAAAAAATCAAATCAATCTATAGCCAAATCATCAATGTTTGTTGTTGCATTCATGTTCGTATATGATTGCATACGCTTGCGACTCGAAATACCTCCAACCGTAGTTTATTTTGTACATAAACATTACAATGCCTCAAATAATTGAGTCAAATTGTGAAATATATCACGTCTTGTTATTAGTAAACTGAACTCAAAATTTAAGTCAAAACAATCAGAAATTAAGATGTGCACAGCGTGATTTGAATCAAGTTTATTAATGAAAAGAAAAATTGCAATGCGACTGATGACAAAATGAAATTGTTAATTGTACTGTTGAGGATGTAATGACATTGTAAATCTCGAGTCAATATGAGTGAGTTAGGAAATAATCGATTAATTTGAGTATTTAACAATAGAAATAAAAGAATGAAAAAGGTTAAATTCTATACAAATGTTATAATTAAATGTCATATAATGAATTAGATAAAGCGTTGGTATGCAAAAAAATTGTAGATTTCGAGAACAGAACAAAAGAGAGCAAGTGAAGACTTGAAGACCAATCAATTCAGGAGATCATTCCCGATGAACAAACTCGTGTGTACGCAAATTGGCAAATCTGTTCCGCATGTACAATTCAATATCGCCCAGCTGGTCGGCACAGTAGTACGCAATGGTCAATTGCTCAACACTGGACAGAGCGATCGAAAGTGTACGCATGAATCGATCACTACAATTTGCTTCTCGATTGTCGCCAACAATTCGGTGAATAGTGAGACGGCAAATGCGAACACTCTCAAGTGTAGTCAATTGACGATCTTGTGCTGCACGGTCCATCTCGGACACATTCACTGCCACCCAGTCGAGCTCCAGTTCGGTCAAATGAACCAATCGGGAAAGATTTCGGATAGTTGTCGAATTCAAGGCAAAGATCTAATATGAAATGTATATAATTTAAACTCAAAATCAAAATCAAATCAACTTACAGTGTGATTGGCCACGGTATGCTTAAGATGCAGTACACGCAAACTTGACGCCTGGACACTTGGCGAAAATCAAAACAAACAAAATACAGTTGTGTGAGTGCCAGTGGCACTGAGCACTGATACACTTGTACATACCAATATCCGTTCATATAAGACGTGACACTTTATAAGACATAATTACGTATTCGGTACAAATAGGTAAAAACTTTCAATAAATCAATATACTTTTCAAAAATTTCCATTTGAATTATTTAACCTTCAAACATTTGTCGTATTATTTGATTTATTTAATATTTAATATATTTTAATTAATAACATGGTATTTCTACCTTTCAATTAAAGAATGTTCTTTAGTAAAAAATCATGAATTTAGTAAAAATTTTGGGTTTGCCTTTATTCGTAATTTTACTGATTCGGTTTGTTTATAATTGAAGTTTTTTAAATCTTTATCATGGTGATGTTGAATTAAAAGATTTTTGTGCAGACTTGTACTTGCAAAAGAATGGTACTTGCAGACTCAATTCAAATTGTACGTAGTCACATTTACTCACAAGAATAGGCTTTTATGTGTGATCAAGCACTACTCGTTTATACCATAATGTTCTCATAGCTTTAAATCTATTGTATTTTGCATAATCTTTATTCTGTAACCCATTTGTTTGTATTTTGTGTGCAATTGTCCCTATATAGGATTGATTAGTATGCTGTGTCTCATGGCAACCCATCTTAGGTGGGCAGCACCGCTCTATTTTTTAATAAAGTCGTTTTCTTCTTCTTCTTCTGAGCAATCGGATACATTTGGATAGGCCGAATTGTGAGCACAGATGGGCAGCGGGTGGCCTTGCACATTGAATACCCAATTGTCGAGTGGTAAATAGCTATCCGGGGTAAAGGTGAGATAGAGATACAAGAGTGTAGTGTAGAACAGTGGAGGCTGAGCATATTCCAAACTTGCCACCGTGCCAAGTCCATTGGCGTATCCATTTGGCACGCGTGCATATTGATAGATTTTATTGGCCATTTGCCAGGCATAGTCACGGTAGCGCTTTTCACCAGTTTTGCGCCACAATGTGAAATAGCTTTCCAGAATTTGATAAGAATCCAATTCAAAATGTACCTCTTCGGAATTGTCTGTATATTTCAATATGCTCTCTTTCACAGTAGGCGCCGTAATGTTCAATCGATAAAAGTTATTAAATGGAATCATGTAATCACTCGTGTACTTCGAGCCCCAATAGCACGTGTCGGTAATGTTCTGTGCCATTTCCCACTTTGTGATCAACTTCTTCAGACTGTCCATATCTTTCAATAGTCTCCAGCTGTGTTTAACCATCAGCTGGGCGTCCAGAGCAAGCGAGGCACCAATATTGCACACATTTATGTTAAACAGTCGAAGTGAAGCGTCTGTTGTCTCGTCAGATGCAAAGTACGCCAAACCTGATTTGGTTACACTTAATTGTTTTTTATACTTCAATCGATTCATGGTATGATTGAACTGATGCATGCTCGTGTCGCTTCGGTTCGATTGTAAATGTCGTTTCGCTAATAAATAGACAGAAAATATAGATAATCATTAATAATATGTAATATGTAATAATTAATATGATGTGATTCATTATATTAGAAAATTAGGCCAAACCTTGCAGCAACAAGTAATCGCCTGATGTTTGAATCATTTTTCCAATTACATCTTTTCGATCCGTACATTCAAAGAGTGCCTTCCATTGTTGAGGAAACTTTTGAAACTCTTGAACGCCAGTCAAATGAAAGAGATAGACAAACTCGAGCAGTGTACTCTTCCAAAGTATATAGGACTTATCATTTAATTCTCTATAATCTTTGCAATTAACAGGGGGTAAACCAGCTGCAAGTAAACAATTTGATTACAGTCATAACATAAAAAATGTGCGTTTTAGGTGCATACCAGTTGGAAAAAAGAATCGAACATACTTCAATGCACTGTCTCGAAAGAAAGTGTCGCCAGTCAGTGAGTAGCAGGACAGCATTGCGCCCGTAAAGGTGCCGAAATATTCATTTTTATACTATGGGTACAAAACTTTAAAATCCGTCTCTTGAAGCCACTTTTGTGCAAGACCAAACTCTTCACGCATGCCCATTGTCCAGAGAGTGGGCATTAGGGATAGGTGAACTTTACATTTTTGAGATATATGAATCGGCGAGCCGTAGAAAACCTGTCACTATGTGCCAATATCAAAACCTGAAAGTTTGGTTCGGATCGGTGAAGGTCTTGATGCGCCTAGACGATCCAGAGTGCTGGAACAGGCCATTTTTGTCAGTTTCAATACTAACATTGAGCTTCACTGCACGTTTCTGGCTCAAAATGGCCGACTTTTATGATCGATCCTCATAAAGCACATCTTAAGCTTTCCAAATCACTATCATATGCCAAATTTGGTCAACTGAGTCAAAAGTTATAGCCAAAAAACAAATTTGTCTACATTGAATCCTCAATGTCAATGCTTACCCAATGCTACAATGGGCAAATATTCAGATTGTTTGTTTGGCGTGTTCTGAGGTAAAATCTTGGTGTTTTTGGCATGGAAACGGTTCAATGGCTTTCCAAGAGCATCCCAGAATTATTTCAAAATTTTCTGGTAAATCCCTGGTGTTCCAAAACTTTGGGAAAGAGCCCAAAAACAATTATTTTGAAAAAATGCATTAGATATGTAAAAGTTTGAGTATGAGTTTGAGTTTGAGTAGCATAAATCTTTTAAAAATATTAAGTTTAAATAATTTTTAGGTTATGAACCGGATGGATTCCTCATTTGGTAATAGGATTCTATCACACAATTGGGGGACCTGGAGGATTCCCCAAGTTATAGCTGGTTTCTATCCCAAAATCCATCTGCCCATTTAAAAAATCCTCCCCGTTCACCATTTGGGGGTTATAATCCATTAGGTTCGCATGCTCAGGGTCATTCAACCTTAAAATTCTTTTAAGTTTTATAGTAAACTTAAACTTTTGCTTACAATTCCTTTTCATCAAAATATTGGATTTTTGACCGGTTCCGAAGGTTTTGGGACGCTAAGGACTTACCCGAAAATTATGAAATAATTCTGGGGTACTCTTGAAAAGTGATTGAACCGTTTCCATACCAGAAACCCCCAAGATTTTATCTCAGAACACGCCAAACAAACAATCGTACGTCGTACATTAACGCTAAACGCAAATCCATTTTATTATTTTGTACAATTCAATCACAATTCAATTCAAAAACAATCAATTTAGCAAAGATAAAAAATCCGATTTTGCTGAACATTTCTTCAGCATTTTCCTAAATTTCAACTTAGCTGATATGTAGCCGTGGCGTTGTTCATCACCACAAACATGAGTCGAAGCTTCGGTGACAACGGTAATTTTCTGTTCTACTGGTTGAGAATGGCAAAGATATTTGGGTAGTTCATAATGCAGCAAATCACAATCAGGAATATTACGAAGCACCGGTGGAACTTTTGTTTTTGCCAAATCTTTTCGCTCGTCAAATTCAAGTGTACGAATTGAACGAAATTTGTTGAAATGTTCTTCCTTAAGTTGTTTTCGCATAACTGTTCGCTCGCGTTTGACTTTGGAACTGTCCACAATATTTTGAATATTTTCTTTCGTGACAATTTTCATATCGAACATGCCTGTAGTCAAAATCACCGAACCAGCTCTAGGTGAAATGTCAAATGCATCACAAGCAAGTGCCATTGTTGGTAGTGGAGTACGCATTTGAGACGATTCTTGATTGCGTAGTTGATAGGGACAATTTACCTCCGAAGAATCAGAATCGCTCTCGCAATCACTCAAATCAGTTTCAGTTCCAACCATTTGGACAAAGACTTGATCAAACTCTTCCCCTCGGATAGTGTTCGCTTCAATCGAATGAGCTACACTCGCTTCTAATTGAGATTCCATCGTTTGTTTGTCCTTTGCATTTCGTTCAGCTTGTCTTTTTGCCATCTCAGTCAAGTATCGATCAACTCCACCTATAACAAATAGACGCCGTGTTCTTTGGTCATGGATAAAAATACGGTCAATAGATTCGGTGATTTTGTCCTGTTTCGGACACTTGCAGACCATATCACAGCGACACTTCGAAATATCAAATAAGCCAGATGAGGAAAGTCGAAATTCCGAAATTCGGTCAATTTTGTGGGTTTTGAAATTGTCTTTGAATTTCTTGTAGAACTTGTGCGATTCAACGATTTTGTCAATCAGCGACTTATTCTCAATTCTTGGTATTTTCGTTTTGTTCCACAAATCTTCGATTACTTCTGCCACCTGTGTTGCGATGTCACGTATTACCGGTTGTTTACCAATTATCATTTTGACATCAAAATACCGAAACAAATAGTGCAATTCCACATCGGCGAAGGTTGGAAGTTGTGTCAGAGGCATTTGACGAGGACTTCCTAAGATGAGACACTTCTTCAATGACCTTGTCATGATTTTGCTGGCAGGTTTCAAAGATGAAGTTGGTTGATCCATTTTGAAACGTGAAACACAAATCAAAATTCAAAAGCAATTTACATTGACAACAACGTGAAATGTAAACACGTGGAAAGTAGTGTCGTCTGTGAACGACTCCAAAATACGATTTCATTTTATTGCAACTTTGAAACCGAAATTATTTTTGTTCATTAATGTAAATGTAAATATAATTGAGATTTTTACACATGGTTGAAATTACGAGTATTAGTCACAAACTAAATCTATAATTGAATACAAATCTACAATAAAAACATAAAACTGTCATGTCTTCTTTGGGTTTATTATTGTTTTACTCTCGTTTGTAAATTGAATGATTGATGTGATGCGAATGATTGCGTATTGAATTTATCTGAGTTTACATCTTCTCCATGTCAAAATAGGTGCTCCCTCACTACTCAACCACTCACTGCCAAACACTACTCACACTTAGTCACTGGCTGCTGTTAACATAGCCAATCATCACCACGCGGCATGACTCAGCAACACTGTCTTTCTCCTCTATTTAAGCCTGCTGGCTGAAGCAGCCCATCACTGTGTGTCTCGTATGTTTTCTGTTCGGCTGTCTTTGTGACTTGTGCTAACGAACCTCTCTCATTTACAGATTGTGTCTACCTCATACTGATGTTCTATTTCCTGTGTGGTTTCTTGATCTCGGTCCAGTGAACCAAGCAAGTTAAGGTGGATTTTAATCCTTGGTCTCTTTCTTCAAATCATCTCTGTTAAGAAGACTCATTTTGTATTTTATTCTTCACCAATAAAAGCTTTTAACTTAACACTCCAACTAGAAAGTTAAATTGTATCTTCTATCAAACAGTGTCCTAATCTTAAATTGGCCACCGCCACTAGATTTCCATACCTCGACTTAGTCAATCACATGATCACAGTAACAGTTCATTTCATTTTCAACTAGCATCAGCGCCTAATGTCTAATTGTATTCAAAAATAGTTACTCCCATTTGATTTCTCGTTCCTTGATTAATCAATAATTCTCACCTTGGTTCAAATAGTTCACTCAAAATCGACTTTTGATTATAACAAAAAAGTTTTAAAAATTTTCATTGATTTAATTGAATTTTTCACATTTTGTATAGTTTCTCAAGCTTTTGAAACACCAGGATTTTACTTAAAGTCTTTGAAGAGACTTTTAGATACTCTTGGAAGACAATTAAACTGTTTCCATATCAGAAAACCCGAGATTATACCTCAAAACATTCACAATAACATTTTCGAAAATTTGCCCAATGCTGTAAGGGGAAAGCATTGAGAACATGAATTCAATGTAAAAAATTGGTTTTTGGGCTATAACTTTTGATTCAGTTGACCAATTTTGACATATGATAGTGATTTGGAAAGCTTAAGATGTGCTTTATAAGGATCGATCATAAAAGTCGGACATTTTGACCCGAAAACGTGCAGTGAAGCCCAAAGTCAGTAATGAAACTGACAAAAATGGCCTGTTCCAACACTCTGGAACCCCTAGGCGCATCAAGACCTTCACCGATCCGAACAAAACTTTCAGGTTTTGATATTGGCCCATAGTGACATGTTTTCTACGGCTCGCCGATTCTTTATTCTCAAAAATGCAAAGTTCACCTATCCCTAGTGGGCATTGCAGTCCATATGTGCACAGAAGAAATATTCTCACCCTTACATCCACGTGGATAATAGTCTAACTTTCCCCAGGCACATTTCACATAACCGCCCCAGGCTTCTTTCATCATGTTCACCACAAATGTTCGTCTTTTAGCCATTTCAGGATCGTTTTTGTCATCTTTCGGGTCGAGTGGAAGTAGTGGGCCAAATGAAGGTAAAGTTTGAGTTGAGGTTAGATTGGAAGTGGATTGAACTGAGGCAATTGCTGATGAATTGATTGCATTGGCAGTGGTGATAATATCACAAAAGCCAAAAGTCACCAAACCAGTCGCAAAGTTGAAAAGTTCAAATCGAATCTTCATTTTTTGCATTGACAATTCACAAGCAAAGTCACTTTGTGTGTGTCTGTGCCAAGTTGGCAAAGCCAATTGTCACTTCTCACTTTCCCTCACCGTTTTATATATTCACTCACAACTCATTCATACTCAACCCCTTGAATTAAGCGAACAAAAGTGGTCTAACCAGTGGTCCTCTGGTGTAGAGCAATAGAAAACTTTTGAATTATTCATGAGTGAACAATATTTTATAGAATGCCATATATACTATTAAGGTTGTACAAAGTTTATGCAATCGAGATTGAACTACTCGATAAGAAACATTCACTTTAGAGGTTATCAAGTGCATTCTTAGTAACATAAATTTTGTTTCGATAAAAATACCAAATGACCTACTGCAGATTTGAAAAATCTTTTTCAGTGTTCTACTCCTAAAAAATTGATCCCCTTTTTACAATATCACTTTTTGTGTATGATAATAACCTTGTCGTTAACAGCTTTAAATGAATTTTTCAGTGCCTCTCAATGTTTGTAGCTTTTATCCGTCAAACAGAACTTATCTTGTATTCACTATGTCAAATCATTCGAATACGACAACTGCATTTACTACAAAAAATTCATTCAAATGAATAACAATTTTGCTCACAAATGTCTGAAATGCATCTATCTCAATTACTGGCGTTTCAAGTGTTTCAACCGTCATTTGTTGGAAATATGCTGCAAAACGCGTGAATATGCTCGAGTCTGTCAGTGGAAACTTTGTATCAGGTTTCCCATCTTCATTGCTGTACAATGCTACTGTCTGTACATTGTTTTCGTTCAAGCGGAAATTGGGGATTTTAATGAATTGAAAGCTAAATACAAACAATACAAATCCAATGTAAATTACATCTATCTATAACATATATTTGAAAAAACTACTAGAAAATACAAATCTTGTTCTGTTTAAGTGAGTTCGAGCAGGTTTGTGATTAATGTTAGAGACAGATTCTGCTTTCCGGATACTAATTGGAGGAGCGACCGCAATCACTCACGCTGAGCGAGCGTAGCGAGCGAGGTGTGAGTGATTGCGGGAGCGACGATTCATACCCGGAAAAAATGCGACTTCAGTCATTTTTGTGCGCATTAAATCTCCGAAACTACTGCATGGATCGGTCTGAAATTTTAACTCAGTGTTCTGGTGGTGGTGAAGGTGTGCAGTGCGCAAATAGCTCGCTGTAGGTCAAAGGACACCGGAGATATGATTTTTTGAAAATTCGATATTTTGTATAGAAATGTGTTGGGATCGAGAGTCAACATTGTGTGTGTTCCTGTGTGACACATCCAAGCACACTCTTCCCCCGTGCGCCCGCTGTGCGTAAAGAAAATGCGCAGTAGCAAGCACACTCAGAGAAGTTGGATGCGGACCATTTGACTCGAGTGCAGTTGTGTGTGGATATTTGCATTTTCCAACAAGTTCTAGCATTATTGCGACTCATAATTTGTCCGAAATTTTAAACCTTAAACAACTTTATTTAAAATAATACGTTTATTTTCACTTAACCAATGGCGTATTTAGTAATTAGTAAAAGTGGAAATTGTCCTTATTTGCTGGACAAATCCCTTTGCAGAAATGCATTGGAATTTGATTGAAAATTGAAAATGCAGAGAAAAACAACCTTTGACATTGTATTGGATCATTGAAACGTGTTAAATCATTGTATCTATCTTCTGACCTTGAAGCTGCTTGAATTCGTGGATTAGGGAAAGATTGTGAAATTTCGATTTGTATTGGTTCACATTTATTTCTTTCGACTTTTTGGAGTATATTTAATTGGAGAGTTTCCTAACAAATGTTAGTGAAAGTTTTGTTGGGATATAATTTGTATCTGTATTATGTTCAAGCCAAAGATTTTGTGCATGAATACTTGGGAGCTCAATAACATTTGGAATCAACGGAAATAGAAATAAGAGTTTCATGAAATGAGCATATTTGAATAAGGTGGTGTTCACGATCACAGTCACACAATCAGAGACGAGCGATGTAAATCGAGAATTATTATATGGTATGAATTGGTCTTAACTTATTATGATTACATTGATCTGCGTACTTAGGTAATCGTTTGAATGTGTGATAATAATAAAATGAATTAGAATGATACGTTAATTTTTTTTCTGCCAATCAAAAGTTAGCGTGTCTCATTAATTAACCGATAATGGGCCTTCTATCTCATATGCATTAAATGTTACTAAATGATTTGCGACGTTTAACACCAGGCATGTGGAAACTTTTGGAGAAAATGTCCACTAGGGTGGACATTGAGGGTACCAAAAGTCCACCCATGGTAATTTAGTTGTTATCATATTTAGCACGATATTTTTTTTACAGAGAAGTGATACGGTAAACACTGTCCTCCAACATAAGTTCTTAAATATTTTTTTTTAATGATTTCCCAACTGCATAAACATCATTTAACAGTTAATAGAGACGATAAAGAAGAATCATAGAAAAGTGTTGGCTAACCAGACAAGACGAGTATGACATCGTATCACCAAATGCATCCTAAAATATCGGAGTACGGATAATCAGACTTTACTTTTTTGTAGACTCTCATTTTATATGATTCATATCCTTTCCTCCAATTGAAAAATGATTCAAAATGTCCAGTTTACACAATAAATTTAATTCACACCAATCCCCAGTTGGCAGATTTGAAAGATTCCACAATTGAGAAGTTGAATTTTATCACCTAATTGGAATCTCCAATTTTCTAATGGTTTTTATGCAGCCAATTAAATTTTCAAATTATTTTGGTATTTTCTAAAAAACAATGTCCACTGGTGGACCGATATCCACGGTTTCTGCATTCCTGTTTCACACACTCTCGCTCCGACTTTCATGCCAATGGCATTACCTATTTTTATTGATGATAGCTATATTGTTTCAAAATGCCAGCTGCTGGTTCAAATACTAGTTCTAGAATAGTTTTTTTTTTAAATTTAGTAATTAAGTCATTTGTTATATTTGTAAGCAAAATTTACTATCCACTAAGAATTCAACTGCAATGCACTTGATGCACCCCTAAAGTGAATTTCTTATTCATAAATTGTACAACATTCTTAGTAAGTTATTCAATAAAATATTGTTTACTCATGAATTATTCAAAAGTTCTTTTATTCTGCACAAGAGGGTACAAGCAGGTTTGTGATCAATCTGGTTAGACCACTTTCGTTCAAGGGGTTGAGTGAATGAGTTGTGAGTGAATATATAAAGAATGAGGGAAAGTGAGAAGTGACGATTGACTTTGCCAGTGTTGCCAAAGTTAACTTGGCACAAACACACAAAGTGACTTTGCTTGTGAATTGTCGACGAGAAAAATGAAGATTCAGTTCGAGCTGTTCGACTTGGTGATTGGTTTGGTGCTGGTGATTGGAGGTTTGTGTGAAACTGTAACCACTTCTAATGCCGTAAATGCATCGTCAATTGCATCAATTCAATCCACTTCCAATCAAACCTCAACGCTACCTTCATTTGCTCCGGTACTTCCACTCAGTGCAAACGATGACAAAAATGATCCAGAAATGGCTAGAAGACGTGCATTTGTGCGAAACATGATGAAACATGCATGGGACGGTTATGTCAAATGTGCATGGGGAAAATGGTACTTTCAGCCAATATCTTGTCAGGGTAACAAGCATCGAACCATCGAATATGTATTGAAAGCAATGCCAGCACTTTGGATAATGGGACTGCACGAAGAGTTCAACAGGGCACAAAAGTGGATTCTACAGATGGGTCTAACGTTTCGAGAATATTATAAAGGATATTATGGCGCTTTGCTGTCATGTTACGCATTGACTGGTGACACAAATTTTCTCGACAGTGTAATCGAGAGGGCTTCTATCTTGACATCAAGTATGTATTGTGTATATCGAAACATAAATTGACAATTTTTTTCATTGCTTTTACATCTGCAGATAAGGGATCTGAATTACTTTACTATTGGCTAAATACACTGCTCGAATTTCCATATCTCACCCATTTGACCGGAAATCAATCGTTTATAGAGTTTTCTCAACGAATTGAGCAAGAAGCAGAAAAAGATCTCCAAGAATTATACAAAACTGTACCAGACAAACTTTTTCACACACATGGTGCCTATTTGCTGCTAAAAGGTTAGACCATTTGTGTGTGTGTGTCCAAATTGATATTCATTTTTGTGTTTGTTTCCTTAGTCAAACGATATCTACAGTCAAACCAAACAGACGACAGAACAAAGATTGGCCAGTTCTATCGTGACATTGAGCAATTGAAGGACAAAGGAAACTTGAATAGAACAAAATCAGGACTCTGGTACTTTGGAGGTGTGAGACATCCAGAGTGCGGCGAAGATAGCGGTGAGAAACGACATTTTCCTATTGCTTTGTGCAACATTGGCAGCATTCTTTCACTGGACGCCCAACTGTTGCCCAAAGTTCTGTACAACGCGACCAGTTGGAGACAGTTGAGTGTGGACCAGTTGGCGAGCGTGATCACCCACTGGGAGTTGGCCAAGAACATTACCGACACGTGCTACTGGGGATCGAAGCTTTCGAGCGAATACATGATCCCATCGGATAATGAAGTTTTGGAAAATGGATGTTACCGTCTGAACATTACTTCTCCCAACATTAACGAAACAATTATCAAAAATGAACCGGAAAGTCCCTTCTTTATATTACAATCCTTTCATATTCTCGAAAGCTATTTCACGCTGTGGCGTGCGACCGGTGAGCAGCGATACCGTGACTATGCCTGGCAGATGGCCAACAAGATCGAACAATATGCACGTGTGCCAAATGGATACACCAATGGACTGCCAAGTAAAATCAAAGAAAATGACGTTAACCGTGATTTTCAGCCTATACACTTGCCCACCACTCTGCTGTATCTCTATCTCACCTTCACACCGGACAGTTACTTGCCACTGGACAAATGGGTTTTCACTGACGCCGGTTATCCGCTGCCCATTTGTGGTCACAATCCTGCGTATCCAAAATGTTCTTGAACACTTTGTGTTGTTGCATTCTGTTGTATACAAATTGAACTGAATTCAATTAAATTTTTTTAAACTTATCATTTATAATCTCATGTATACAACTGCACCTAACGAAAAGGTCAATGCTTGGGTTGTTTGTCAGTTTAGTAAACAAAATTTTTATACACGTACATTTTTTATGCACTCGTTTCAAGACTCAAAAAAATTATATCTCCGAGGTGATATAACATTTTATGTTTATATAGCTGTTTGAGTTAGGATCTAACTTTTTGGGAAATATTGATTTCATTCAATTTTATTGACTAATGACTCATTAGTAATGAATTTGTTGAATTCGTTTGAAATACAGAGGCTGCATTGCAACCTGCATTGCCTTATCTATAGAATGTAGAATTTACGCTGTACTATTTAGATGTACTTGATTTCAAATTGAATGAATTTTAAAATGATTTTATAGTTTAAATACAATTGAATTAATTAACATTCAACTGAATAAACAACACATATTGATTTGTTTATGAACATAGCACATTTGGATAGGCAAGATTGCCCGATCCACAGATTGGCAAGGGATGTCCATAATAATCGAACACCCATTTGTCGAGTGGTAAAAAAGTGTCCGGTGTAAATGTGAGATAGATATATAGTAAATTGGTGTAGAAAAAATGTGACTGTGCAAAGGTATGTATTGCTCCATTTGCTTTGCCAACCAGTCCATTGATGTATCCTCTATCCGGCACACGTGTCAACTGATACATCTGGTTGACCATCTCCCAGGCATAGTCACGGTATCGCTGCTCACCGGTCAATCGGCCCAATGTGAAATAACTCTCCAACTGTTGATAGCAATAATCCAAATAAAAGAATGGTTTGTTCGTTTTGTACTTGAGTATGGTTTGAGTAATGTTTGTCGCCTTGGGATTCAAAGTGTAATCGACTTCATGAATTGTGCGTGATGCATCAAGGCTCAAAGTGAGAATCATATAATCGCTCGTCAACTTTGATCCCCAGTAGCACGTGTCGGTAATGTTCTTGGCCATCTCCCAGTGCGCGATCACATTCGCCAACTGGTCCATGTCGGTCAGCAATCTCCAACTCGACTTGCCGTACACAACCTTGGGCATTAGTTCAGCCGCGAGCGCAAGTGTTGCACCAATGTTGCACAGTTTGATTGGAAAATGTATGTTTTTATGCTTTTTTTCTTGACCAATGTACCAAAGGCCCGATTTAGTTCTGTTTAAATTTCCGCTCTTTCTAACATCATCAATTAGACGATAAAATGTGTCGATTCTCGGTTGGTCAGTTTGATTTGACTGTAGATAACGTTTGGCTAATGAGCAAAAATTCAAAATTTTTCAATCAAAAAACAAAAGTTTAAAGTTTTCCCAATTTAGAAATCGTTTTACGGAACTCACCTCTTAGCAACAGATAATCACCTTTTGTGACAACAATTCTAGAATAATTTGAACTCCTCAACTCAAATGAAGAATATTCAAAACCAGTGTCCATTTTCATATCCAAATATCGTGTATGCTGTGCAAACGACTCATTTCCGGTCAAATGTGCGACATAGGACAGTCCGAGCAGTGCTCTTCTCCAATTTGGGTCCCCTGAATATGGAGGATCGTGTGTTCTTTCTACGTGTGTGATAAATGAGTGAGTACAAATCAAAACAAATAGGATTACCTTGAAAGTATAGTTCAACAAACTTGAGTGCATTGTTCAGGAAGTAGGTGTCACCAGTGAGTGCATAACACGAGAGCATTGCTCCCACAAATTCTTGTGGGTCAAATTCTGAATCTCTTTTATAGTTCAAATGGACAGAAAAGTCCAACTTTTCTTGAAGCCATTTTTGTGCACTGTTGAACTCGTCCTGTAGTCCCATTATCCAAAGAGTGGGCATAGCATTCCATAGATCTTGTGGATTTCTGTAGAAGAGTGCATCACAGAGCGCTGGCCGATAGCCGGACTCTCCCATGGCACATTTAGCATAACCGGCCCAATTCTCTTTCACCATGTTCACCACAAATGCACGTCTTCTGGCTTGTTCGGCATTGTTTTTGTCATCTTGTGGGTTGAGTGGAAGTAGTGGGGCAAATGAAGGTGAAGCTGTTGAGGTTAGAATGGAAGTGGCTGGTGCTGATGCAGAAGTTGAAATTGCATAACTCAAAACTCTGCTCAAAAACACAAAACCAAACAGCAAATCATAAAGTGTGAGTTTTTCTTTCATATTCAAACGCGAATTCAACTGAAATGAATTTAAAGTTGTGCGGATAAAGGTGAAATAAGAAATGAAAAAATAAGTTTACTTGCTCAACGAGTGGTGAGTGATTCGAAAGAAGGAGAAATGTAGAGTAGTGAGAATTAGAGTACAGGTGGTAGTAGGGGTTAAAGATCTACGTAACGAAACTCGAAAAACTAGATTCCCGAGATGTTGTAACATTTATGAATAGTTTATCACGGGTTTGCATCTAATATATGAAATGATTGTTTGTTGTATGTTTCTATTTCATAATCAAATACCAAATATTTAGCAAGCATCTTATCATTTGAACGTAAACGCTCACAACATCAAAGAGATTATACTCAAAGTCAATTTTGACTACTTTATTTTTGAATTGAATTTTTTTCAAATAAAGGAAAGTTATTTCACGTTTTGACAGATGACCGGTGAAGAGAGATAAGGTTATTACCCAAAAGCGTTCTTGAACACGGGTTGTTTGTTCATTGTATACGTACAAATTTTTTTCAATGAAATGATTTTTTGTTTTTAATTAAAGATTCATTTCAAAATTTATTTACAATCATTTTAGTTTCATTTGCAATAAAAACTTGCACTAACTTGTAAAATTTATGTAATGTAAATGTCAATGTTTGGGTTGCTTTTCGTACAAATCAAACAAACAAAATGTACTTTGTAAATAAAATGCACATTAAACGTTGCATGCACTTGATTGCATCAACTTAAATTTGAGTGATTTTTAAATCTCACAAAAGATCCAAATCAGCGATAAACTCTTTAATTTAATCATTTCGTTTCGTCAGTCTCGTTTCGTATATCACGTTTTTAACCCTACTACCCTCTATTGCACTGTCCACTACTCTACATTTATCCTCTTTCGAATTACTCACCACTCGTTGAGCAAGTAAACTTATTCTTTCATTTCTCAATTCACTTTCATCCGCACAACTTTTTCAACCGCTCTCTTGTATCTCTATCTCATGTTCACACCGGACAACTATTTACCACTGGACAAATGGGGTCTCAATACCGTCGGCCACCCGTTACCTATCTGCGGATCAGGCAATTCTGCATATCCAAATGTGAAATGTTAGAGAACACACATGTGTTGTTCATTTGGTTCACTATCGAAATGTACAATTGAGTGAACAATAAAATTTTGTACTTTTTCTTCTTTTATGTTTACATTTATGTACTGTCCATTCAGTTTATTGTAAATTGAAATTGTATTCAATAATTATTATGATAACAAAATTTTATAAAATCAAATTTAAGAATTCATTATCATTCGTAATTAATTCAGGTACATCTGCACTAGACATATCAGGTCAATGCATTGGTTTGCTTGTCAAACAAATTCAACAAACTCATTTGTAGCGCACAAAATTGAATGAAATGAAATTCTCATTAACCATTCAGATTCCAATCCGCGATAAACTATTTATGAGCATTACATCAAAGAAATCTACATTCTACACTCTACTACCCTAAATTGCACTGCCCACTACTCTACATTTACCCTCTTTCGATGATTCGACTCACCACTCGTAAACCTTTCAGTTCTCATTTCACCTTCATCCACAATCCGTGCACACACAACTTCAAAGTCATTTCTATTCTGATAATTCATGCTCAAGTATGAAAGATCAACTCAAACTTTATGATTGGCTGTTTGTGTGCTTTGTGTGCTTGTGCATTGCTGCAAGTAATTCAGATGCTTTGTCAAGCACTGTTCAAGCCACTTCCAAGTTGAGCTCAAAATCACTGCCTTCATTTGCCCCACTGCCTCCACTCAACCCACAAGATGACAAAAACGACACCGAACTTGCCAAACGACGTGAATACATTGTGCAAATGATGAAAGTAGCCTGGAATGGATATGTGAAATGTTCTTGGGGTTTTAATGATTTTTATACATATTCTTGCCGTCATTAGCCTGACATGGATCAAGGTTATATTTGGAATGCGATGCCTGCTCTCTGGCTAATGGGACTGCATGATGAGTTCAACCGGGCACGAAAGTGGATCAAAGAAGATTTGAACTATTCCAACTGCTTTTGGGATCACCAGTTCATTCATGACAATTTGGTGCCAGCAATGCTTTCGTGCTACTCGCTCACTGGTGACACTCTCTTTCTGGAGAGTGCGCTCAAATGCACAGAGTACATGTTACGTGAGTAAAATTGTGCCCCCCATTTGATTAATCAATTATTATTCTTGTTGTTGTCTGATTTTATTATATAGCTGTGATGAACGATCGGGGCATTCGACAAGAGGACTTTCGATACATGTACCTGACACATCTTGAGTTTCCCTACTTGACCGATTTGACTGGCAACGAGACATTTCGAAATTTTGTGACCGAGTGGGAGAGAGAAATGACGAAACACTATGGTGGCTGGAATACGCGCTCGTTTGATTGGAATACATTCATAAAAATGCGAAATTCAAACGGAAACTATTTTTTGCTAAAAGGTTTGATCAATTTGGAGAAAGATACTAATAGGCCTTTCATTTGCATTTTTTCGGATGAATTTATGAAATCATTAATCATTAATTTTTTAAATTGCATGTTTGACATTTTAACATTTAGCATTTACATTTAGCTTACAAGTTGATAGTGCATCTTTGCATCTTACAATAAGAAATAATATCTTTTTTTCTTTTTCTCTCTATTCCTGCCTAATTCCCTCCAAAATTCATTAAGTCAAGCGCTTTCTACAATCGAACCAAACGGACAAAGAAAGGATAACGGAGACATATAGCGAAATTGAGTCAATGAAAAGAAACTCGTACATCGACACAACTGCGTCCGGTTTGACCTTCTTTGGTAGCCGGCCAGACTTCCGTAGTCGAGACAAGGACTCGCGTATTCACAGAGAAATTAAAACTGCCACTTGCAACATTGGCGCAAGCCTTTCACTGGCCGCAATGTTGTTGTCAAGTGCAAAGTATGACAAATCGAGCTGGCGTGAGCTGACCAGCCTGGACGAACTCAAGCAGGTGATCAAATACTGGGACTGGGCCAGGAATGTGACCCAAACTTGCTACTGGCTTCTGCACTATTCCACCAATTATCCGGACATTCCCAATGTGCCGGGATACTTTCATCTCGACATTACTCAAGAGCAGGTGAAAGACACCGTTTTCAAAGAGGATTTTTTTAACACTATATGGCCCACTCCATCCTTTCCCACATTTAACATTGATGAATATCAAATACTCGAAAGCTATTTCACCCTGTCACGATTGACTCACGAGCCAAAGATTATGCCTGGCAAATGGCAAAGAAGCTCAATGAGGTTGCTTACTTTCCAAATGGTTACATTAAAATGGATACAACTAATAACACTAAGATGTTTGTTGAGGATTTCTTTCCTAACGCTTTGCAGCCTATCTTATTCTACAATACACTGACATATCTCTATCTCATGTTCACGCCGGACACTTTTCTGCCACTCGACAAGTGGGTACTGAATGCCTATGGACATCCGCTTCCCATTTGTGGACAGAATCCTGCTTATCCAAATGTAAAATGCCATTGAATAAATTGGACAAACAGACAAAAACTTTGGTTTTTATAAATATTCAAATAAAAGTTGAACTTTGAATCTAACAACAAATACCGATTTCGTACAAACATTTGATAACCTTGATAACCTCTTTGATTACTTTTCATTCTCAAAAGTAAACGTAAATGTACCTCATTTTTGGGTACATCTGCACTAAACTAAAAGGTCAATGTTTGGGTTATTGATTTGTTTTTCTCTTATTACATAATCAAGAGCCAAAATCAAAATCAAAGTAAACAAAATGCAGTCAAACAAACAGACGACGATGCACTTGATTTAACCCTCTAAATATTGCAATCAAATGTAAATTAATCAGTCAAACTTGTAGATTCTAAATTTGAGATAAGCAGATATTCATGAGCGTATACCATGAAATCTAGTTTTTCAAGACAAGTTATTACGTAACCCCTTGATTATTGAACTGTATTTACCCTCTCTTTCTCGCAAACTAACCAATTCTCAACTCGTTTAATGTACTTTTCATTTCATTTCGCATTTCACCTTCATCGTCATCGTAACTTCAAAGTCAAATTTTTCAATCTTCTCTTTGTTTGACAAAATGAATCAACCTTTACTTATACTTTTGCTGTCGTTTCAATCTTTGATCTTTGCAAGTGATGTTCAATTGACCCCAACTACAACTGGTTCACCTTTATCTCAAAATGTACCTGAAACTACCTTGAATCCAATTCTGCTCAACAATGCAAACCCAAGTGAGCCATCAACCGCCTACTTTAGTCTTGTTAACAGTGAAGGTCAAGTTGAGGTCAAAGCTGCAGCACCGCCTACTTCACCAAATCCATACGACCTAACCACCGCCGAAATGACCTCCCGTCAGGAGCTGATCATCAAAATGGCCAAAGACGCGTGGAAGGCTTACTCGGAGCAGGCCTGGGGCTATGAGGATTTGCAAAAGAAACAACAGGAACAGCGCAAAACTGGTGAAACGATTCTCTTTTCGATGTCCACCCTCTGGTTGATGGGACTGTGGGATGAGTTCCAAAAGGGAAAAGATTGGATTGTAAATGATATGAAGATTAACAAGAAGGAGAGGGAAATTGAGGACATTAGTCCACTGTTGGCCACGTATGCACTGACGGGGGATGAACTGTTCAAGGAGAAGGCGAAGAAGGTGGCGAACTTGTTCAAGGATAATGGTGAGTTCGGTTTTTTGGTGATTTGAAATTAGTGTTTCGGTTTGCTTTTTTGGTATTTTGATTGTTGCATTTTGTATTTTAGTATTTGGCATTATGCACTATGCACCTTGAACTTTCAGATTTTAGCATTTTGTTTGCAGTAATTCGCACTTTGCACTTTGACATTTTGGCATTTGTATTTTGAGATTTTAACATTTGAACTTTGCGCTTTTACATTTAGCTTCTTAATAATCGCAATTTTTCTTATTCTCAAGTCGCAACCAACGAAACCCTGTCCAAATGGGCAAGTCAACGACTCGAGTATCGTTACCTGAGCTACCTAACCAACGATGACAAGTACTGGGACACTGTGAAGCAGTTGGACAACTATTTGAAGACAAACAAAAATGCTACCAAATCAAAGGAGGCTTATGCTGACAAGTTGAACATTGGAGGTTTGTGATTTGAATTGTGATTATTATAACTTTATGTTAATTTTTTCCTTAATTTTAGTAAAATCCTATTACCAATCGGATAAAACCGATCCAAATGGAATGGACTTTTTCGTGGAGGGGGACAAAAGTCTAGACGCACGAATCCAAACTTCCTTCTCTGGTCTAACCTTTGTGATCCAGTCGGAACCCAAAACTGAGATGAGTTCGGAACACTGCAATTTTGGTGCAATTCTCTCACTCGGTGCACAGGCAATTCAACGACCAGGTAGTCCTGATGAATCAGACTGGAAACTTTCGGATGCAGGAAAAGAGTTGGACCAAATGAAGCGAGTTGTCAAGAACTGGGAACGAGCCAGGAATTTGACCGAGACTTGTAAATTGGCATCGAAGAAGGCTACAACCGGACTGCCACCATCGATTTTCCAGATAGATAATGGTGCAACCACTGTTCAGGCTACCCTAAAAGCTAAAGGATCCTATCGATTAAATCCAGAATTAGCCGAGTCCTATTTTGTACTTTGGCGCCTAACTCATGAATCCAAATACCGAGAATACGCATGGGAATTGGCCCAGGCAATCAACACACACGCACGAGTGGAACAGGGCGGCTTCTCTGCACTGGACGACATTAACAATTCAGATTCGAAAGTCAACCATCAACCACGAGACTTTCTCAGTGCTACACTCAAGTATTTGTACTTGATTTATACGCCAGATCGGGTGCTACCGCTGGACAAGTGGGTTTTCACGCCCGAAGGACAACCATTGCCGGTTTGTGGCAAAACTGGAGCCTATGCAGCGGATAATTGTGCTTTGTAATATTTTTTTTGTGAGCAATAAAAATTTTGGAATTTAGAAATGTGTTTGAATGTACTTGAAAGGGGCAATTTTATAATGCGTTATCAAGGTTATCGAGTGCATAAACGAAAACTGAATTATTGAGATTTAAAATTTTTTAATGAAATCTTTCGATTTATTATTTTAAAAAATAAAATTTATTAAATTGATTTTAATTGTGCATTTTTTTTAAATTTTGAAGACTCACTTGTAATGCGATTAAGAAATCAGATTGACCAAATATTTGCTCAAAATAATTTATTTAATTAGCAAGATACCAATAGTCGCAATTATCTGAAGTTATTGCGAGCTGATGAGCTACAGTAATGCTACGATGGTCGCCGCCGACCTCTGGCTTAGGATCAGTTGTTGACGGATCCGAAAAGGCCACCACGAGACGGACTGCATTGACTTGTTCTCGTGTATCCAAAATTCTCGATTGGATTGATTGTGGGTTCACATTTTCTACATATAAACTCATCTGTTTAATTGGAACACTCAAATTTAATAATCGAAAATTGGAATACATTTTGTGACTACAAGGAGATGCTTTTGCATGGGACTTGTTCACGGGTTTTCAAAATTCTTGGATTTGACGTGTATAACCGTGCAAAATATGACCGATTTGTTCAAAATAGTAAATTAAGACTTACCCACTAGGATTTGACGTGAAGAACCTATCAAAATGTGACCAATTTGTTCAAAATAGTAAATTAAGACTCACCCACTCGGATTTGACGTGTATAACCGTGCAAAACATGACCAATTTGTTCAAATTAGTTAATTTTAAAATTCCGTGTTGGTGGAAACATAATAATCCTGCAAAATGTCATCAACTTGTTCAGAATACTAAATTAAGACTCACCCACTCGGATTTGACATGTATAACCGTGCAAAATATTACCAATTTTTACAAAATAGCAAAATATGGGAATACCTTGTTCAATTGCACAATTCGTTAGTGTTGAAAGAACGTTTCTCGTTTGCTGAGTGCTGATAGAAAGTTTGGTATACATTTTGCACCTGTAAAAAGAAGCTTTTGCATAGACTTCTTAGCGGTTTTTCAAAATGCTCAAGTAGATTGATAGTCAGTTCACATATTCTACATATAAACTCATCTGTTTAGTTGGAACACTCAAATTTGATAATCGAAAATTGGTTCTACATTTTGTGTCTACAAGGAGAAGCTTTTGCATGGGACTTTTTTTCGTGTATTCAAAATGCTCAAGTGGATTGATAGTGAGTTCACATTTTCTACATATAAACTCATCTGTTTAGTTGGAACACTCAAATTTGATACTTGAAAATTGGAATACATTTTGTGTCTACAAGGAGAAGCTTTTGCATGGGACTTTTTCTCGTGTATTCAAAATGTGACCAATTTGTTTAAGATAGTAAATTAAGACTCAAACACTAGGATTTGCCGGGTAAATCATGCAAAATTTAACCATTTTATATCAAATAGATAATTTTGAATAACCGTTAAAATGAAGACGCCTTTACACTGCAAAATGTGACCATTTTATATCAAATAGATAATTTTGAAATTCCGTGTTGGTGGAAACATGATAACCAAACAAAATGTGGCCAATTTGTTCATAATAGTAAATTAAGACTCACCCACTATGATTTGCCCTAATGGACCTATCAAAATATGACCAATTTGTTCAAAATAGTAAATTAAGACTCACCCACTATGATTTGCCCTAATGGACCTATCAAAATATGACCAATTTCTTCAAAATAGTAAATTAAGACTCACCCACTATGATTTGCCCTAATGGACCTATCAAAATATGACCAATTTCTTCAAAATAGTAAATTAAGACTCACCCACTAAGATTTGCCCTAATGGACCTATCAAAATATGACCAATTTGTTCAAAATAGTAAATTAAGACTCACCCACTATGATTTGCCCTAATGGACCTATCAAAAATATGACCAATTTGTTCAAAATAGTAAATTAAGACTCACCCACTATGATTTGCCCTAATGGACCTATCAAAATATGACCAATTTGTTCAAAATAGTAAATTAAGACTCACCCACTATGATTTGCCCTAATGGACCTATCAAAAATATGACCAATTTGTTCAAAATAGTAAATTAAGACTCACCCACTATGATTTGCCCTAATGGACCTATCAAAAATATGACCAATTTCTTCAAAATAGTAAATTAAGACTCACCCACTAAGATTTGCCCTAATGGACCTATCAAAATATGACCAATTTGTTCAAAATAGTAAATTAAGACTCACCCACTATGATTTGCCCTAATGGACCTATCAAAATATGACCAATTTGTTCAAAATAGTAAATTAAGACTCACCCACTATGATTTGCCCTAATGGACCTATCAAAATATGACCAATTTCTTCAAAATAGTAAATTAAGACTCACCCACTATGATTTGCCCTAATGGACCTATCAAAATATGACCAATTTCTTCATAATAGTAAATTAAGACTCACCCACTATGATTTGCCCTAATGGACCTATCAAAATATGACCAATTTGTTCAAAATAGTAAATTAAGACTCACCCACTATGATTTGCCCTAATGGACCTATCAAAATATGACCAATTTCTTCAAAATAGTAAATTAAGACTCACCCACTAAGATTTGCCCTAATGGACCTATCAAAATATGACCAATTTCTTCAAAATAGTAAATTAAGACTCACCCACTATGATTTGCCCTAATGGACCTATCAAAATATGACCAATTTCTTCATAATAGTAAATTAAGACTCACCCACTATGATTTGCCCTAATGGACCTATCAAAATATGACCAATTTCTTCAAAATAGTAAATTAAGACTCACCCACTATGATTTGCCCTAATGGACCTATCAAAATATGACCAATTTGTTCAAATTAGTTAATTTTAAAATTCCGTGTTGGTGGAAACATGAATAACCTAGCAAAATGTGACCAATTTGTTCAAATTAGTTAATTTTAAAATTCCGTGTTGGTGGAAACATAAATAACCTAGCAAAATATAACCAATTTGTTCAAAATAGTAAATTTAGATTTACCCACTAAGATTTGCCGGAATGGACCTATCAAAATGTGGTCAATTTGTTCAAGATAGTAAATTAAGGCTCACCCAGTTGGATTGTGAAAAACGTGATTGTCTTTGCTGATGGTCCATGAGATGATTGCTCGAATCGGTTTGTTGGTACTGGAACATGTTCTGGGATTTTATTGGCACATGATTGTTTATGTCCTGTCACGCTTCTATAAATTTTGAAGTGACTTCTTTTGCACTCGGAACATCTGAAGATTGTCCTTATTGAGTGTTTGTCCATGAGGTGTTGTTTTTTTTCCCACTGGTGGGGTACTCATCGCACTTTAAACATTTGAACTGACAAATGAGTATGTGAGTTTAACGGCGCTCTTCTTTCCTCACAAATGGTTCGATGATGATAGTGGTGATGTGGTCGCATTGAGAGTGACAGTGATTTTAGTGGATTACATAAGAGTAGTTTACTCTGCTTGCTCGTAGTTCTGGTGTTGCAGAGTTCAGGTTCTGGGCGTTAGGGCAGTGAGGGCTATTGGCCATTGTCAGTGTTGTTGACTCGCCATTTAATGTACTTCTGATACTCAGGACATTTAGGGTCATGGGTAGAGTGCACTGATCATGATCAGTCTTGGCATGATGTTTGTGGGGCACAAAGGGCGCTCGAGGAGCATTCCTTGGCAGCGTGACCCTTGTGGTTGCACTTTCCGCACAAAGCTTCCTTGCATTTTTTTTTTGAAGCAATTCTTTGCACTGTGGCCTGGAGTGAGACAGCTCGAGCAGAACGGTGCGTCTAGTCATTCAACTATTCGACAGGCTGTACAGTTGGGCAAGAATATTCTGCTGTTCTTGAGCCTATGATAGGTTGTGATTTTCCAAATCATAATGCATCATAACTTATTTTTAACAGTGAGCAGACGTCGGCCTCTTGAATGTTACTCGGAACAAACAAGAATTTCAATCTGTTGGAAATTAGTTTTTTCAATGATTTTGACTTTTTCGTTATTTTGGAAAAGTTGACTTACTTGTTACTTGTTTGAATAAATGACCAAAGAGCCGTTACCGAGAGATCTTATATCTTCTACTTCTGGTGACATGGAAACGCCTTTCAGTGTGCTTTTAGGCTATCACTAAAGTTGACAGGCTTGATTCGAATAGTGTTCTGTGGCTTCCTTGCCTTCTTGGCATTGGTTGATTTGACTGGTTGCAGTTGTTAAGGGTTAATCAATTGATTGCGGTTATGACCACGAGATACCATGGTGCACCTGTACAAATGAGGAATGGGCACAATTGTCATCCACTGTTGGTAAACGTTCGGCATTTTGATTCGGAGATAGTACTTTTGGTTTGATAGTACTTACAGTTTGCTTGGAGTGATTGAGGTTCATTGAGTTGGTCACTGAACAGAATTTTTGAGGGTAACTTTCGATGTGGTCGTGGATGATGTTCCTTCAGCATACTATCAATCTGCATAGACAGTCGGCTGTTCTGTTTTTTTCAGTGTCGCAACTGTTTCTCTCAGTTCGGCAGTTTCACTTTTTTAAAGGTGGGGATCATGCCTTTCATCTTATCGATCTGATTAGCGATCACATATGTCTTATTTGTACTTTTTAATTTATTTTTTGTACATTTACATTTTGGCATTTGCATTTTGTTCTTTGCTAAAAATCACTAGATTTATTGACAAATAGTTAAGGAATACAAAAGGAAATAATATATAAAGAAAGATGGAATAGTCTTCTCAGTAACACATAGGACCACCGTGGTCCGACCACGCAAACAAGGGAAAATAGATTATTGTCAACGAACCTAAGTGGGGACAGAAAGAGGACAAAGTTAGTGCGAGTCAAACGGCACAACGCTGCGGACATACAAAATAACAGTATGCCATCAGTTAGTCCAACTGAACCAAATAGCAATACTAAGATGATGGCTTATATACCGTAGTGATGATCGTTGACCAATGCTTGGTGACAGTCATCGACAAATGCTTTACTTCGAAGTTATGGCAGTGACTAATCGTTAGTTCAACTCATCGGTCGAACCAGTCATACCGAGCAATTTCAACATTCTTTACTTATTTTTGTACATTGGCTTCTTAATAATAGCAATTTACTTTTTTTAGTGGCAACCAACGAAACCCGTACAATAAACCATCACTTCACTCGTAGCCTTGGTCTAACAAATTACAAAATAAAATGTTATCAACTTGAATTGTTTTTTTATAAAATTGTAAATAGCGCTACATTACGAAACAACTTGTGCCAACATTGAAACCAATCGAGTCCAGGCCCTACAGAGTGTGGCTAATGTATGTTTGGTTTTGGTGTCCAGAGACAATTCACACTTGTCTACAACTACACAGGAAAAGAAAGATTCCAGTGAGCATCTTCATCTGCAAGTGAATCAGAAAAAGTCTTTAAACAAAAATATTTCACAGACTTTTAGCTCAAACTCAAACTCAAGTGGCGTGATCATCAAATTCTTGATCGACGAAGCCAGCACAATGTGATATTTTGTTGTTGATGATTGGGGGACACAAATGATGTGTCGATCTCAGCAGACTTTTTCTACTTGAAGTCAACTTATTCTATTTCTAGTCATATACTTCAAATAGTGTATTTCACTGTCAAATTGTGCATCATCTCGTTTTGTCCAATGAAAATTGTTCTCCACTCGAGTCACTTGCGGCAACACTCGAAAGACTGCATTATTTTTTCTTTGATTTTCTTTGTTAATCTCCACAGGTCACTTGTGGTTGTTTTGATGGAAACACAAATCGTGATGTCTTTCTTGTACAAAGCAAATGCAACCAGATATGGCGTGTATTACTTTTTTCAATATATTTTATATGAAACAGTTGGTCACATTTTGCTAGGCCGTTGAGAACAAATACAAAATCATGCCATTTTGTGAATTCATCCAGCCTCAACCAGAATTTCGCAATTTACTTTATAAATAAAAAGCTTTGATGGTTAGCAGCCATCTAATCATATGGCACGAGTCTCAAATTAACCCCGAAGGTAGCAAGTTACAATTTAATTTAAAAAAAACAATTTAGAACAATGATATTTTATTTCAATAAAAATCAGTAAAGTATGTTGTTATATATAGAGTAGAGATCTACAAACTGACAATAAACGCCTTATAAAGCTTAAGACTTTTCTCAAGTTTGCTGTAAGACTTAGACAACAATTCGTGTTTGCACTTGCCCTCACTGAACTTTTGCAAAATGGACTCCACTTCAGTACTGAATAGTATTACACGCTGGTGCTGTACTTCGAGTAGACTCTTATCTGAGGCAGAACAGTTGGAAGCCATCTTTGAGACGTACACATTTTCAAGCATCTGAATTTGCAGAAATGCATTGAGGATGGCGTGCACCAGATTGGATGAACTCATTTCCTTTTTCAAAGAGAACATACATTGATCAATGTTGGTATTGCTTGATGCGGAACGAAGATTAGTCAATTCACAAGCCATCCTGTTTATGTGCAGATCTAGATACTTTTGATGAATTTTCGATTTGATTTCATCACCGAGTTCCATTTTGAGCATATTCAAACGAGTGATCAGGAGTTCAGCCGCCTTAATCATTTTGCTTTTGTCACCAAACTTGACTCCTGATGATGCCTGATATGAGTTGCTTGCCTTGACTTCAGTGATTTTTTCAAGTGCACGTGTGTCACACAATGGGCGGATACTCTATTTAAAAGTAGAATACAAATCAGTATTATGCAAAAGGTAAAACAAAATGCAAACCTTAATTCCTTTAGAAAAAAATTGTTTACTTTTAACATTGTCGTCACAGTTCACTGGGGTAAAGGATTCAATCATTTTTGGGATCTTTCCCCACCCTTTTCCCATCTTACCATCAGCGACATTGGTCCAGGATTCAGATTGAGTTGTTACGACTGTTTTAGGTTGAGCAAGAAATTTTGATTTAATCACATTCACTTCCTTAAAGTTGCCAGAATGGGAGTATGGGTTCCGGATCACATGAGGTGAACTTTTAGAATATCCGTGCGGTTGACCGTGATAGTAATTCTTTCGTGGTTGCGGATAGAACTGTGGTCGGCTCACTTGTCGAGGCTGATGTTGCTTTCCTTCGGCACTCTTAACAATTACACCACATTTGGAAGTCGAGTTTGCATCGAATTGTTTTTGCGAATTGTCGAGATTGCCATGGGCTTGTATAGAATCATAATCATTGGCTTGATAATCGATGTCAGAATCAGAATTTTCTGAAGTGTAACTGTCTCTGTTCTGGTAATTTTGCAGGGCATTTTGATTGACTTTTATCTTCTGCTTATTGGAAATTTGAGCAAATTGCGAATTGCCGAGATTGCCTTGGGCTTGTGTAGAATCATCATCAGAAACAGCTTCATCATTACGGTCAGAATCGGAATCTTCCGAGCTGTCACTGTCTTCGTCGTCATCTGCACTTGGATTCTTCAAGTAGTCCTGAGCTTGCTTGTGTGCTCTACGTCCCACCACAGCAAGCCAAATAATTTGATCACGCAGGATTGTTCGAGCACTGTGCAACTCTTTGGTGACCTCGTTGAGCACAAACTCGCGCATCGAGTCATTGAACATGACCATCAGCTGGGTGCAGGTCCAATTGGCACGTGATGGCAGAATGGCGATACTGCGCAGATACTTTTCGTAATCATCGGGCATCCATTCCACCAGATCGGACTTCTTGTCGACAGGAACGGCCTGTTCCTCCACAGGTTCGGCTTGATAGACCGTCTCCTCCGGATCGAACGGATCGTCGTCTGGGCCCAGTTGAGGAGGACTGTTGACCTTTTTCTTGTCATACTTGGAACACAACCGATTGAATACTTTAACGGTCACGAATGGTTTTCCCCATTCGACACAATCGTAAACTTTCCTTTCGCCGAACAGCCAATCGCAATACTTTTCAGGCATTATGACAATCTCTTCTTCATTGGGAAGAGCAGCTTCCTTCTTTTCCTCCTTCACTTTTTCCTTCTGGGGAAACAGTGACTTTTGACATAACTCGCGAAAGGTTTTGTCGTGCACAAAGTAGCGGAACATTTCCTGTGTTAAAGAGAAATTTGGGTTTAGCACAGATTGAACTTGCCCAACACCTTGACTCACCTTATTGAGGTATTTTCGAATCTTCGGTCCATTGTCACTGTCACTAAAATAGACGATCATCTCAACGCGATTCTCGGACACAGTTTCCTGCAGCTCTTCGCACTGTTGTTCCACGTTTTGGGCAGCGATACGGAAGAGCGTACTGACCGAGAGAATGTACGCAAAGCGGACGTGCACAACGTAGTTGGTGGTGAGAATGTCTTCGCCTTTCTGTGCGCACTCTCGAAAGTGTCCAAACCTAAACAAACAAAAAACAGAAATGACGTAATCGTTTCGGTCAAAGATGATTCGACTTACAGGCTGACGAGATTGCGTGCCATTGCGAGTGAGGTAGTGTTGATCGAACTGCGGGTGAACCAGCCGAGGAGTGAGACATGGCTCAGATTGTAGAACTGGAATGGAAAGTTGAGCGTCTGGGCGAATCTGTAGGGAAACTCTCGCGGGACATCGCCCAACTCTTCGTGTGACACTGGCTGGTTCGAGGCGACGTCATCGTTATAGCACTGCCAGTAGTGCTCCAGTCGGGCGTTCAGCTGATCCTTCTCTTTGATCCCAGTGTGGTACAGGATCGGCACCCAGCCAAACTCGACCATAAAGTACAACAGCGCAGACTCGGTCACTTGTGGTTCAATCTGTCTTTCGAGATCAGGTCGAAACAGGTAGAAGAGCACCTTCCAGTACAGTTGAGGATACTCGTCCAGGCACTTCTTGTAGCCACTCAGCTGCTCGTCCATCCATCGGCTACGAATAACAGTGTGGGATTGCTTGAGAAGGGCTTGCACACGGGTAGAGCAGCGAATACGTTCGGCAATGGGCAGTTGGTGGGACATGTTGACGAAGGTGGACGCGAGAGGCAGAGGGACAGTGGTTCACACGTTTGGTTCGAACCAAAGTCAACACCAAAATGACAGTTCACTTTGTATGCATACTCATTTTAGTGACGACAAGTAAACGACTTTCGAATTCGACTCGAGTCGAACAAGCTGAAATCAAAAGGAAACTGCCAAAGAGACTAAATGCTTTGTTTAATATTTTGTACTGTTTGTGCATTATGAGTTTTTTGTGTTTGTGTTTGTGTTGTGTTTGCGATTTTCAAGATCGAATCGAGCTGGTCACTTGAGCACAAGTTACTTTTGAGCACATGTCTCAACCCTAGTGCAGTACTAAATCTTCACTTCAAATCCTGTCAAAGCAAGAGACATGGTCATTCAGATTGAGGAGCCTTCAGAGATGGATCCGGTGCAATGTCCAGTGGAATGAGCAATCATCGTCAAGGTCGCATCAAGCATCAGTACGAGTTCGTAGTTATTCTTCTGTACGTTCGTACTACGGTCAAGTGCCACGCCCGACAGTCGACATAGCAAAAGTCGAACAATTGTCTTTTTCAGAAGATCATCTTAAAAGTCGAAAATCAAGCTGCAAAGCCTCCATCCAAATTGACCGAGCTGAACTGTACTTTCGAACTTGAGGCGCAACATTCAAGTTTGAACCAATCTCAGGCGTACATGTTCTGTGTCTGGTCGAATTGACGAAAAGACGCTGAACTGGTGGAACAATGACCAGTCTCGTGGTTGAAGCGTACCATCTCGTGACATGTCAAACGTTCCAAACTCATGGCCACCTCATTCATACAAAGTCGCAAGTGAAATCACTTTTGTGTGTTCATTCAATTTTTAAATAAATTTACCATTTTGAAATTTGATTTTTCTGATTTACAAGTTTCAGTATAACAAGTCACTAAATTTTCATTTTCTTTCAAAACTTTACATCTCGATTTTATATTTTCAAATCGTGTTTTCTGTCTCATTTCATCTTGTTCACATCTCTTCTCAAGTCACAACTCAAATACAGGTCCATCAGTGGCCAAGTGTCGAGCGCCGTTGGTTCAAGTTGGCTCGTCAACTTTGATCAATCGACGGTCAATTTTCGGTCGTAAAGGCAAATCGTAAGAATCCACGTAATCCCAAGTATCCACCTGGTTACAAGTCGCCAAACCTTAGCCAAAACATCCAAAGAAATAGTCTTTCATTTTGGTCATCATTAGAACTATAGTCAAATGATTTACGAGTAATAATTGCTTGTAATATAACTTTATGAGATGAACATACAAAAAAGATGAGTTTTGTAAAATTGTCAGTTTTACGCTAATTTCGAATCCTAGAATTTCGAAACCAAAGCAAGAAGAGAACTCTTCCTCTAGATATATTTCGTTTTGTCTTTTTCACATTTTCTATCTTGTTTTTCTTTATTTCTACTTTGTGAACTTTCTGTTATTTTGTTCACAAAGTCAATTAGACGTTCAAGTACGCCACACTTCTTCAAGTCTCTCCGAGTACGTCTAACCTTCAAGCTTGACTTCACGTTTCTGCAAGCATCGTCCACTTTATTGTGACCACATCAACATGACCATCCCCATCTGTTCGATGACTTTCAAACCTCTTCTACTTGTGATAACCAGCGTGTGTCTATGCGTACAAGCACTAGGCAATTCAGCCTCACGCGTAACAATATCAAGTGAACAACAAAAGGAAGATCAAGCCAAGATCGAGGCGTTCCGTGCATTTGCAAGTGAGGATCGATTTGTGCGCTTGATTAGAAGATACCAACGTACGGACCAAGTGATCGAACGGAAGCACGCGGTCACGCTGGTGCACCGACTTTTGACTATTTTTGAGTACGTTAGTGCGAAGCAAGCTACACTCAGTATTACCGATTTCAAAGATTTGCAAAAGACTTTTTTCTCACTGGACGCCATACCATCGATCACCATTGTAGAAGATGTCATGAAACAAATGTCCAAAGATGTTCGAGATGTCTTCAAGGACGAACGTACTAATGTACTACAAAATTATTGCACCGTGATCAAGCAACAAATGGGCGCTATAGAAGCGATCGATGCCTTCGTAAATGAAAGTGGTGACTGTTTGATTCAGAAGGACAAACTTGCTAATCACATTTTGCCTTTCATGCGCCAAATGTACAAGTACGATGAAGGTGAGTTTGAGTAACTTTTGAAGCCAATTCTTAACTTTGAATCTACCCCGTACAGCCATCGATTACATCACCAATGAACACCAAAGTCACTGTGTCAAGGGTGTTGTGCAAGAATATCGATCGTACTATCGTGTGCTATGGTGGAACAGTTTACGCATGCGCACTGGCGCTGTAGTAGTCAAGCAAGAGAATGTACGATTGTGGACAGTGTTCATGGCCACTGCATGTCCCTTGTTGGATAATGATCACGATAAACAAAAATCAATGTTCAGAGATCTGCAAAGTGAAGCGCCATTGAACTTGGTGGAGTATGACAAAATGCTCAAACTACCGAGTCAGATGGAAAGTCTTCTGCCCGAGATGACTATGGTCAAGGGGTTAAGGACTAGTGACGAGTTGATCGAGGCTCTAGTGGACGAGTTCAACCAATACAGTCAAAAGTCGGAAAGTTCAAAAGTCGAGCACAATGATCATCTCTGGAATGGATACCAAAAGAAGTTCGTTGTACAGCAAACTATAATCAGAGTGATGCGTAAAGGTAAGTTAGATTGAAGCATTGACGAATTAACGATAACTTTTCTCAACAGATTTGGAAACGGCCCAAACCTACCTAAAAGAACAAATGTCAAAGTTCAAGAAATGGATTGAGAACAAACGAATTTCTGCAAATGCAATTCCTGAGCAGACAGTCGCACTGGTGTGGAACGCCCTGAGCCAAAGTGACACTTTTGAGCGCCTTCCCGAACCAACAAAGTTGTCCATCCTCGAAAGTGTGCTCATGCTCATGTTTGAGCACAATTCTGTCACTTTCCCAACGCCAAAAGTAGTGAACACTATTGACGCACTAAAGAACGTGAAAGTGAACTTTCCATCGAAACTGAGAATATTTTGTGAATTCTGCCAAGATGCAAACCGCCTGTCCACTGGACACCTAGTTTCAAGAAAAGCAATGGACAAGTTGGTGGGTTTCTATGTCGAGAAGATGAATAAGAATAACGCATCTGGAGCCGTGATACCTGACAGTTTGACTTCGAGTGTTCGCAATAGAAGATTGACTGAAGTGGTCACGATGATTTTGCCACAACTGAGTGCAAAGTTTGGACAAGTCGAGGAGGAAAACGTCACTAAAGAATGCTGTAGTGGTGGTGTAGTGAACTGTGCATATGAACATCCATGCTACAGTGCGCTATTCATCGGTATAATAGTAGTAGCAGCACTGTTCAAAGCAGCATGGATAATTTTCAACGGCTCAACTATTCCATGCCCCACTACCACCACTGAAGTACCATCGAACCACTGGTTTCCACCAATACTCACCAATGTACTGATCATAGTGATGATCATTTTGATTTGTGTCTTCCTCTTCATGATCTATCAACATCGCAAGAGTCAAAGTCGTAGTACTAGTAAAGCCGTAAAGAAGAATAACAAGAACAAACGAAAAGTTGTTTGCATTCGTGGCCCGGAAAAGCGAGTTCGTAGAGGTTTCAAAAGTCAAGTTCAATCGAGCGCCGCTGGATCATCAGCATCGTTTCTATCCTCTGCTTCTTCATCCAATGTTGCATCTTCAGCTTCAGCAAGTGCCCTGTCAAGTGTCATCAATGGACAGTCGAGCGCAGTGTCTGGTGGATCGAACTTTTCGAAAAATGTTTTCAAGAGCCCTCGTGGTGGCAAGTCACCACCGCCTGACACAAAGCATCGAGCTGACCCCAAGGCGAACAAGAGGAAAGGTCGTAAGAAATAGTCACGACACACTTTGCATTGAACATTATGCATTTTGAAATCAATATTTTAACTATTAGTTTTTACACTTAACTGATAAAATTATTGAAATAAAACTTGTCTTTTTGCTACATTATTTCTATTGTCGTATGTTGAT